>JASTWQ010000019.1:1200000-1560673 GCA_035220615.1 Leptothorax acervorum
AGAGGAAACACTACGGAATTTCAATTTCAATCGCAACGGTGCTATACAATTGCTTTCCGAGTTGCTATGCCCCACTTTACTGAATGATACGATAAAAGCAACTGGAACAGGTCGTCGCTAAAGAGAAATAAATTACCACCAAACGTATCGTTACGCTGCAACATTTTATAAAAACTATCGTGAAATCTTTTGATTACTTCCAACAACTTCGTTAAAATGTAATCATCTCGCACTTTTACATAACCATTTTGATCTGAGAGAAATCATCTTTCTTGTTAACGCGAACGTGATATCAATTGTTGACAAAGGAAAAAGATGTGTCACGCGAGTGAAAAAATTAAATAATCTGAATTTTTATTGAATGGTCATTAAAATATCTAAAATTATGTTTGATTTTTAAACAACAAATATGTATTAATACTTAATATTAATATCCAATTGTAGAAAAAAATCTTCTCTAGAACTTTTAAAGATTCAAGATAATACTTTCTAGCACTTTAAGAATTGAACAAAATCTTGTGAGCTTTTCTGGATCGGCGGATGTACACGAATTTAGCTAAATCCGAAGAGTAATTAAATTTTCATCAAGACACACGCACTCGACTCGGCTCGATGCGATGGTCGTCGATCTGTGCCGCGTTGACGCGCGACCACGCAAATTGCACAATCGACAGGTGGTACGATGACGATTTTGAGCTCGGAGGAGCGACACGTTGATTGCAAATGCGATCACGTTCTTCCCCAGGGATATATATCAATCCCGAAAGACATGCTAATCACGCGCCATTCTTGTGCGCCGACACAGCCGTATTCTCCGCTGCTCTTCTGCCTTCCAATCTTCGGCGAAACGCACCTGGGATTCGTATACACGACACGATACATGACAGTGAGGCTTGATATTTCAATTCAACTACCATCAAGCTCGGAAGAGTAGACGTTCGAATGAGCAAACGATTAGTATTGCATTTCGTTGATTAAACGATCAAACACGAGAATCATTTCTTTTCTACATTGACAATATAATATCTTAGGAGGGATATCAATAGAAGGCGAATATCAATTAAATCAAATTACTTCCTGCAAACTACTTCCTAAAATAAACAGACATTTTCGTTTCGGTTTCGATAAATAATTTCTTGATCAACCTGTTTAATTCGGAAGCACCGTATCTAGATGACCTAGTCCATTCTAGGTACGACGATTCCGAGATGCGGTATTGATAGTTCAGCACGTTTGCGAAACTCTGCGATCACAAAAATGACTCGCTGACGAAGATCTCGGGGCCGCCGCGAACGAGGTCGAAAAATCGAACATGATGAAACACGGGGTATCTTTGGAGGAAATAAGTACGCATGCACGACGGGGAAGCGAACGAGAGCAAATCCAGGCCGAGAGAATACGTATTCAAAGCCAGTCCACTAGGCAACGAAATCCGCCCGAATTTCGAAATTCAGAAACGCCCTGCCCTGTTATCTGCCCGCTTCTTCCTCCTCGTCCCTCTCGTCCTGTCCGTCTTTCTCCCACCTCGGTCGGCGTGAATGGTCCTGGTCCCCGCTTCCGTTGGTACGGACACATTTGATCTACGGACCGGTATATGCATCACACGGTGGTGCGCGCACGGCCGTATATAGATTACCGAAGGCGCGAGAGAGGCACAATGGAGTGTAATCAACGCCGCCATCCGCGTTAATATTAAATCGCTCCTGCGGTTGTCTCGAGTGCTTATCTCGGGGATCTTCCTCCGCCTCTTCGTCATACAGTTGCCGACGTCGGTCGGCTGCAGATACCCTCCTCTGACTGCGAGCTGTCCTAAACAGCGCTACTCTGTCGCCGGCACTTGCACTCTCTCTCTCTTTTGCTCGCTCAGCTAAACACTCACGCAAATGCAATAGGGAAAATCTTCGACATTTCAGGTCGCCCGAGACACGCTAGACACGTAAGCTACACGCTAGATACGGGACTATATATATACACGCTTCCCTTATGATTTCGCCGTGGATTAGTCAGCCGATCCGATCCTCCTCATATCCCTCCGAAGGGATTCTACCCTTCACTTGCACTTTAGAATCGCGTTAGAGAACGCGATACGATCGCGGTGCCTCTTTACGAGATACGAACCGCTTATTATCCACGGGTAATTGGAGCGGAGATAATCGATGCGCGCGGATGCTATAGAGCACGGTATGTAGAGCACGGCAACCTGGTAACAGTTAATTCATCGTCAAATATTATCCGATATCTCGGACTGTCATCGCTTTGAAAACAGATTTCCTCCGCAAGTTTGGAATTTCTTGTTAATTGTCGCCACGTAATACGAAGTAGATCATGATCCTCAACAATGTTAAATGCTGTTTAACTGTCAAACACGCGAGCTTCTTTTGCCCCATTTGTGTAATTTAAATCTGTTTAAAACAATTAAAGGAAAAAGAGTCATTAGGTTAGAAATAATTACATTTGAATCTCTTTCGCGGATAAGAATTATATATTTCCCTAAATTTAAAAGTAAGTTATATCTCGATATAACTTAAACTTACTCGAGATGTCTAAATATAATATTACAAAATTAATAAAATCGTTTTTCCTTTTTATTTTACTCAAATTATAACTGTAACTATAATTGTAACTGTTACTGTAACTGAATTACATATAATAATGTGTTCAAATATCGAAAAGAAATATGCTAAATTATGCGCTGACAAATTAAAATCAGTTTTCACAGATTTGTTATCGCAAAATAGCATCTTTTTTCTGGCGAAAAAGGAGATCGTTTCATTGCGTCAGAGAATTTATTGTTTATATTTCTTTTATGGTAATTCCACGGATTTCCAGGAGCAAATTTATACGTTTGTCATTATCGCGTTTTGAATATTGATGGATGCAGTCAAAGCGCATTTACCTGCAATCTAAAATTATGATGGACACTCGACATAATTGTAGCTCGGACGTAAAACGAAGCAGATGCATATCGCGCATTATGTTAAATATGTTAACGATAAATATTCAGGGGGTGCTGTGACCGAGAACGCACACATTCAGTGGCGCAAGCGCACGAGTGATAAGTAGGTCGCTCCGATTCTCGAACGACACAGCTGACGGCGAAGTTATGACTTGTAACATGACGATAAATCCAAACAGGTACGCGTAAGCTGAGTTTATAACTCTCACGCCATCGAGGGATCATTAGCACGCGAGACACGATATAAAGCGCGCGTCGATTTAGCGTTAATCGTGATAATGCCTCTTCCACAGGGAATAATAAACCAAAGAAGTGACAATTTCTCACCATAACTTAAATCGGCCCTCACAAATAAGCGTTTCCCGACAGCGACACACCATTTTTACATAATTTTCGATTAGATACGATCGTTATTTTCCGGTCCGTCAGTTATAAAACACTCTTTACGGTGCTGCTTATCACGGTAGTCCGTTAATGCTCTCATCGATCGTTAAAAAGTTTACCGTCGGCTATGAGAACCATTCACCGCAGTTACAAGCTTCAACATTGCGCAATGACGGACGTAAAAAGCATATTCACCGTGGATGTAAATCGAATGTAAAGATAAAGTCGCCCGAGTTCTTTTTTTACTTTATTTTCACGCCAAATAACCAGCTTGTCGAGTAAATAACTAATTTGCTCTTGGTCTTCTGAATATCGACAATTCTCTTTACGTTTTATGAGATCTTTAAAAACTGACGAATACAAGGAGAGAATATTGGCGACATAGGAAAATCATTCTATAAATGAAAATGTAGAATCGACTTCGCGAGATTCGACTGTGTTTACCAAGTTACGGCAATTTATCATTTGCTATTTACCATTTACTTATTATGCAAATCTCCGCTGCTATGCTCCGGTATCATTAATCCTCAAGTCATGTCGCCTCATGCTTTTCTCATTTAACCTACGTGATGCTGTGCTTCATGCAACCGTAAGGTCTTTAGATAGAGAAACTTTTTCATTAGAAAAAATATTTACAATATTAAAGAAAAGATGATAAAAAGGAAGTTTGATAAGAACATTGCGTTTTTATAGCTCCATCCGTGAAATGCCTGTCACCAATTTGACTTTGATGAACAACACCTTCACGCGTTTTAATAAGAAGATAGTCGAAGCTGCTGCTAACAACGGGATTCGAGGCACGTTCCAGACCCGGCTCAATATTGGACGGTCTCGAAGATGCCCCCGCGTCCTTATCAAAGGCGCCCGGTTATCGAGGAGAACGAAAACGAGATTCAGTTGACTTCACCCACTATATGTGTGTGTGTGCAGAGTCTACCCTCCTGCGATTTCTTGCTCTCCGCGCTCCTTCTCTCCAACCCCGCGACGTCGCGTAATCGTGCACCCTCCCGCAATCGCAAGTCTGCTCCTCTGCGGAATAGGTGAGCGGATTCCGCGACTCATGGTCGGTACCACCATCGGATATATAGGTATATCTACTGCCGGGTGCCGTACTTCGGGGACATTTTCGTTATCTCGGGAGAATGTCAGCTTTCGTTATCTGCGGAGAGATAACCACCGGCATTAAGGCGGGGACGAAGACGATCCCGCCAGACGGGAGACGAAATTTAATTCGCTCTGATACGCCGCGCGCGTTTCTGTACACCGATTTTCGGAGCACTCTGAGGTTACATTCCGTGCCAGTATCGTTATACCGCACACAGCCCGGAGTAACGGATATCTCGAGGGGAACGTGCGCCGAAACGTCCTTTTTCATCGTGATGATAAATGAAGCGCTGAGAGTTATATAGATCTAAGCCACAGAGAAGGAAGAGAGAGAGAGAGAGAGAGAGAGAGAGAGAGAGAGAGAGAGAGAGAGAGAGAGAGAGAGAGAGAGAGAGAGAGAGAGAGAGGGAGGAGTAGGAGAACAAAACAAAAATTTGAGGAACTGCAATTCTGCTATTAAATAATTTGTACATTAATTTCTCTATTGTAAGAATATATCAAATAAGCATTTAAGCTATTTCTCAATAATAACTGAAGCAAACATATTATTTTATACAAATTTTGTAATTCTCTATAAACTTAACGTATAGAAACATGAGATGTACTAATTCAAGGATAAATTCTTGCAAGGAGAACAAAGCGGGAATTTGGGGATTTGCAGTTCTGCTATTAAATAATTTGTACATTAATTTCCCTATTGTGAGAATATATCAAATAAGCATTTAACTATTTCAACAATAGATAAAGCAAAGGTATTATTTTAAACAAATTTTGTAACTCTCCGTAAACTTTATATAAGTACGAGTATAAGAATAGGTATGAGATACTAATTCAAGGGTAAATTCTTGCAACGCGCAACGGCCAGGAAATATTGAGCTAACAGAAAGCATTAATTCTGTCGCCTGTTCGTACAATGTTGCGTCAAATTGCGTTGTGCCGAGATGACCCTCCTTCGATAACACATTTCACTATAAATGTCTAACAAGCACTCCGGCGGCCGTTATAAGCACAAAGCAGGATAAAGTGGAATGTTACAGCTTTATGGGCATAGCTTCATCCTAGAGTAGCCTAAGGCAACACCCGGGCGGAATATCCATCCGGCGTTAACGCGGGGCGGCCCGGGTCTCAGTGTCGAATTCCGGGGATAACCCCGTGGATAGGCTATTTGCTGGCAGCCCGGGCCTTTGTGACTAGAGTTTCGTTAAGCGTCAAATTTCGTTCGGATCGCTCTACGGCGCGCGAGCCGAGCTGCTATTTGACGTTTCCTAGTCAAGAGCGTTTCGGTGTTCCCGTCACGTTGGTCCTATAAAGTCTGTGTACGGCTTCCGCGCCGCGTCAGATACGCACAACGAATGGCAGGGAAAAAAAAAACCTCAGATATTCAAATAAAACTCCGATATTCGACTTTTAATACAACGCAGACGGGAACGGCCGGGCATCTGTATTTAAGCATCGCGCGTCGCGGTAATGACAGAAAAGTTTCTCTCGTGTCGGGGTTGTGAAAATTTTCCTCTTTTTACGTAGAGACTTTTTTCCACGAGGACCGTAAAATACGCGCGAACTATGCAAAAAATAAAGATATTTCTCATGTAGTTTTACGCGATTGTTACAGGAATATCTACTGGATTAATTTCAAATGAAATACGAGGAAGAAATGATAATCTCTATGTGTGTGTGCTTCCAGAATGATTGAACTTTTTTGACTAAAACGACTAAATGGATATAATATCACACTATCATATCGTATGCCTCATATGGCATGAGTAAAAATACGGTTATTGCTATAAATACCGTGATGACAACTGTTGCTGCCAACCTTTGTTTAATTAAACGTGAGAGACGCATGTAAAAATGATTTACCGATGCATCCCGTAGAATCTGATCGCCTCTATGAAACTTTCTTGAAGCTACTTTATACGCGCGTAGCCCGGCATGCACCTGCGCTCTTGCGAACTTTGGTCAGCGGCACGAAACAAACTGACGTGCTGACTGAACGTTAGAAACTTGCTGAAGCAATCAACATTTCCGGGATACTCTTAGAACTACGTCAATTAACCGGCCGGTGTGTTTGGGCAACTTTATACGAAGCCGCCGACAGGTTTCGTCTTAATTCGCGTTGCCGAAATAATTCCTGCCGCACAGCCGCATGCAATGCGCTGCTATTTCCATTGCGGATGCGCAGATTGCACCTACATCTCTTGAGTCTTAAGACAGTACAAACAATTCCACGGAAACAGCTTTTTCATGTTGAGAAAATAAGCGTTCAAATACCTATTAAAAGTAAAACGCAATAGTCTAAAATTTAGAAATAAAAATGCGCAAGTATTTTGTGTAAATAGAAATAATTTGTTATATATTTGTAAATTTTTATCCACAAACGGAAAGGTATTTAACAAATTAAACATATGTCAGACTTAAATGTATAAATGTTGATAGATTGATAGCAATATTATCAATCAATATAAATCATACCAGTAAGAATTTTACAGTTAATGCTCAGTATATTTCGCTGTAAAGAATCTTCTTGTCGATCGTGATTTCAATCGAGATAGGATTACGCGCGGAAAAGTTAGCAGCCGTTCGCGCATAAAGTCGACGATAAAAGATACGTTCTCGTGCGTCCGAGAACCACTAAGAAACTCGCGCGATTCATTAAAAACTTTGCACCAATCTTTGCTTTGAATTATTGAGCACCGACTATCGTTAAGTTCTGAGCCTTTTATAGAAAAAAGGAGAGAGAGGAAGAGTGAAAAAAAAGGACAATAAGAAGAGTGAATTTCTAATCTAGTCTAACTTTTTAAAGCTCAAAATTAATAGCTTTGAAACGCTGGTCGGACTCGAGCAAGTTTGCAACACAGATTATGTTATCCATGTGACTTCTCAATGTATTATAAACATTTTTGAAAATAACGTTGTACCTATATGGTAATCTATATGCACAAAATAAACAAATGTAAATTTATATACAAAATAAATACCTATATTAAATTATAACAATGTAAATTATAACATGTAAAAAATATAAGGCTAAATGAGAATAGTTTTGATACAATCTCCAACTATTGTTGATTGTTTACGCATAAATGGCAGGTATCAAAGCGAGCTTCCGCGTGAGAAGTTTAAGAGCAGATGGAAGTGACAAACGGACTGCACCCCTTCTCGTTATCTCGGACTAAGCTTGCATTTCGAATTTACCGTTAATGAAATCGCGAAGAGGATGTCCTGTTATTGATCACAGGATGGAACGACGGTATAAACAGCACGAGGTGCGCTGAGACGAGAAGAGAGAAAAAGAGAGAGAGAGAGAGTGAAGTAGAAAGAGATCATAAGCGCGAGACAGAGAAAGCGGAAGGCAGGAAGCACGGCAATGAATTAACATACCAAAGGGCGGACGCACTGAACTCGGAAAATACGACCTTCTCATTTTTTTAGTTCCCCGCCCCTTATACGCTCCCGTGCCCGTACACGCTGCCAGCCACGCCATTGGGGTGGCTGCTGTAGAGTACCCGGCGGCGTTAGCACTTAATGAAAATCTACAAGACTTAACGTCCCGTCCGTAACTCATTCGCCCGCATTTTCGGACGCGTCTGCAGTCCTCCCGACGCCATTAATCTCGAGAAGCGTTAATTTTTAACGCGGCCGTTGTCTCGCTTCCCTCTTCTGGCTTCCTATAGACGATGGTGCGATCAAAGGCGTTCAATAGAAAAATAAGCTCGATAGAATCCAACCTGACGCACCAACGATGGCACATGATCGAGAAAAGTGAGGAAGTTAACGAGCATGAAAAAAATTTGCAAATCAAAGAGCCGATATTAGGTCTTTTCACCGGTTTTAGAACACGACGGATTTTCGCGACAGTCAGATGGAGATAATTTTGTATTGCGATAAAAAGAATTGTTATCGTTATCTTCAGAAAACACTTCATAAACATTAATTTCAATATCTACGGAAGTACTGATTATGAATTACTACTATCCGTAGTTTATTAATTACTTTTTAAGCACAACATAATTTTAAAATTATATCTTAACGTGGTATTACATACACCTACTGCAGAAGCAAAATAATTTCCTTCGATAGTAATACTTATCAAAACAGTGTAACTTAAGATTCTTATATTTTTAATCTATCAAAAATTATTGATAAAATTTTCAATTTTTTTTCGCGTATCTCTTCAATACCATCAACGTCAATTCAACGATACCAACTGGAAGTGCGGAATATATACGTCAAATACATCTGGAATTTATTAAAGAGCCCGCTTTCTGACGGCAAGAAAAATTCGGTGTCGCCTTATCAGCGCGGACCAGCTTGGTAAGAAATGCCTCATGTCCGGTGCGCTCGATAAGTACACGCGCAAAGTTCCCTCGGATAAGGAGCTAGGCGTGCGCGCTCGTAACGAAAGAAACGACCCGGAACTTTATCAAAGAGCTACGTGATCCTTGCACTTAACGACCAGCCGTTCGTACGTCGCACCAACGTCCGGCGTGCCTGCAAGATAGTCGGCTCTACGTGGCCTGAGGTTTCCGCAAATTGGTTTTGTTACAACCCGAGTGACTTTTGTCGTCGTCGATCCCGAGGGCGACGGAATCCGTTGTCTTAGTAGACGCCAAATAGAGAACACGTTGCAGAAGCGATATCGCCGGACAACGATTATCGAGTCACGACGGAATTTTATAGGTATTAAGAAAATACGGTCGAAGACATAGAAGTGAAGCAGACTTTTCTCGTGGAAACTTCTTAGTTACTAAAGTTTCCTAAGTGATCCAAGAACAAATTACATCGTGAAATTTTCAGATAAACATACATATGTACTTATTAAATGTACATATATAAAATAATATATTTAATGTATATATGTATATATATACATATACAATATACATATATAAATAAAATAAAAATATAGAATATAATGGTATATGTGTGTTTTATATAAACTGTGTCTCTTGATATCATCCTAATATGTTTATACATACATAAGCATTGTAAATATGAGAAAGTATGAAGAACGTGCTTTGTATGTGAAATTGATAACATTTCCAGATCTCTAAATTCATTATACCACCAATCGTTTTCGCATTCAAAAGTTTATATTCACATTGATCAAGAAATAATCTTATAGATTCTTTATATATTACTCCTTTAATCTTAACATCTCCTGATATGCATTACCATATATTATCAATCATAGTACAATTTGAATTATTCAGTATAGAAAATAAAGAAAATTAATAGTTCTTTTTAGTGACACCATAGAAGATCGCATATTCAAACTCAATTTAAATTGGTTGTAAATTAGCCCTCACAGATTTACTTTAATACTTTAACAAAATGTGTTTATGTGTATGCAGAGAGAGAGAGAGAGAGAGAGAGAGAGAGAGAGAGAGAGAGAGAGACGGAGAAAGAGAGCGAGAGTGAAGAAAAGTAGGGATATAATATGAGCGTATAAATAATGTTATTTTAGTCAAAATAAGAATTATAAAAAATAATGTTTATTACAGACCAAATTTTATAAAATAACGTCCGGTATTTGAGGAAAATGTTGCACAATATTATCAGCACTTCGAAATAAAAGCGCAACATTTTTTCAACATTTTTCTTCAGAATATAAGGCCGCTAAGGAGCACATGGAAAAATGTAATCATGAAGAGAATCGACAAATCAATCGGGAATTGTGGGAAAGATAAGGCTACGATTTAAAACCCTCGGCTCTAATTGGTCAATTGGCTTACTGCTTGAGTCTTATTGTTTACATTTTTCTATGTGTGTAATGCTTTGGTCTGGTACATCTCCCATTATGGTGCAATGTATTAAATGTTAATAAGAATCGAAAATTTCTATATAAAGAATATTAAAGATCCAATAATCATTCGAGTTACACAATTTAGTTTATAAAAAGAATTAAGCTCGTGTGTTTCAAAACAAAGTAAGAAGTTCAAAGGCTAATAAACGAGCAATCGAGAAATGTTCAATTCAAAAACAAAAATCGTTTAATATCTTTTAAATGAACATAGGGGCGTTTCGATCTACACTTATGAGTAATTGTTCATTTTGCTTATATCGTAATGATATTCTACTAGTTGAATATTGACTTTTCTGCACGATAATAATGTACAACTGTGATATTTTAAATAATTACTCTTCCTCTTTTATTTTTAATCACAATTATTTCATTTGCTTTGAACACAATTGTTATTATACATATAATGCTTATATAGTAGTAAGTGTTAGCATAAGCTTGCATACATTAAATTGGTTCTTCCCAGTTTTTATCTTTTCGACTGTACGATCCATTCTAACATTTATTATAACTAGACACGCGCTACGCGCGCACCATTTAGCGTTTTTCAAAATTTAGATGTTAAAACAATTTGTGTGTCATTTTGTTCCCCAAAACTCAGTCTTTCTCTTCTTTCTCAATTAAGCTCCGATTCTTAGGTTGAACCTCAGACTCTCTCGTTCTTTCTCATTCTTTTAGTACATTGTCATTCCTTCTCTCTTATATATTCTAACTAATTCCATTTTATCTTCTAAAAATCAAGCATAGTTTTGATTTTTCTCATTATTTTAACCTATTTTCTTACAGATCTCATCCATTTGCTGGACCACTTTCATCTAAATAGAATATTATTTTTCAACAACATCGATATATTTTGCGATAATGCAATATAATGCTGTACCATTTATTATTTAATCAGGAGATTTATATTGATGTGTATATGTATATATTCTTATATGTATATATAAACTATATAAAATGGTAATGTGAATAACTTACTTCTATTAAAAAACAGCAACGGAAGTGTATAAAAATAATTAAGAATTTAACGTGTAATTAAAGAGTTTTTTTACCGTTAATATTTGTCGCACTTAATTTTACCATTCGTATGTAATTTACATGTTTTCAAAGTATAGCTACGAGGTACGATAACCATTTCTCTGCTTGCAATTCATCCATACTCAATATCTCATTATCGTGTTCTAATATTCGCGTGGAAATGTTTACTCGTTATGTTTACGTGGCTATGTTCATTCGCATAAATTCTAGTTGTTCCCATAAGTTTTCATACCAGATATACGCAAATAATGAACACGACAAATTACGCGTACTAAGTGGGGGACAGTCAGCATGGCGCGGTATAGTACAACAAGAAGAACGAGTGTCGCACGGTGCTAATAATTCCAGTGTTGCATCTGCAAAAACGCCGCTTTCAGCTTGCGGAATATACCGAGTGCTTCCACCCTAGAAATTACTGTCGGTGTTGACCGTTCATCGTGTCATAGTTACAGCGAATACCGGGTAGATTATAAATCTACACATACACACATATGCTCGCGTTTACACATGACCTCACCCGATTGTCACGATAAAACCGCATCACGTATAAAAGTAAATATCAAGAGAAACGTTAATTACAAAGAGCACTACTTTTGCAATTAAAATAAAGCAGGACAATCAAAAATAGACAAAATAATTTTTCTTATTTAATTTTAAATTTTCCATAAAGCTAAAGCGTCTAAGAAATCTTATTTGAAAAGATTTATATCTATAATAAAAATAATATTTAACGTCAACTTATTATATCTATAAAAAATACAATATGTAAAAAACTCTTTTCAAGTAAATGACGCATTATGAAGGCCTTGTAGACGGATAAGCACCATTGCAAAAGAGGAGCATGATATATCGGACATAATAAAGACAAAACTGGCTAATAAAGTAATAAAACGAGAAACTGTTGTACCGTATATAATGGAAACCGGTAAGTGCAGGCACTTTTACGGCAATCTGGCACAAAGCCAGTATTCGCTTTGTCCGACTTCGACCGTGCTTCCGGTAACCAGCAGTCCCGGTTCGTACCCTCTAGCTGCTGTAAACTACCCGACCGAGTGCGCCGAACGTTCTGATTGACCGGGATTCAACGGCGTTCGTCCCAATCACCGTAACGCGTTAAACGGTCGTGCAAGACTCTACGACGTGATGACGATTGCACTTTGACCGTTGTTGATTCGATGACGAGTGAATTGACACGAGTAAATTTGCGATTTCAGAGCGAAATATCGCGCGAACCTATTGCCTTCTACTAATTGTAAGCATTTTTAATCAAAAAAATAAGCACACTTCGCGTCAATTGCCACGTTTTTATTTATCGCAAATGCAGGAACCATTTTAATGTGATTGTAATATCAATATTTCAACACAGCAGGATTGTTTTGTCCGCTATTCGAAATTACGGCGAAATAATTTTCTGTTGATATGTTATATGTTGCGTAAAAATTTCTCACGGAATGCCTTCCGACAAGCTTACAAATCATATAATGCAGAGTGCAGACCTAATGATGCAGATATTTCTCCGTGAAACGACAGAGAAGAGTCTGAACCAGGATAGCTTTTCGTGTGTTTGGTCGATGTTATCTAAATGAGAGCCTATGTTCATGTGGGGAAAACGAACGAATTAATCATAACTTTTAGGTCGTTTGCAAGTGTATATGCGCACCTCTCAAGGTTAGAGAAAATTACTCTAGCCAGTTCTCGCGGTGTAGCTTGTGGCAATTTCCAAAATCGTGAGTACCTCTACCAGACAACTTTCCGCATATATTTACCAAAGTCGTATGCCAAACTACAGACTATCCTTCAACCCCTCCAGCTAGCTTTGATACGCGTCTCATGACAATTCGCGAGTCGCAAGTTACATAGCCCACGGGCGATCTACCACGCAGTGACGTAGATATAGCTTTTCATTTACGTCTTCTTCTATATTTCTTCGTCCCTCTTTGCCTCTCTGCTCCGAAAAATGGGTTTTGCTTTCAGTAAATTCCCCATTTTCTGGTTGCTACGAAAAATTCTCAAACCGCCGCGATAAAAGAGCATTCCTCAGTCAGAATATCATTTCCCCGCTTTTCGAACATCGCGACTGCACGCTACGCGGCTGCGATATAGGTACCTATTTCCGGATCTGACTCTCCAGATGCAAGTTTGCGAGGCTCCGTCGCATGTCGCCGCAAAAGTGTCGGGCTCTGGTACTCTTATAAATCAAAATTAAAATCCGACGAGAGCAGAGTATTTTTCTTGAAGGGACGAAGGGTCTCGGCGCCTCGTCCCGCAGGACATTTCCGCGCGCAGGACAAATTCAATTTCCGCGCTGCCGACCGACATTGTTTTAGATTTTAGAAGATGCGTGAAGATTTCGTTTCGTTGCGCGATGAGGAAAGAAGCGGTTCCCTTTCGCTCCTCATTCGTTCGACGAGAACGTGAATCTTGCGGGAGATCCCCTGGAGAAATTGTCGCAGCTTATTCCCAAGCGCCTTATACCTTTCTACTATCATCCGATCGCAGCTTTCCAATTCTATACGCAGACGAATCTCATTGTCTACCACCCTGTCCTGGAAATATTCCCGTCTCCAGTTCTCCTTGCGATTTATCCAATCCCCTTTTAGGGGGGTCATCCCTCTCTACTACAACAATGACGAGAACGAAATCTACGACAGGTAGGTTTCGGTCAAGAGTGCCCATTTGGAGTTTTCGAATATCTCGATGTCTCGCGATGTCACTTCTGAGTGTCGCGGAGAACCCGCGGTTTGACACTAACGATCCTTCGCGCGAAAGCCAACACGAGGACTGACTCGTGCTTAAATCACGAGCACTTTCTATCTCGCGCGGATGAGGGAAGGAAAGAAATTCCGAGGAAAATCGTCGACAGAAAACTTCTTCACATTCTTCGTGACGGATTTTCCTCATCGTGGAAAGTCCTCGACGAGAACGACCTCACGATGTCAATGTGAGGATGCGCGACGGTCTGATGCACGCGATATCGCGGCTAAACGTTGAAGAATCCGAGGGCAAGGCGAGTGCACCGAGTGTTTAAAACATGCAGCTCGATCTCGAGATACGACCAACTGGAACGGGATACGCTAGGTAATGAACTTCTGACCACGATACAAAAAGAAGCTTGCAATTCGGTCGAGCTTGTTAGATTTAAGCAAGACTCAGGTTTAACGAGCGGGCGTGAAATAACCTGACACCGTTACTTTCCAACGAGACAGCTGTTAACAACATCACACAATTTAGTTACGAGTAGTTACAAGACTCCTTTGAGATGCTTCATTATATTTCCCTAAAATCCTTCCAGAAATGTAACCATCACTGCGAAGCAAACTTACGTAAATTAATATTATTTTAAATAATGTTTATTAAAATTACGTTGAGACAATGATAGATCATAATTTAATTTATAAAATTACGTGCACTTGTCCTCCAGATTTTTCGGCCAACTTAGGAATGATTCATATTCACGGGAAAAATTATGCATGGTACCTATATCTTTTTCTCCAGAAAATTTTCAGTTCTTTTACTTTAAATCTCTCATAATTAAATCCATCTTGCGCGAACAATTTACTAAAAAATATTTAATGTTTTTTTGTCGGTAATCTTTAATCTATTCTATCCAAATTCAAAGATCGACATTTCCAATAAAGCAGGAATAATTCTCTTTAATTTAAATTCTGCTTGTTTTTTTAGAAACAGCGTGTGCTTTAAAGGCATGAATGTATTGAACATGATATGCGCGTAAAATTTGAAATAATCTCTTTCTTCTTGTAATTATATATCGAACGCTAGCGTCATCAAAAGACCAGCCGCAAAATTATATCGACAAGTATCGTGCAAGCAAAATAAATAAGATCTCGTTACCATAGATACGCTCACTCTCTGTTGTACTGATAAAACAAAAAACCGGCCACAGTGCGGTATATTAAAAACATGCCCTTCGGCCACCGCGCTTCCGCCGTTGGTCCGCGGAATATTCGGATTTTCTATCAACGTGACCCCGGTTGAACTCCGCGTACATGGTAGCCCGCGGTGCAACAGATAATGAAACCATCTAATGAAGGAAATGACATGCTACGGCGCACCATCGATGAGCGCAACAGCGACGGGAGTTTGGAAATTTACTGGGGAAAAAGAGCGTTTAATAAACTACAACGTACAATTAATTCATTGTTTGCAGCGGCGAGATGCTCGCATTACCGCCGAGCATTCTGAAAGCATTATCGATACAAAAACGTTGCACACATTTTCGATTGCGCATTGAGTGCAGTGTCGATTATGCGTGTCGTTCCTACTTTTTGCGGACGGATGGCTATTAAATTTGACTGTCGTGAAAAATTAATACGTCACTCTCCGATTAATTCGTTGCCGCGCATTGGGACGCGCAAATTGAAATAATCGTTCTTCACCCGTCAATTGTGCGATGCACTCTTTAAATAAATATTAACGAAAATCTCGCAGTTTGAACCTGGCATAATTTCAATGAGTTTAATTTTTTATACAATAAACGTGGCAAAATGGCGTCTACGTCAATTACATTGCGTTTCCGTTGTCATGAAAAACGTAGACATCGTTTTCATGCTTCTGTAGCGTCGAGAACTCAACTTATTGAAATTACGTCAGATTCAATGAGCTTCAATCCTGGTTAAACCTTGGTCAACTTCAACTAATGCTTGTGAGAAGTGAGAACGGTTTCGTGACGTTAAAAAACGTGGAGATAGCCGCGCGTATTTCTGGCAATAACCATCGCTAATGTGCAATATAAGGGAAGGTGGCCTAATGACATTTCGCGTAATCGCGAAGCGTCCATCAACGTCACCGGGCCCGGATTCGTCCGTTGACGTCGAAGACGTCAATTGAATACAGCCCGTCGTAAAAACGCGTCGGTATTCGGAGATACGACGGCCGGAGATGAGACGAGGCCGCGAGGGCGAAGGGAATTAAAGAAAACGGCGATGAGGGTGGCGGGCGAACGCTGCGCCGCGCGTCGCGTCGTGTCATCGCCGGGATGACTCTAAAGTGATTTCGCCAGAAGTGACGTCGGCGGATGAGCGAACGTTTTATCGCGGGTCTAACGAGGCAGTACGTCCGCGCCGACTTTGCCGCGCTCGGTTTCGCACTGCAACACATAGACGATAGGAAGACGGGAATCGCGCGCGAGAAAAGAAAAAGAGGGTGAGAGAGAGAAAGGCCACCCCCTCATATCCCCTCCCAAATAAATCCCCTTTTTACGACGGAGATTTATGAAAGCCATTCCGCCGCCTCCTGTCCTTTATCCCCGCCGCTCTCCTCGCCCACCTTCGACCTACACTCCCGCGGCCTACACTCCATCTTTCCCTCCTTGGCGGCGTATAAGGGAAGGAATTGCGACCACCTCTCTCTAACGTCGGGACGCGAGGATGAGTTCGGGCGCTGAAACCTAACCGTGGCTGAGTATCCCGGATTCCGAGCAGTTTCCGGCAAAATGAGGTAATTAGGATGCAGACGAGGAACGATGTCGTCCCCTTCCGCCCTCCTCCCCCCTTTTCCTCATCTTTCTCTTGTTCTCTCTTTCTCGCTCGCGTGCCTTCGAACTTCGTATCCCGCGTTCGGGTTCTTCTCTTGCCATATCGTTGGCTCTCTCGTATCCCCCTGGCAAAGCCTCGACACCATGTCGAGAACACCGGCTCGATGCTAAATCAAAAGCATCGCGCTAAGAAGTCTCCCGGCGTCCCGCGAATACACTACACATTTTCGCCTATCTAACGGGATCGGGACCAACCTCTTCGGAATTCTAACGACGATAGGATAAGAAAAGATCACTATAGGTGCATACTATGAATAACATTGCTCATGCTCGTCATCACGATAGCGATCACAGTTTTTCATTTTCGTAGAACAGATCGAGCGAAGATAATTAGTTCTCCGAAGGTAATAAATAAGTAAAGAGATGATAAAATTAAAATAGAATGTGCATACAAATTGCAAGATAGAAAAGAATCGAAAGGATTTCTGTCTCAAAACAAACAAAGAAAAGCGACTAATGAAGATAATACAAATCGCGGTATTTGTGGTGGACTGCGGCAGAATTTGGACGTACACTTTGATGAATATAATAAATAAATAAAGAGATAATAAAATTAAAGTAGGAATGTAGACAAATTGCAAGAGTAAGAAACGATGGGTTTCTGCTCCAAGACAAAGTAAAGCGAGTGTGGAGGTAATACAGATCGCGGTATTTGTGGCGGACTGCGGCAGAATTTGGACGTACACTTTGATGACTTTTTGATAGGGCACGGGTCGAGAATTCCGCGCAGCAGTATAAATTCGAAACTTTCCGGTGCAGGTGCACGTATAGATGAGCCTTCTGAACAGGAAATCAACTGTATCGATCTCGACGAGCCGCGACCGAGATTTCCAAGATTTCTGAGATTGCGTCGATTGCACCAACATTTGGTACGTGGCCTCGTTTTATTGCAGTGTATCGGTTAGTGCTATGGGAGAACTATACGGAATGAATTCGGAATGATGCCGGTCGTCATCAGAGCTCCGCGAAAGAAACGTTGTAATCGCCAATTTCCAAAGTTCACAGAAACTAACAAGATATGATATAAAATGTATAATTAAAATCTAAAATAATTTTTTACTTACAAACTTAACAAAATTATAAATTAAATATATTATAAAGTGAATTTTTCTATAATCCTCATACAATTGCAAATTACGAAGAATTCCACTCTCAACAATACAGAAATTAACCTCATCCTCGAGTTTATAAATGTAAGTGTTTATAAATAATTATTTATTTCATATTCAAACATATTTATTAGATAATAATCGTATACTTAGAAAATTATAAGTTTAAATATTTCATAAAACTCACTACATCTAACTTATTGAAAATTTTCCCAGTTCTCGAAATAAAAAACAAGCAATACCGGACAATATTCAAATTTTGTCGCAAGTAAATCTGAATCGTGACAACCTAATCCAGTTTATAGATAAACTAACGTTGTAACGCGCGGCGTTCTAGCGCGTCCTGCACATCTGACCGTTGCATCAGACACGTTTCAGGAATATGCAAAGCGGGGATTCGTGACAAAGCTCGCGAAAGTCTGTCTTCCGACTTAAAGCGCGTGCTTTCTTAAAATTTCTCGTCTGCTTGAAACTGCAGTTCCCGGGATCATATGGAAATCTAAAACAAAGTTCCCAGAGCGATCGTTCGCAGAGGACTCCAAACACGTTGTCGCGTTCACATGGGAGATACCTTCTCGGGTACCAAACCCTTGAAACGAATAGCGCAGTTCAGCGCGAATATCGTTTGCCAGAACGTAGCAGGATGAGAGAGGGCGGAAAAAGAAAAAGCTGTCGAGTAAAGAGGCAGTCTCTAATTCGCGCGCCTTCTAACCACTTCCTTTCCAGCTAGACGGTCGACGACACTCGTGGCGTTGAAGTGGTGCCTGGAGCACCGGAAAGGGTACTTTTGTTTGGAACGCGGCCAGGGGTGGTTCCGTCGTCGCGGACCCGATGCAAATGCCGCATTGGAGCGACTGCAGTCAATGCGGTCCGGGCATGGGAAAATAACGACGGACCAGTAAATCGAAAGTAGGTACATGATGACATCCGCGAGATAGAACGAGAAACGAACGAGAAGCAAACTGCAAGGAGTGCTATTTCCGCAAATTTAAGAAGACTTGCAATCTCTTATCAATGCTAAAAGAATAATGCGACAAATATATCGTTTTCGATGCTGTTTAAAATACAGATCTAATTTCTTCTCTATACGCATATGTTTTTTTTTTTTAAATATAAAGACATTTGAACAAGACAAGTTTTGTTCTGTAATTTCTTGAAAAAATAAGAAACAATAATTTGTACTAAAATGTTACCATCTCAATGGTAAAAAGAAATTTTAAAAACTCATTGATTAATTCAGCAATGTACATTATATATACGAATATAACTATGTCGCTGATAATAATAAAGCGCATATCGAAACATCTTTATATAGTAGGATATATACTAACAATAAGCTTTCGACTATTCGTTCCGGAATCGATTAGTCGGGAGATTGTTTTCAAGCCAGACATGTTTCAATCGCATGTGCTCCATCGTTTCCGGACCCGCCGACAAAGCACGCCGCTCTCGTAACTAAGTCGAGTATGCCATGGGATAACAACAACAACAACAACGGACTAAAGCCCAAATTACGAAAGCGGATGACAGAGAAGCGCAACGGCTTCATTAACAGCAATTTATCACGAGACCGGGGGTGAGCGGGGGTCAACGGCAAGCGCCACCATTAACCGCCTAAGGTCGTTAGGTTGCGGTTTGACATGAGAACATGCCCATAACACCGTTCGGTTATACGTGTACCCGTCTGCCAGCACGGTAAAGCACGGGGAACCTGCGCTTGCGGTGCAAACGGTAAGGGAAGGACGAGAGGGAACGATGGGGACGCGTCGAGAGAAGGGTTGGCGGAGAGGACGGAGGCAAACGAACGTTAGAGCGAGGGAATACTTGCCGCTACGTCACGAGCTAACCATTAGCGGTCGTACCGGGTCCATGTTTAGACGCCCCGTTATTGAATTGGTTACCTACCTACGCTCGCCTGTCCTAGATATCGCGCTCGGTGTTACACGCTCCGTCGCTAGCATTAAAACTGACGAGGGCTGCACGAGGACGCGTCGCAGGACGCGGCGCATTAGGTCGGTGCGAAAGGGTCTGTCGTTCGCCGTTCGGCATTGCTTTAGGTTGCGATATTAAGCCCAGCCAAGCTACAAGCGAAGAACACGCCAATTTGTACATGCCGCGCCATGTATGGCTTGAGTTACTACAATGCATGATTTTAAAAAAAACTTCTTTAAAATCGTACTATATCCAACAATGTTCATGCATTATGAATAACAGATAATATCTAATGATAATACCTAATACGAGAGTAGACTTTTTATCTGTTAACGTAATTTTCGGTAGCGTAAGAAAATGTACAACCAGAAAGGCGAAAAGAAAAACGAAGTAGAAAAGTGATCGTGAATGCAGTAATATAATGCGGAGCAAGTACGCAGGATTTATCGTTATTAAGAAATGCAGAACGGTACGCGTCAAGTGGAAGCCTTCTATATGTATAGGCACTATCGATAAGTAGTGCGGAGAGAGATTATAAGCATGCTTAGGTATTCTCTAGAACGGCATTTGCGATATTGCTTGGAAGCTCGAGTAATACTCGGAATTTCTAAGCTCGATCCATTGCAATAAATTTGAAATTCTAAATTAAATGCATAGCAAGATCGTATATAAAAACATAAATAGTATTAACACATCTTAACATTAGAATTACCAAAACAGTCAATGAGTAATTCATAATTTTTTATTATTATTATTCAAATTTATAACAGTGCATTTTCTGAGATTTTCTGTGATTTTTTATTGCAATATGTAATTGATTAAATTGATCAATTTACATTTTCTTTTTCCAAAAATATATGTATAGGATATACATACATTTACATAGTAGAAATTAGTTGGGATATTAGTTTATTAGTATTAGAGTAGATTAGTTGGGATAATTCTAGTATTAATTCATCGATCAATCCGACGTCTGGCTATAAATGAGATACATGTAACGTTAATAAATCTTTTTCTAATTATTATAAAATTGTACAGCTGAAATGACGCAAGCTATGATTGTTCCATTACGGGTATAAATTATTCTTATATTAAAATGTTATAATTATTGACTTATTACTATTTTGTAAATGCCGTTTCTCTGCAGATTTGTAATATTTAATTATTAAATATTATCAAATCCGCAGAAACGTATTTACAAAATAGTAAAAATAAGAGAGAAGAAAATTACATGCAGAATATCATATATGTTTTTAAAATTTGTTGATTAAAAACTCAAATCAACATGTTTATATGGATGCAACTTTTCGGCAAATTGATCTTCAAACCAACAGTTCTCCTACCGCGTTTTGTGAATTTACTGGCAGAATCGAAAATGTTCTGTATTTTGTAACGTGTGCGGAACCCTGACGAATATCGAGTAAATATCGGTGGCGCTCGAATAGAGTATAAAGTGTAAAATAGTAATTCAGATCCCACTCAAAGGTAAATTGGGGACTGCGTAATGATACATGAACTATAGAGAGCAGATGATCCAATTTATTTCCGTAGAATACATTCGCGGATAAGTTAATATCACATAACCCTGAATAGAATAATTTAGAAGCAATTTCGCGAATTTCCCTTTAAAATATTGAGATTTGCTACGCCATCTAACACAACTGAAATACAAGAAAGAAAAATTTGCAAAATTTATTGAAAAATAAATGATGATTAAAAAATATTGCTTTGTGATAGATAAAAGTATTTAAATAAATACAATGTACTTCAATTGTTTCAATAGATGTAGCTCTCTAGCACGTAAATAAACGTAAGATAATATTCAATTACATTGATGCGGTTAAATAAAAATCATTACAATTGCAAACAATTCCCTCGTAAAGTCTATGAGAAATGTCCATTCAGTTATTGATAAATTGTTTAAGTTCGGAAACGCGATTTTCCACAATCCAGACAATAATAAATTGCAAACTTTCAAAGTGCAGCATCGCGAGAAATTTCTTGTAGTTGTATGTATCACGTATTATAGTTGATGCAAATGCATTTTTCAAGATTCTTCGTGCAATTTCAAAAATGACAACTATACGTACCTATATCGAGTCTGAATGATAATTCCGGGAATATGGGTAAGGATAACTTTTTGGAAATCCGGAAATCCTAACTTCAGTCTCGTTTTCTCCGCTTCGCTGCGAATGAGCTTCTTTTAATTAAAATGATCCACCCTGCGTTCGCTTGCACAAGATTTAATCGGTGATCGAGCGCAGCCTCGCTCACATGTAATTTAAGTTGCATCGTATCAACGGGCTAAAGCTGCCTTTGCATCGAGCTAATCCACGCAAAATCGGTGGGATTGTGAGCTTACGTGAGTATCAAAGCGAGTAAAGAGAGAGAGATAGAAATAGAATGAGAGAGAGAGAGAGAGAAATGAGAGAGGAGAAAAAAGGAAGAAAGCGTAAAGGTGAAACAAAGAATAAGTCAAGAATGGCTCTCGTGAGGATATTAAGTTGGTTCAATTTTCAATACAATGTGAACGCTCCACGTGAAAATAAACGATTTGAATTATATTATTCCCTCATCTTATATCTTCGTAATACATCGCGGTATTATTGATTTAGCGTACGAAATGTCTCACCTTTTCCCGATTAGATTATAAATGCTTTTGACAATTAAAAAATCGTCAATAATTTTTTTTATAACAAACATAATAATTTATCTTGCACGAATATTTGATCTCCAATGTTACCTAAAAGTCTTCAAAATTAATTATTGCATTTAAATTTTAAAGTAAAACCTACTTAAAATTATATAAACAATAAAATATCACTGTACTGCTGCGTCTTCAAAACTTAATTTGCCTTACATTTTAAATAGCTCGTATAATTATTCAAAA
The DNA here is from genome assembly GCA_035220615.1 of Leptothorax acervorum. Classification (NCBI taxonomy): domain Eukaryota; kingdom Metazoa; phylum Arthropoda; class Insecta; order Hymenoptera; family Formicidae; genus Leptothorax; species Leptothorax acervorum. The sequence goes on from JASTWQ010000019.1 coordinate 1,222,771, forward strand.
TTTTACACACCATAACATCTACGTTTAAGATCTGACCTAAAATTGGTTAAAAAGTATTAAGAAATTATATAAAAGTGGTCGAAGCAATTAGACATCAATTTTTCTCATTTCAAGATGCATGTATGCATCAAGAGTTCACTCCAATATTGAGAGCAATTACATTGATAAAAAACAATACAACAATTGCAAAGTTAAAGAAATTTCTTTAAACGTTACATGTAACCACGGAAACCGGCTCATTAATGCGAATGCAGCTCGATACTAATTGTCTTTCGTCCAAGCACAGATTGTAGGTACTCGTAAACGCGGGCATGTGCAGATGACAAGCGTGCAGTACTTGACGAGAGGTGATCTCAATGACTTAGAACAATTGACAAAACAGCGGCGTATTTCTTTAATTAAAAAATAATTAGTCATTGCCAGCTCTGATCGAAGTAGCAGGGGAGGCTCACAGAACGCAGATTGCTTTATGTACTTGGAGGGGAAAATCCTTTCATCCTTGATGTTTCCACCCTCGTCTATTCTGCATCCTGTTAGCCCTACACCCTTTTCACCTTACGAGCTCTCGCACGCGCTAGTTGCCTGCGCCCTGTGGATTATTAATTTCATTAATTCTCTCTCGGTTTTGCTCCGGAATTTCTTGCTCTCGTTAGATCGTTGCCGGCGCACCAATCCGGCGCAAACTTTTAAAGTCTGTAACAAGTAAGTACACGCGAGAAGCGAGGCAAGCCACGCCTACCGGAGAAAATTACGACACTCAACACTTTCTCGGCTAATGAAGACGTCCTAACGCGCTAATCGAAATGTTGTATAGCTCGTGACCTCGTAAAACAGCGACAGATTCGTGTACTTCGGCAATTTATATTGTAAAATCAATTCAACGCATTCGTATAAAAAAAAGAACAGTTTAAATCAATTATCGGTTTAAATATCGTTACTTATTGTTAGTAAATTATTCGTCAAACAAATGCGGTAAAATATGTGACATATATAAGATATATTCCATGAAAGAAATGTTTAACATTTTCTGTTTTAACATTTGAGAATAAAGTTAAGTTTAATGCAAAACGAGTAACTACGAGGACCACAAAATGATTAAAAAACCAATCGCGATTTACGGATATGTGAAAAGATATCACACGCAAGAGAAACATTCGCACTACCTTTTTTACAACTCATGCAAATTTACTTTATAGAGCATTAATAATTTTGATAATACGCGATAATTTGTAACTTGCCTTTCTTACTTTGTACAGTGCGTTTTTTAGCTCTTTAAGTGATTACCGTATGCATATTTTATACGACGAGGGTGAGCCACGAGCACTCCCATCGGTGATCAAAGAAAGACGCTGGAACCAATGATAAATTACCCCCTGCTCGCGCAATATCACAAGTTCGCGAGCTGCTTAAATTACATTTCCTTAATTTATGCAGTCTGACATCGACGGAAACTGTGTTAATACTTGGCGCTTATAAAATTGTACCGATGGTTGACGATGGCTCAAGTTTTATGAATACTGAACGCCGTTCGATGTGATAGGGAGGCAAACGGAGAGGTCGAGTAAGTTTCCAAAGCAAAGTGGCCTGCGATGCGCATTGAAGAAAAGAAAGGAAACAGAAGAAGGGAGAGAGGAAAAACGGAAAACTGACGACGATACGGGAAAAAGTGACGGAACGAAGTGAATATTGGCTATCTCCGCGAGCTTCGACGTCATTAAAACTTTTAGATTGCATAAGAATGGCTTTCCACTCCGTGGCTCTTCGGAGGACGTCATGTCGAGCAAGAAATTCTTGTTCGGCCAAGCAGTAATTACGGGAGAGTCCATGATAAATTAAGAGAGCAAGGCGAGCGTCCGGTTTTTGTGCCGCTCCACCAAAGCCCCGCATATTTTACCTTCTGATCTATAAACGGTGATCCTAGCGTTTTTCGGCCCCTCCGTATGTCTTCGTACTTTTGCTTCCGTTTTCGCGCAAGGGTATTTACGTTTAAAACCTCTCGCTTAAACGAATACCGTTGAAACTTACATTTGCACGAGACAAATAACGCTATTTATTTGCTTCGATCTGATCCTCGCGAAATAAGGCGAAAGTAAAACGACAAAATACATCGAATGTTTTCTTGATGAATAAATATATACGATGAAAGAATTGCGTTACTTATAAACAATAGCGCGTTTTCGCGGAATTTATTTTTCATCGTGACACCGTCACATCATCGTGCCTCGAGGCTCGGATGCACTTCAAAATTTCGCTTTCCATCATATAATAAGACAAACCTTCATTCTATCATAGGGTCGCACCACACATGGTGAAGTTTGAATGTGCCGGAAGTGCACTACAGAAATACAATTCTATTGTCGTAGCCACGTTTGCGTCGCAGCAATAGACACTCTTCGCTATAATGCAAGACTTCAGGCTTTTCCCGAAAATGCACGTGCACCATTTATATGCGACCGAATGATTTAAATAAAGAGGAAGAGAGAGGTGAAGAGAGAGAAAGAGAGATAGAGAGAGAGAGAGAGAGAGAGAGAGAGAGAGAGAGAGAGAGAGAGAGAGAGAGAGAATTAGAGAAAAGAGAGAATTAGAGAGAGATTGTTTGTGCGCGAGAAACAAAGTTATTTTGCGGACATCGTTGATATAACACAAAAACCTTATATTCCAGAAGCAATTCCATTCCATCGTAATACTCTATCCTATCGATCCCGTTTACTGTATCTGCAAACACCATCACGATCGTTGCAAATGTTTAAACAGCCAAAGTTACATAACGTGCATAAGGGCTGAAAACGTCGCTACAGCACGTTCGATTAAAAAAGATAGAATAGAATAACTGTTCCTTTAAGTATAACAAATGCTTATGAAGACAATGATTTTCTTCAGACTGTATTTTCTTCATCAGAGCCTGTAATCACTTTCGATGAAAATAAGAGAAAAAACTTAAACGGGACCTCATTTTCATAATGTATTTAAGAGATAAAAATATTAAATATGTTGTTTTTTAAAAATATTAAAAATAACGAAAGTTAAACATATCTATGACTTCGTTTTACGTATATTATTTTTTACGATTAGACTTTTGTAATCGCAAGAGGTTTTAAACGTAAATACCCTGCGCGAAAACGGAAAGAAAAGTGGATAGACATTTAATTTCATTTCTCTTCTTTTATCGGAATTTTATCTTTTAAACGTAAAACAGTTTCAGAGCAAGGTAAGAATTCATTCACCGATTGAATCACGAGCTAATGTTCGCAACATTAAAACCGTGATAGAATCTCGATTATTCATTTTATAAACGGCGAATGGACATGCAATAAGGTTGCGCATCACCATCGTTTTTCCGAGAGACACGTGTGTTATCGATGATAATCAAAAGTTTGATACGGGATGATAGCATCCGCGACGTTAATTAGATTTTCGCGCGCGCGTAACTCCCGATAGGCGACGAAGGACGGTAAATCTTGGTCGCGCATCTGGATTAATTTTGTAAACTTGGCTACGTCGGCTTTTACGGGCGTCATAAATTTCCCGATTCAACGCTCTCGACGAGGGATACGCTCGTGCTTTTTTTTTCTTCTTTTTTCCACGTTTTTTTTTAAACCGCGCGCGACAGGTTTAACGCGAAACTGGCACACGGGCGCGGGCGCTACTGCGTAAAAAATCCATAAACGTCGAGAAAATTCGGGAGATATATACTATGCGCTCGCGACCACGACGCGGCATTATTGTCAGCAGCTGTGCCGGGGTGGATGGCAATCCAGATTACTGTCATCGCCACCGATAAATTCCGAAGCGCGGCCGTACTTTAAACCGTTTACCCGTAGCCTGTGGCTCACGATAGTGTCGATACAGGTTAAAACAATTTACCGTGTGAAAATCGCTTACAAGAGCAGTCAGATTTCCAGGTTGCCATATAAAACACGAAGACATAAGTCGTTAGGTCGCAACTGGTCAACGAGAATTTCGGTAAAATCTGAAAGTTCGTACATATACCGAAGAAAATAAATTTCGACAATTGTGTGTGTGTGTGTGTGTGTGTGTGTGTGTATGTGGGCGTGTACGTGTGTTACAACATTGAGAAAAAACTTTTGGATATGCTGGACATTTTTCAACCAGTTAACGATATATAAAAATAAATTATTCCTATAAATAAATAAAATTTTTGGTAAAATTGTATATATCGCATATCAAAATAAATATCCGGTGTAAACGATTATATTCTGGCTTTTATTTCGAAATATTGTCGCAATTCTAGAAACGCAGCAAAATTGATTCAATCAAAAATGACACACAATGCCACATTTTGGTTCTTGATAGTCGGAATAGCAAGCTCAAAAAAAATGCTCTGGCAGGTCACGAAAGATCTTCGAGGGATGATCTCGCGCATGGTTGAGAAGGCATTCCGCGAAGTTACGTTTCGCGCAAGAACGTGTCGTATAGTTCGCCGCTCCCGGCATCAATAACGCGCACCACACGTTGCCGGAATGTTTCGTATGCCCGTTAGAAGCGGGAACAATTTAAAGTTTCCGCCGGGCGCCTCTTGCATCTCGTCCACCACGTTTCTCAGCTCCTCCCCAGCTAGCTTTCCAACGCGAACGTCGTTGTTGGCATCGCTGAGGAATCGAGAAACTCTCAATCCTTCCTCTCACCGTTAGACTTACGTCAGCTGATATAGAAAAATCGTGACGGTATTCACTAATGAATCGATCTGTTGTTGCGATCCGATTGCAAAGGAATAATCCGAGAAATTAGTACGAACCACTTCGGCATCGATGTTTTAAGGTTCAAAGCAAATCTAAATACGCTCTAATTACTTCGTTTGCTTTAAGTTGCACCCGCGAGCGCGTATCAATCTCCTTTTCCTCTATCGCATCGTTTAGAGACACCGACGTCGGACCAAGTAGAACAAAGACGAGTGGAGTCAAAGAAGAAGAACCCTTGCAAATGTGTCTCGGAAACTACAACCCACGCGAGGATTACGTATCGGACTCCGACGCGGGGCGCTAGGATCACAAGTTAGGAAGTCGTAACCAGTTCAGGATTAAGGTTGTTCGGGTCACTACCTTCCAGCGAATACGGAATGCGCATGGAACGTGTACAGATCAAGTCCTGGAGTGTATCGCAGAACAGACGTCTTAAGACTGTCGTTTTACTTGTCTTACTTGTAAACTTGAACTAACATTATTGAGTCCCATCCTCTTTGCAATTATTTGTAATACTCAATTTACAATAAATATCTTTATAACTAATTGTAAGATTTAAAAAAATTATATTTATGAATGTTTTTTAACTTGAGAAAAATATATCAGAAAGAAGGATTCGATTTAATATAAAATTGTTCTATAATAAGATAATATTTCACGTTAATTCATATATCTATAAAAAAATAATTAAAAAATTATTTTAATAAATTATAGAATTACTATCATTGTTCTAATTGTAAGATATGATTGTTATTTTGAATAACAATAATAATAATAGTAATTTTATCGATATACAAAAATGGATTGTGCAAAACTATCGACAAGAGGGAAATATCATATCCTGTCTCATTTTATCAGCATCGATAAAACTAACTCTATCCTTTGAAACGCAACGCGCCAAACGTGTCAGCTTGATCCATTTAGAGAGTTATCGCCACGTAAATTTTCAAGAGCGCCAGAAGTCGACGTAATCCAGCATACAATGCGGACGCAATTTTCCATCGAAAGTTAAATCGACTGCTGGATAGTCAACCATATGAAATTTCCACGTACGCGCAGTTTCCCCTCTGACGTCCTTTCGCGGGAAATCAAACCATCTCTCGTCAGGATACGTATGTAGATACTTGCGATTCCATGCGGGGTGTAGTAAAGTTTTGAGGGACGTGGAGAAGGGGTATAGGGGAGACAGGAGGGTTGAGCTACGATGTTCCCTATTCTCAGTATTCATGGTTTAATCAGGAACCAACTCGCTTCCACCAGAGAGGAAACGCAAGTTTAGTTACTGCGCGAAATGGTAACTATCACCGAGAATACTTGTAAGTATCGATCGTGCTCCGAGAAAGTTATAGACCGAAAACTTCTGGGGGCCAATGTTTGCAACTCTTAACACGCGTACTATCCTGGAGATGCATGCACGTGCATTATTACGTCCCAGCAATTCGAATTGAATATATATGTGACTTTATATAATAGTTTAGTTTATCTTCGCTCATTATTCTTATATCCTATTATGATGTTTAAATATAGCATATGGCGTTGTTCGATATTCAATTTACAGTTGTATAAATTTTAGTGATGTTACAAAATAAAAGGCACATACACGCATACGTTAATTTTTGAAACTTACATGTCATCATATATATGAAAAAGATGAGTAGTAAGTGTAACAGCGTTTTTGTTTAAAAAAAGGATAAAAAAATAGTTAGAAAAAATTTATCTAATATAATAAGCATAAATCGCTTGTTTCGACCAAACTGGCAATCTTTATTCAATTAATTAACACGACGTTTCGACTGTGAGATTCCAGTCCTTATCAAGTTTATAAAATCATGCCTTCGCAAACACTTTATTAGTTCAGATATTGTGCCAGCAATAAGCTTAAATCTAAGAACTGAAATATTATAATAATTAAAGGGTGTCGAATAAATTATAGAACATCGAGTCAATAAAGAGACGGGACACTTACGTGTTTTGTGCGTCGGTTGGTATTAAAAATGTGGATTCTCATAACGTGAGATAATAAATTAGACTGATATAAAGAGGAACGTCTATACACTGAAAAAAAATTTATTATTTGCAAGAAAATTGATTTCTATGAATTTAGTTTCCTTAATTCAAAGAAATAGGTGGATTTGAGAAAATATTTTAAATTCAGAAAAATGTTTTCTCAAATCTACCTAATACTTCGTTGAATTAAGGAAACTAAATTTATATAAATCAATTTTCTTACAAATAATATACATTTTTTTTCAGTGTACTGGATGACAATGGACGACATAATAACGAATATAAACAATGACGAGCTAAGAAAGTTATAACGAGTTTATTATTTTGTCATATAATTCCGAGAGGCTGTCAGTGTCATGCATGATAAGGACTGGAATCCCAGTCAAAACGTTGTGTTAATTAATTGAATAAAGATTGTCAGTTTGGTCGAAACAAACAATTTCTGCTTATTAAATGGCGTATTATTCACTGGCGAAGAAAAGGAATTTTACATTATTTTATCTAATATAGTTCAAATATGTAATGAATAATGAACATTTATAAACATCATCTAGATAAAAATGCCGAAATTTTTTTGTTACTTTCTTCTCCCTTCTGTCGTATCTACAACGATATTATAGCAGATCGTGTTGCATCTATTTATCTACTAAACGTCTACAATTGTGTGCAATGAAAGGCTAACTGCCCCATTAATCCGTGGGATTTTTTAATTACAACTGTCACCTAAATTATAGACTGTCGGCTGCTGTTGCCTGCAATACTGCGAAAAGTCAAGTCGGCGCGTAAACTCGCGTTAAGACTCAACAAACACTGTTCGAATTAACCTGAGCCGGGGGAATTGAAGCGTGCCACGGACACGCCTGCGTTCAATGCTCAAAACTATGTATCCATGTATCCGTAGATAATAATTTCGCCGCATTCTGGAATTTGCTGTGGAAGCTTCCCTTTGGCAATCGAGATATTCAGATTCATACAACTAATTAACTTTTATTCGCCCTAATAAGTACAGTAGACCCCCATATAACAAAAGTTCATATAATATGAATTAAAATTTTAATATTTGAAAAGTTTTAATATTTGTTTGGAAAAATTTTAATATTTGTTTGTTTTAAAGTAAAATCAAAAATATTTTACTGTTACACCTTTAATATTAATTTTACATTTTTTTTTATAATAAATCCTCACATCTTTTATAAATATGTGTTTCCATATACATACATAATCCATATACATATGTATATAATTTATATAACTCGTATAACACGGATTCATATAACACGGAACATATCTCTCATGTTATACGGGAGTCTACTGTACTTAATCTTTCTAAAATTACGTTTCAAGCAGCAAAAATAATTTCCATTTTGTATAGCAATAATAATTACCTATATAAGCCAAGATAATTTTCAAATTTTATTTATGTTTTGCTTATAATAAATCAAGCTTAATGCAAAAAATACTGAGAATATACATATATTTCTTTTGAATAAAATAAACGTAAAAATACGTGTGTCATTATTTATTAAACTTTTATTCGCAACTATTTTCGACACTGATACGTTACACATTTTATCAATCATTTTTGTCTGAAATTCTATGTTAATATGACAACAATTGAAATGTATTACGCTATACCATTTGCTTAGAATATTCGTTTTCTAATTTATTTGAGTACTCATGGTAGGGATTACCGGAAATATAAGCACGGATGAAACAATTATAAGAGGAATTTCTACTGTAGCTCCTCTGCTGAAGTCTCTGTTATACTTTATACGATAGCGCGAGTGCCGGAAGGTGAAACAAAAGATTAAAGGTAAAAAAAAACTGCAACACGGATGAAAGAATTATATTCTTTAACGAAATACCCAGGTCAATTTTATCTCAGAGAAAATGATCATATTGCAAATCACCATATGTAACATTGCAGTGCATTTGATATTACTATTTGCAGTAATTAATTTTCAACAAAGATTTTATTATATAATAGTTTATATTTTATACTAATAAAATAATGAAATATAATTCTGTCCTTCTTTTTTACCCTCTTTTACTTTGAGTCTTTCCTTTTAAATTTCGATATCAATCTTATCCAAGTTATATTAATACAATAATTTAATAATCAAACACTTGTGTAGATATTTTTGTATTAATAAAAATACATAATTTAATAAAAAAGCATACTTTATTCTCTGTAATGTAACTAAAATTAAAATTTTCATTTTTCTGATGTATCATTCTCTTTCGTAACTTTCTGTGAGCTACGAAAGGACCGACGGTCGGGCAACAGGGACAACCTTCCGGTATAGTAGACGTCAGATTAAATGTAGGTACGCTATATCATCCCGAAAGTTAAATTGCTAACTTAATTAAACCGGCGATGAAATTTTCGCTAAAGAAAAGATCGTTGAAATACGTTTCTCCGTTTCACTTGGCACGAAACGCGTCGCGCCGATAGGCGTCCACAGACGTGGCCGCCCAGCCTGGCGAGAACCTAGCCCTGCGTTTGCGCGTTAAATCAGAGGACTGGATATAATCGCGGCTAAATGGCCCGTAAGTAACAGTCGACGAAAACGCACGGACACCATTCACCCTCGCGACCCCGCAACCCCCGCCGCGGCCCACCACCTTCGTAACGCCAGCGGATAGATACATGCGGCAACGCCACCGTTACTGCCGTCCCCGACACACTCGCTAACCCTGTATCTTGATTATATTCCATTTAGCGCTCCGCCTTTCCGCCGGAGCGCCGCTCCGGCCTCTCACCACCGAGATATCTCGTTTGTCATGGCATGGTTTCCACCGGGAACCGCGAATTTCTTGCCGGCACGCCGCGCCGTGCCGCGCCGCGCCGGAATACTCTTGGCCAGGCGCGACAAGTTGTTGGAAACCTGACTCGAAAAGGGTTTGGAAGGATGTAATAACGTATTAGGATACGCATACAAGTCTGGTTAACTTGTTAAGGAAAAGTCTAAAAATTTTGGCCACAATAAGTAAAAATTAATTTAGGAAAAACAAATTAATTAATCTATGAATATTGCAGAAAGCTTCTAAATCAGTGAAAAGGAGGGTAAGCAAACAGTATAGACAAAGTGTTTAAATACTATATGAACAAGACTGTATAAATGTATAATATTCATTATACGTTATCTGAACAAGTGTACCTATACATAAATGTAAATATCTATTATACATTTAGCTTTCAATACGTTTCATCAGTATGTGTGAATTTCAGTTACACTACAAGATGAACGTCAACTTAATCTTAAATATATACGTTCCTATCGATATTTACATTCGCGCTGCTCTTTAAGCGGCTGCTTTCACTACTATCATCATTGAGATCTTCAACTCTAGAAATTCTTTGAAGAAGTCGGAACGTTCGTTGAACGATCGTCGAGCGAGCTTGAAGGATGCAGAAACGCTTTTCAATGTACACGGGAGCACTTACGCAGCGTACATTTAAAGCTCGAGTTGCAGTTTCTTACACAACTCCTTCTTTATCCCGACCCCGCCCGTTTATCTTCTTCGGAATTTATCCTCCGAAAGCGAACGGTCTTGAATGTGGCAGCACGACGATTCCAATCGCACTTTTAGATTTTCATTTTCCTTCGGCGCGACGGCAGCTGTAATCCAATTGCGAGACTTAATTGAACTATTTAGAAAGCGTTAACTGCATCTCCAGTTGCCCTGTACATTGCGCGCTATTGCGCACGTTATTTTGAAAGCCCTTCTACTGAAAATAGATCAAGTTGTCTCGACCAAGAAACTGCGTCGCGCAAGCTCGGAATCGTTCCGCAAATACTTTCTGCGGAATCACAATATATTTTTATGTTTCACAAATTTTCAAACTGTATCCACAGTCTCTTACTTTTTTTTTCACTTCCTTTTTTAACAACGTTAAATAAAGTGTGTTTCCAATAATTTTGTGTCAAAATGTCTCGTCGTGAGCAGCGAAATTTTTCATGTATAATTAATTAAACGATGTCCCTACGATTCACGTTTAAATATAACAGAAGTAACTAGAGAAAAGTTCCGATGTTTTTTAATAGAATTGATTAAATCTAAATACAAGTCATGGCATTAATTAGTTATGTCAAAGTATAAAAATTTAATTTTAATACGAATCCAAGCTATTTAACTTGTTGCACGTACCTATACTTAAAACATAATGCAGATATATATAGTCGTTCACAATAACAATAGCGCAAGCATAGAAATGAAATATCGACGTTACATGTACCTACATGTACGATGTACATATTTCATGCGACTGAAAAAGAAATACGGTACGCTGGCTGTAATACGATGAAATTTAATCACATCTCGCCAACGTCATGACGTGGCCTCGGTAAATCGAAGAACCTTCCCAAGTAAAAACGTTTCTCTCAAAGCTATCTCTCCCTTGACGCTATTCCGGCATTAAAACTCCTTATCCTTGCCGCAGCTTACTTATCCTTGCTAATGCCAACCACGTCGATTTCCGGGACACATCGCCTCCACCTCGTCTCTCGTCTCTCATCCCTTCGTCCTATAGAACGACCAATCGACCCTCTCTTCCCACTTTACATTCCACTCCGGTAGATTTATTTGTCGAAACATATTGCAGTCACGAAAATCGACAGTAATCTCTGACCCTCGGACGATTCACCCACAGGTCGTTACATAAGTCACTTCCCATTGTTGTGACAATACGATCATCCTCCGCTTGGGGTTATCGAAATGTCGATTGACTTTCGATTTTTTTATTTTTCTCTAACGTGATATTCCTGACTAGAAATTCCAAAACAAGTTTTCTTACTAAAAAAATTTAACGCGCCTCATAATCAATTCCTTGAAATGAGAAGTATCGTACTTAAGAATCACGTACATTAGTTTCGAAGTGATAGTAAGAATGACGTGACAGAACTAAGAAACTGAACACAAAATTGTTATAATCAAAAGTAGAAAGAAAACATAATATAGAAAAACATATAAGTAAAAATTTTAGTAGATTATCCATGATGTAATAAATTATTGGAAAGATACATATATATAATATATACAGCTGTTTGTGTGTGTGTATGTATGAATGAGAGAGAGAAGGAGAGAGAGAAGGCAAAACAGGCAAAAACATATTTTCTGGAATATATTGCCAAGTTTGAAATTGTGACAAAATAGCATCGCATATGAAGCGTTTTCAATGCAATATAAGTTACGTAGCACATCGATAACAAAATAAATGTGCTGTTATGTTGCATATGGGATATACAACATCCGTAGTTTTTACTGTTATATTTTTAGTCAAAATTATAAATTACGTGAAAGCGATTATATATAGGTATATAAATATCAATTGTTTAAATATATTTTCTGTACACTTCGACAAAATTTCACAATAGAGTAACATATTTTCTTCCGCAAAAACCTGTCCTATTGTTTGTTTATATATCACCATTTCATAATTTATAACGAAAATCTTGTATCAACCTATTACAAATTCTTTTGTCACTTATATGTATATAGATGCGCACACAAATTATTTTATAATATTTTCCATGTAAAAATATAATATATTGATTCGAAAACCACAGCAAATTCTAATTTCAATGTCGCAAAAACAGCATAGAAATGATCTTTCGTTTTTATTTAGTATCGAAAACGAGATAAATAGAGGAAAGATACATATATTTCATCATATACAGCGAGGATTGAAAACAAAGCCTATCGAAAGATTATATCGGTTTCAATAAAGTTCCATTAAGGCTCGTATCTGGATTTCGTGGATGTTGCAACGGATATGTTGCCGGAGCCTATAATCCCGGACAAATCACTCCATCGGTGGTCACGAGCGATTCATGCACGCGGTCGACCGTCATCGGCATTAATATCGCTGGCGTTATCGTCGCGACGGTGCATCTGTTACCGGTGCCGTCAGCCCCGGGGCACCGGTCGTGTCGCATAGTATGGGCAGGTAGTACGCTACGCGAACGTACATCAGAGTCCGTCCCAAACGAAACGCAGAACGCAACGTGACGTCCGCACACGCGACCGCGTCAGCCGGAATTACCGTACAGGCAAAGTAATACGAAGCGGATACCAGGGCATAACGTCACCTCCCCGGTCCGGTCGCTCGACATTTGCGAAACGGACGTTTCGATATCGCGTCTCCTTCGTGGGATACCGCAAAACGAAAGTCCTCGGAAATCTACGGTTATTCGTGATCTAGGAAAGGAAAGGCATCAATAAATCATTTCCAATAGAGCAACTTAAATGTGCATATAAAATAAGACGCGGACGTTTATCACTATTTCGGACTGTTTCGCCTGACTGACAATAAAATGCAATTTAAAGCGATTCACAACTGACCAAAACCCATGGTCGAAATTAATAATGTCTCGAAGATTGATCCGTTAAAGCGATTCGTTGAAGCTTCAATGCGAGACTTACAGTACACATATATAGCGTTGACTATTCTTGAACTGACATTGAATGCAATAGTGTACAAAGTAGCGCACATCTATATGCATCTATAGATGTGCGCTCGTTAGAAACTCATTATTCTATTTCTTACTTTATCATTTTATCTCCTACGTACAATATTTATTGTAAGCAAATCTTAGCTACTTTTGCAATAAAAAATTACTAACTGTATTTAATTGAAAAGTCTCTCGAGAAAATTAAGTAAGCCGATTAAGCGAGTATGTCGCAGACATGGAAAAGGAGCACAGCAGATGATGAAACGACCGCTGTCATAATGTGTCCTAGAAACGGCGATATCTTCGATCTGAACGATCAGAAATCAGAATTCCGCCTGACTGCACGAATCGGGAATGATGCGAGATAGCGTATACGGAACGCGTGCGAAACGAGCGATGCGCGCCAAGATAATCCATCGCGGTTGGAATACACGGTCGAAACGAGGCGCATTTTTTTTTTCCTCTCGCACATCGATTCGATGATCTGGATTACTCTGAAAAACGGAACGCAAGCGAGCTCATCGAGCGGTGATTGGTATTTGCTGCACGATGGTGCGAAGCTTACGAGCGACTTTATGCGCGCGCCTGCTATGGACATATATGTATATATAGGTCAACAGTACAATACTAGATACCGCATATTTCTATAGGTCATTGGAAAATACCGATTCTGCAGGAACATGTGAAACGAGAAACTGAATGAATGCATTTCCTGATTTGAGAGATGTTGCAACCAATATGCACCGAGGAGATTTTACAATGTATACCATTAATGAGATGTACGGTTGTCATTATTATTATTTTACATATTGGTCAACATATTCTATCTGATAAATTGTGATAAATAATAACGTGGATATAACTGCTGTAAAAAATTTTAACGATTAGTATAAATTGTATTAAATTGACTCAAAGTACTTGAAGAAAGAAACAAGATGCAGAAACAAATTATAAAAAAATAATGAAATATTTCACACAGCGTTTAAAAAAAGAAGAAATGTAAAATATATAAAATGCAGAAGCCATTATTATATTACATATTTACTTTATTACAAAGAAAGGAAAAGTTTGCTTTTCGATTTTTCATGACTATTAACTCTTTTTTTTCTTCAAATGAACAATTCAATTGATGGACATAGGCTGCGGTCCATTTGATGCTACAAATGCTTCGAAATGTTCTTTGTCTTCTTCTTTCTTCATTGAAAAAAAGGAGAAGAAGAATGCTTCGAAGCATTTAGTGTTAAGTAGACCGCAGCCATAAACTCGCGCAAAGCTATAAAAAATGAATCTAATATACCTATAGTTAATTTACAGTATTATTTTCCTCAATCTACATCTCTTGAAAATAACGTAAATAATCATCTGATTGCTAAATAATCTGCAAAACTGAGATCCTGATTGCAGAATTCACGGCTTTGATTAAATCTAAACACAATCACTTGAGATTTACTATATAGGTAAGATAGAATGCGCGCTACTAACACGTATCAGCGAATTAAATTGATCACAAATATTTGTTAAACAGAGAAACGAATCATGTAAACAAAAAAATGATTAAAAATATTAGATACACTAGAAAATCAACTATGCGAGTATATGATCAAATTTTAGAACAAACGTTGAAAAAATAAAAAAAAGTACCAATACCAATCGCATTTTGTATTCCAAGATATCAAATAATTCAGAGAAATATTTTGGGACGTGTGAAATCATGGTTAAAATTTATCACGATAACAAATTAAATGACATCGCACGAGACGAGAAGTCAAAAATAATGTAGCGCATGTGAAACCGGTTGCGAAATGCCGTTGTCCATGATAAAAACAGCTAATCGCGTGTTTGCGCATGTAATTTACAACGACATATGGTGTTTCGCGATTGCGTCGCGACCACCGCATTTTGGGATTATTCGTGAGAAGACGGAAAATCGCCCGTATAGGCGGCACAGTTGCGCTTGTACAAGGGGACAGTGTGGCGGCAGTAAAAAGGGAGCCGGTGATCTGGTCGACCACTGTCGCAGTTGCAACGTGCGCTTGTAACTGCATTGTAGCCACGGTAACTTCGCTCGTTACATCGGCCATGCAGTATTCCGAAGTGCGCGTTGTTTGCGTCGCGAACGAGCATTGCAGTCGTCAGAGAAAGAGATGCGGGGCCAACGAGCAGAGGAAGGGAGATAGGACGGGAAGGGACTGCGGGAGATGATGCAAACGCGGGAGGGAGGACAAGAGCGGGGGAGACAATTCCGGGGAGGGGGGAGGATGGAAGAGAGCAGGGAAGAGAACGAAAGAGGCGTCACATAGGAAACAACGAGGGTGAAGGGTACGTTTGCGTTGCGCTATCTGCGTAGTTTATACTTCTCATATGTGCCGCCACCGGGGTATACATACTGCCAGCCGGAGCACGGACGGGAGATGGGACGGGGGTGGCCCTCGTGTTCCGAATATACCGCGGGCGACGCGCGTCGGGAATCTGAAAAAGTTAATATCTACCGTCGTGCCCGGACTTCAAAGCAGATCTGTTTTCGCATTTTCAGATTTGTTTAGCCACGTGGGACCGCCCCGCATTCGCTTTACGGTTCATATCCGTGACATACGCAGTCGAACACTATATGGGCGCGGTTTATCGCTGAGTTTGATTTATCTAACATAACAGGATCGCATTCAATGTCAATATGAGATGACAATCCATCAGCTTTATCTGGCGCCAAATGTAGCGTGGGAGTCCAAATTTGTGGACCCATACTTTCACCACATATTTACTAACAAATGTGCTCGTGGATTCGGTCTAATGTGAAAATCGGATTGAATATCAAATTAAATGTGAAATATAAATCTGCCTCGTTATATAAAACGGCAATATAATCAATCTTACAGTATTCGATTTTCTATCTGTTTATCTAGATGTTACCGAGAATAGTTATTTATCTTATACTGGAAATTTACATCTAACATAGAAAGCATTTGCTGAGTGACTATTTTATTAACTTACTTTTGCCACAAGAGCGTGCATGGCTTTCAGTTCTATATGACATTTTACATGCTTCAAATTAAAATTATATCTCTTGGCCGTGATAAATATCCCTCGTAAAAGAAGCAGGAGCGCCAAGATCTCAGAATTTTTCCCGTCTACCGCACTAATTCGTATCTCGCATACGGAATTCAAGTTTTCAATCTTTTACATTGCGCACTCGGCAATATCCGGCAACATCTGCGCAAACTTTCGACGTGTTAAATTCGATAAATTCTCGCGAGACCATATCTGCTTTCTCGTCTATGTTAAGTTACTCTTTCCAAACGCGATACTCCCACGTCCTCGTTCGGAAACGAGAAGCGCACTGCGGGAATTTCCGCGGTGCTTCCGCGTGTTTAAACGGACTTGCACGTTATCGGTTGATTAAAGTGTCAATCTATCTATCTAAACGCGCGTTCGGCCGGAAGCACACGCGGCGCGGCGTTAACGAAGGAAATCAGGCCACCGTGATTTAATTAGCCGCGATTAGTCACGACGCGCACACCAGATATTACGTTTCTCGTGTTAATAGTAACGTGATCAATTTCCGTCGAACGACGAGAAATTCTCCTCTATATTATTGCTCGCATGCGGAAAAATGCATCTACGGTTGTCGAAGAGCACGCACGATCCCGATCACCGCGAACGTGATCACATTCTGCGAGTTTTATTTCGAGAGTGAGTTCGATTTCTCTTCCCATACATCCGTCCTCCTACCCTCCCAACCGCTCCCTCTCTCACTCTCTTCTCTGCCTCTCAGTGGAAACAATTTAATAATCGAACTACTGAATTCGCCAATTGCCAGGCCACCACTTAAATTCACTTTACGGTAATTAAGTGTTCCGGTCAATACCGGCGCCATGCAAATGCACCGCAGTTTCGATAATCGAAAATATTTCCTGGTTACGCGGTCGCGGGCACATGCGGATATATTTATTAAAACTTTATTATCGTTGTGGGGATAAAGTGCGACATCAAAATACTGGCGCTACTTGCCTCGTGCAAAATCCGTTTAAAACGATTAACTTTTCAAAAAACATCACAGGATTATCCAAAAATTTTTAAATATCCCGAAGTGAATGACTGTGTGTGGGCATACATAGCTATCTATACGTAAATACATACATATATAGTAAATATACATGTATATTTTTAAGTAAACTATTCTTTTATTCGTAATCTGTGTAGGCGTAATTTATTCAGGCATTTATTGCATAACAGCTGTTCATTCTGCTTTCTTAAATTTTTAACCATTTATATTTTTAATAAAATATTAATTTATTGTTTAATTATTTCATTAACATCGTGTTATTAGCATGCATAGTAATATACCTAACTTTAATATCGATAAAATTAATTATATGCATTTTGTTTACAGATTGTGTTGATTTCTATTCTTTCATTTCAAACATTATTCATAAACCGATCCTTTTTGCAAAAGTACATTAAAAAATAAAAACAATTTATTTTATACTGCATATAGTTCATATAGTTTACGACTAGTGTCATAAAAATCTGTGTAAATGTAATATTGACATTATGTACAAAAATCACGTAAATACACTATTTTAAAATTTAAAGCACGAGCTTTGACCGTATATATTGTAGTTTCTGCTCTGCAAGCAAAAAAGCACAGAAGTAATTCATATAAAAACTGCAATCCAATTACAGACAAATAAAAAAATTGATTATATTATATTGATTTTTATCGACAGTATATATATATATATATATATATATATATATGTATGTATA
This sequence comes from Leptothorax acervorum, assembly GCA_035220615.1. Classification (NCBI taxonomy): domain Eukaryota; kingdom Metazoa; phylum Arthropoda; class Insecta; order Hymenoptera; family Formicidae; genus Leptothorax; species Leptothorax acervorum. The sequence goes on from JASTWQ010000019.1 coordinate 1,240,697, forward strand.
GGTATATGTATAATCAAATAAACTAAATTTTTAGCAATGCAGTATATTGTGAAAAGGGATTTCTCCTTCAAAGAAATGATTTCCTTTTATATATACCTACATATATTCTGAAATTATTATTATTAGCACAATTATCGCAATTATTCTTAAAAAAATATTAAATTTGTTTAGAGAAGTCGGGATTGCTCACGAAAGCAATCTTTGTCTAATGTGTATCCCAAAATCATGAATAAATGTAATAAAAAAAATTAAAGTCAAAGGAAAAAGTAAAGAGCAAAAAGGGTACAAAAGTTCAACGATCTTGCCACCGCACTTTCATACTATTTTCTTTTACATTTCAGTGTGTGTATGCTGTGTATAGCTACGTGTTCCTTCAACAACAAACGAGCTACTTCGATCTGCGGACCACTACGAGAAATCGGATACGGCTCGCAATAATGTTTTTCCCTCTCGCCGAGCCTTTCGGCCAAATCGAAGTCCCATACCTTCAGATTACACGTAGTCATGGACATCGCCAGAATTCGCCAAAATTTTTCTTCCGAAATTGCATGTGCAGCAATAGAATATTTTTTTAAGAACACATTGTGTGTGATTTTAAACTTACTAATACATTCTATTACGATACACTAATGTTTTTCCAATTAAAATGTGTTTTTAACTACTTACATCTCTTTTTTAGTCCACCATATCATCAAGATTATTTCCTGCTTTATAAACATAATATCTCATGAAACTATATAGAGAGAGACAGAGAGAGAAAGAGAAAGACAGAAAGAGAAAGAGAGAAAAGAATGTAAAAGAGAAATAATAATTTATATTAATAAAAAGAATTATATAAAAGTTCACGAATATCTAGTCCATAAAGCCTACATTGCATTTTAATTTTAACAATTAATAAAAACAATTCACTGTTAACTGACATTAAATGACATCATTATATCGTGTATTTAATAAAAAAAAAAAATGTGGACACTATTCTTTAATCGCGTTTCAAATAATCTCGTGTAATAATACTTTCAAAATGTATTTTTACGCACATTGATAGACAAAAAAATAAACAACAAACTACGTGCAATTGTAATTAAAGGCCATCACACACAAAATGCATAGCGTAGCATAAGCATAGCATAAGACCGCTGGACCAATGAGCATCCAGCATAAAGTCGCCATATTAATTTACATAAGATGCTCATTGGTCCAGCGGTCTTATGCTATACTTATGCGACGTTATGCATTTTGTGTGTGATGGCCTTAACGGTATGATATTTCTGGATCAAACTTTTCTGTTATTTTTTCTAATCCAAAAGGGATTTTATTCACGCGTCTCCGACTATGTGACACGGTGCCCATGTATACGACGAACGGTCAAGCGATGGCGGAAGGAACAGCGAGAAAGAGATAGATATATATATATATAGAGAGAGAGAGAGAGAGAGAGGGAAAGAGAGAGGGAGAGAGGGAGGGAGAGAAAGAGTGTGAGAGAGATGGTGGATGTTCAGTCGGCCATCCACGTTGAATTCAGAAAACCTCGCGCAGGCCATTTTCCGAGGGAAAGGCTACTTCCTGGCGCGGCGAGCCGGCGCAGCCGTATTTTATTCGTTCGCGGTTGTAGCCGGCTCGGTCTCGTTCTCGGCTAGTCGCCAATCCTCCCGTTTATAATGCCGCTGGACGGCGAAGATCGCGGACAAAAGGGGTACGGCACAAAGGGGGCACAACGTAGGAAAATTCAGTCGGGTAGCTGACCAAGTTCCGGTCACATTCAACTATGGGGGAAGGAGAGGGGAGGATAGGCACGTATCGTACGCACAATGGAGACCACTCAAGTCGGAACCTTGACCATTCTCAGTCAAGTCAAACTAACGTTATTTTTACAAAGTGTTATAAAGAGCGTGAAGCAATATATTGTATCATTTAGATTGTTCATCTCATTGTAAATATTTGTATAAATTGCCGATAAATTAAAAAGAATTAACGTCTTATTCTTAATTTGTTGATTATAATAAAGCTAACAATAGCAATTGATAACAGCAATAATTCTAATTAAATTTTGACCTGATTGTTTAGGTACTACAATGGCGACAATATAACATGTAATTCAAAATGACATCGTCTCTTGTCAGCACATTTTCGCCTTATTTTTGCACAGAAGAATGACAAGATATAAAACTAATTATCTTTTAGAGCTAGCAAGAAATGAGCAAATACAACAAAGTAAGTACATAATGTGAAAGAAACGGCAGGTATCTCCTGCTACAAGTTCGATGTATATGCGACATATAACTCTAAAATATTGAAAAAAATATCTAAATTATTTTATAAATTTCTTGAAAAGTGGAAGAGAAGCTAAAACCTAAGTTTCATTAATTTCCATCTAGATCCGCTCTCTTCGCCCGTCTAACTTTTCATAGATATCTTTCACGGAATTAGCCGGAGATTTGTTGGCGCGCCTCCGCTTGAACCGACATTAACGTACATCGTGGAATTAGACGGCGTATATCGTCGGATTCGCCGCGGTCGATAGAGTAAATATCGCGAATGGTCCGCAGTAGCGAAGTCTAGCGAAGTCAAGGAAACAAGCGACAAGAGAGAGTAAAAGGTAGATACGAATGATAGTAGAATAGAGAGAGAGAGCATTGTTAAGTACTATTATGCAGAGGAGAAAACGTTTCTTTAACAGTGCGCACTCAAGAACTTCGCTATGCGAAATTTCGAAATTTTGTTTCAAGAATGTTACTATTGCTCGTCAAGCAATTAACTTGAAATTAACCGAAATCGAATTTAAACCTTAATTGGAAATTTAAAACGTGAAAAGGCAAAACTCACATTCTCTGAAAAATAACACTTGCTTTATTATTCTAAATCTAAGACACTTTAAAACAATTACAGTTACGTAGAATTGTCTGTAAGAAAGTTCTTTTAATTTTAGGAATATCTTGGTGAATTTGAAATCGATCTTAAACAAATGCTCGCAAATAATTAACAATATCTCATTATTAAGATAATTTCAAATCGACTTCATGTCGTCGCAATATTAATTTAATTCTTTTACCAAGACGTTTAATTTAAAGCTCGCAAATTCCAAGATGCTTTTATAATAAGAATCATTGTATAAAAGAACGTTCGCGTTTTTATTACTCCCCACTTTTATTTGCACTGAGAAACATCCGCAGCTCCTCTGCAAAGGCAAAACAAAATACTGCTCCATTATAGAAGTATCATCACATTATTAACGTAGTTCACTGCAAAAGATATTTTATTCCCTTTTCTTCTCTCTTTAGACTCAGAGCAAATTCCCTTGGAATATCCTTACCGAACTCTGCATTATCTCTCGTCAAAAGAGCGAGATAAGATTACTCGATTTGCTGGCAGGAAGATCAGAATCTCGTGACCTTTAAACCGCTAAAACACACACCGAACTTGTGAAGACCGTTGTTGCACTTGTCGTCGAGGAGACGCGAAAGTACCGACGACCAGAGCGAGTTATTTTTGCTTTTACGTGATCGTGAGCGACGGATCGCGAATGTGTTTTTACTGCAGTCGGCGCGGAAATCGCGAGCACGAGCGAAAATACGCGCGCATCGCCGATCGATTTAGTGCGCGCATAGTCACGGCCGGAAAACGTTCGAGCGTAAAACGAAAGGGGAAATTACCGTTTCCCAGTTCCGGGCTCCGGAGCTTGCATGCGGTGCACATTGCGGCCAGCTGAGCGAGAAAGGAATCGGAAATTTATATCGAGGAAAACCGTCTGACCTAACTCTCCATTAAAAATGACGCTCTATTCCGTACGTCTCACCTGTTTTACGCGACTACTGCAATTTCTCTAACGTACGACAAGCACATGTTTTAGTTTAATAACATTCCTTTTTGTTTTAATATAAATATTTAGATTTAGATCTATGGTTTCGAAAGAAGGATTAATTGGTGAACTTATAACTTATTGTTAGCTAATGATACGTATATGTAACTTTCAAATACATTGTACTCGTCAATCTTAAAAATGCTTTTAATAATAAGTATTATTTAAAAGAAAGATATGTCAGAGAGCTGTCGGCCTATTGAAGTCGTAAGAAACGCGCAAATCTACTGAAACTAAAGGTGCAGAAAGTCGCGTCGGTACGTGATATCCTCCGATATCTCGTTCCAAATATAAAAGCATGATTTTGAGCCGTTGCGAACTATTATTATTAGATCCGAATTTTGTCAAAAAGAAGGAACGTAATATCGATCCAGTGTCAGCGTAAAACTGCAGCTGTTCTCCATTTATTTTTATATTATTTCTCTAATTATAAGTCGATCGTTTTCGACGAATATTATTAACATATTAGACAAGTGTACTAATTTAATTTTACTAAATTAATTATATCTTAATTATATAACGCAATATCAATTATGTAATTTTTGTGAATATTTTGCCAAATGCAAGAAACTCTTTTAATCGTAAATTACTGTACATAATAAAATTGAAAAATTAGAGAGATAAATTTTATTATAAATGCTTTCTCGTCTTCATTATTTACACATACATAGAATATTTATGTTCATACCTCTAAATAATTTCATGTAATATAACGAAAAAGTTAAATCTTTTCTAAATTAATATTAATAAATCGAGTAAGGCTACAATAATCTTAAATGAAACTATATCTTCGGATCGGTAATAATAGCATGGTTTTAGGATGTGGTCCGACAGTTTATCAGATATCGATGTTTACTATGCAAGACTATAGGCCACCATTTTGATCGATCGCTTTACAATATCGAATGAACAGTGTCATCCATATCATCGATAAGCTCGATGACGCAAAGTGAAGCTCGATCAGGTGTGACCTCATCTTCAATACAACGCTTTAGAGTGACTGTCAGATGCCAATGTGTTCTCTGGGATATCTGCGAGAGGCTTGGTATCGTTAGCCTTGTTCCGGTATTCTGATATTGACGTGTCGTTACGGTGATACGAAGCCGAGCGCCGGCATAAGATCCTGGAGAACCAGGGCGCGGTAAGGAAAGCTATAACATCGACTGAGATTGGCTCTTGCGTGCTAGTATGTCGGTTGTCATTTGAATTTAGATTCGTCTCTCTCCGTCTGAGCCCCTTTCTGTCACTCTATTCCTCATTCGTCCTCTCTTCCCCTTTTCTCATCCTCGCTAGCTGAACTTCTTCTTTCTCGAGAAGACACGCAGCAGCGGGTTTACATACTCTAGAATCTCTCTCTTATGAGATTTTCCATTTCTCTCTCCTTCAATGTGGTATGCTCATCATAATCTACGAAAATTTTTCTATTTGTCTCTCCAAAAATGCACTATCTCAATGTCTTCTCAAATATAAAAAATGTATTAATTAATATTATCGCTATATATTCAAATCTCCTTCGATGTTGGGAGGCATACATCTAATTTCGGCATCTTTTATTCCGCGAATTATTATGCGCCCGAGAAAGCCGAACGTACTCTTCGATCCACAGAACGACGCGAGAAATACGGCTTTAATATAGGTATTCCAGATTCACTTCCACTCACGTCGATCGCGATCTTCGCGATCGCGTTTCTTTAACATTCTTCAGTTTTACGCAATTTTTAATTAACGACACTATGTATTTGCACTATTCGGACAACGTTATAAGATCCTGTCTCGGATCCTGTATTGTTAAAACTGAGAATTAATGTCATTTCCAATAGCAACCACAATAGAATTATAACTTAATAAGCACGCGAAAAAGAGTCGCCCCGTTCTCAATTTCAAAATTTATAATAACTTTCCACTTTAAAAGAAGCAATTTGAATAAATCATAATTGAAGCAACATAAATGATGCAACAAATCTTTGATTAATTCAATAATTACGACTACTAGGTAATTAATAAAATTGTTACGTTCAGATAATTTAATTGTTTAACTAATTTCATATTTACTTACACAAGCGCGATTCGTCATTTAAGGAGGCTTTAAGGATAATGCAAAATGATAGGAATGGCATGTTTATAACAGAAGTTTCTTTACAAATAACGATTGCATGTGAATTTTTTCAGTTTCTTTCAGCAGCCCTTTTTTGCGTAAATTAATATCAAAATTTCACATTTTATAAGGGACCCTTATGAGAAATCCGATTCCCCATATCTATTTTCAATAAAAACATATATTTAAAATATTAAGAAGCAAATGAATTTATGTGTAATATGTGAAGTATACTATACTGAAAGTACGTACTAAAGTTCGAACCATTTCACCACATAGTTTATTTGCAATACTAAAAAATATAAGTCAAGATATAATATTTTTGTCATCAGAGCTGTGTGATGGAGAAAACTTGACAACGCTGTTAAAAAACACGGGAAGATTCTGACATAACGTAACCTAACATGTAACCCAAAATGTAATCGAGAGTCTCTTCTGTCAATCAATTGTAGTTCTGCCAACTTCGGTTTTTTATTTCTACACCGTTGCCAAGTCATTATTTGTGGTAATAATAAAATTTGTTTTAAAAAATATAAATTTATATGTGACTTTTACATAAATAAACATTAATATTCTTTGGATTTAAAATGCATTTTATTCCATATTTTTTCAAAATTTTAGATTAATATTGTTTTATATATAATTATTTTAGGTTGGCAGTACTCCATATTTCCATTGTGTGACAGCGCCACCCCCTCTGCCCACCTCAGCCTTAAAGCCTCCTTAAGTCTATACCTATCCAAATTCTTAGACGCAAGTAAAATGCTTCTTTCTCTGCATCAATTTGTTGAAGAAGAGAGAAGATACAAAGAAAGACAGACATTCAGACCTCACCCATAGATTATTGCATACACATGTGCGCATTATATCTACGCAGTGCGATCATTAGAAAGAGCTAGCAGTGTGAGTTACGGATGAAAGAGCCTTTTCACTGGACAAACTTCAACAGGCACAATGTAAGCAGTTCTTTTTTCTCAATATATTACGAAGAGAAACTATATAACTACGCTAAAACTACATAACAGATAATAGATAGCTACAGCTACAATAATTCTGCATAATATAAATTCAACTGTGTATAATTAATACTCTGAATATAATATTCTGTGAATACTCGAGTAGCCTAATTTATCGCATTAAGGGGTTACATACCTTTGACAGGCCTTAAAACTTATAGTCAAAATTAACAAATTTGTATTGTGGGTAAAACTATGTTTTATTAAAAAATGAAAATAATGTCTTGTGGAGTAGTCTCTTGAGAATATCTCCCGAAAATTTCAATAAAAAATATCAAAAATTGAGGCAGCAGTAGCAGCTATTTTCCTGAAAGTCCCGAAACAGTGTTTTGAAAATCGGTACCAGAAATATCTCGGAAACTAGTAAACCGATTTGCGTGAAATTTTTTACAGCTATACTTTCAATACAATAATCTAGTGCTTGTCATAGGATTTTTCGATTTATGGCTTAGTTTCTTTAATAAACAAAAAAAGATCGATTTTTTTAGGTAAAAAATCACATTTTTTACTACAAATCGCTGCCATTCGAAAAATCAATATTTTCAAAAGCGACTATGACAAGTACTAGTTCTATTCATCTAGTTTAATGGAAAATTTTTGTCTTTTATTTCACATGAGAGAGAGCGCAGATATCTCTGGTACCGAAAACGCCGTTTTTACAAACACCGTTTGGGAAAATAGCTGCCAGGACCTCAATTTTTGAAATTTTTTATTGAAATTTTCAGGAGATATTCTCAAAAGACTGCTCTACGAGACATTTATTTTTATTTTTTAATAAAACATAATTTTACCTGAAATAAAAATTCGTTAATTCCGACTTAGTTTTAGGCCTGTCAAATAAGGTATATGTAACCCCTTAATTCGAAACTGCGTACTAATAATTTTTCAATTTTTCGTTCAATAGCAAAATAGCGACAAAAGTAGGAACAAACTTGTCCGAGGTGCCTGAAATCGCATCCGTTGAATTTAATCACGAATCGCACTGAATTTTACGAAAATACGTTCAGCCATACAACGATTTTCTCATACACATACGCACACGCGACTAACGCACACGGCAATTGACGTGGACCAAAAGCGCAGATGGACATGCATGACGAAGCTGGTGGTCCAGCTGCTGCATCACTGACCTAAAACGGCCACCGCGTGTACTATATAAAACGTGTAGCCGGCAAAAGTGTGTCGGCTGACAATTTCATCGTTATGCCCGAATGTGTCTCACTCGAGAAATTGCAATGGGACTCCACATTTTATAGACCATAAATAGCATAAAAAATACTCGGGCGCTTTAACAAGAATACGTCCTAACGATCGAGCTACTGCAGCTGATCAGAATATTTCGATACGATTAAATATGTGCTGTGCAATTCAGATTAATCTCTTCGAATCTATATAGTTCACTCACCCTTATTTTTTCTTTAAACGAACGCGGTTACAATAATAAATGCACTGGATCATAGTGTTTCTATACTTTGAACTAAAATTGAACTAAAATGTGAAAAAATACCTATATTAAAATAAAATTAGTAATTTAACTCTTAATCTAAAAAAAAAGTATAATACGATAGGGTAGAAGCGCACAAAATCATATGCGGGAGTTAAAGGTCGCTGTTTCGCGACTTAAGGTGGGAACCGCGAAGAAAAATACCAGCAATTTCCTAAATCCGTCCAGACTCTCCGCGTACGAAAATATTGGTGAACGGCGAAGGAAACAAGAAAACCAGACGCAGCGAGGAGGAAAAGACCGGGAAGGGTTTGGGGAAATGCGCGATGCGCGACGCGAGGCTGAAGTTCGTCGTTGGTTCGACGATGGTGGGAAAGGTCGGAGCATCTGCGGGAGCAAGGAAGAGGAGCCGGGTGGAAGAGAGGGTGCAAGCGGGTGGAATATAGAACTTTGAACTGGAGAGAATAAGCTACGACGAAACGGTGGCGCGCTCGGGAATGACAACGGTGGTAGAACAGGAGGGTAGGTAGAGGAACGGGGACGCCGTGAGTTATCGCAGCAACTATCTGCTCAAGCGGGCGGATTTATTTCTATAGGTACAATCTGCTGCGTGAAATAAAGTATTTTGAAAATAAGAGGGAAGACGCGATAGAGCCCCGAGATATCGCCGGCCATTTGTTTCGCGCGGGATACGCGTCTAAGCGAGCGCACCCTTCGCTGCAAAATATTTCCGCGTGTGTGCACGCGCTTATATCCTCGCTCCAGCTCGCTCGCGAAAATTCCCATCCGCTGTTCGTTGGATGAGCCGGTAATTGGGGATCGCCGGCTGAAAAACATCGATGTATCACGAGGGACAGAGAACGAAGCCAGTACGATATGTAACCCGGTAATCCAACAACAACCTAATATCAGACAATCTAATAATCTAATTGACCGATCTCTTTGTTTTTAAAATAAAATTTTTCTTCACGAAAAAAAAATAAAAAGGCAAAAACGTATGTACTTTGACTTCTCTTTCGGAAGATTATTAAAATTTCTTTCTCATATCTATCTATTATTCTATTCTTTTAACATTTTAGAATCTACAACTTTAGAATCTATAACAATCGATATAAATCGCTGTGCAAAAGTGCTTAAAAATACATTTTAAATATAAAAATTCGTGAACTTTCTTATACATAATAAAAACGCCAGTATAAATAAAAATGATAAAAAGTTATTAAATTTATTGTTAGTATATATCTATTGGAATCTCGCATAAAGTATGAAAAGGAATTTGCGATTACGAGCGTACGTAAAAAACGTTACAAAGTGCTATCATTAATAACTTCTCCAAAATCGATATGACCGGCGCGGATTATGAATCGAGGAAAATCCCAACCAGGGTCATTTTTATCGTCGGAATATGTCCGGATCCTGGCCAATTATTATCGACGAGGCGGATTGAAATATTTCGCGCGATGATGAGTATAGGCTCAATTTGAAATGACTGTCCCTGCGGAATTAACTGAACGATTGTATTATACGATTATTATGGGTATCAGAATATGGGTATCAGAGGAAGCAGAATACGCAGTCAAATGCGAGAAAACACGAACCGGTCTGAAACACATCGAAATTAGGTACGTGTGTGCGCTAGCTATACACTATACATACATATATGTACATATTATATCTGAGAATTAATTGCGCACGTAATTCGAACAATACCATGATTTATATTGTGCAGGCCGCGATAGAAGAACATATTATGCAGTAAATTATTTCTCCAATGAGATTTATTGAAATACTCTTGTGGCGTGATGACCTGCATTTAATAATTATTTCATGTATGGCGTTTGATGTTTGCAATATTTGCAGTGACGAATTTAACTCGACGTTATACGATGCGGAAAAACTTGTAATTTTTCTTTAATTGTCAAAACATCATATTGTATTAAGGGGGAACATACACCTAGAAACATAAAAAATAGATGAATTTTTTTCTCAGAAAGTATGAGGATTATTAAAGCGGGATATTACTAGTGTATTATATGTATATTTATTAATATAAGGTTAAATTTTTATTAAAAAATTTTAAAAAATGTGGCAGATATCGCTGCTAGCGTCACTGATGCTGTTGTGTTTTGCGGTACCAAAAATATCTCGAAAACCACTGGATGGATCGGACTCGGGTTTTTTTCTATTCATTCAACATGAAATTACGCAGTCTTTATCGTAGCAAATTTTAAAAATTCGCAATATTTGTGAAATGGCACATATCTGAATATAAGAGTGCAAATTTTCGCTTAAAATCGATTTAAAAATCGATCACTTTTTGGCAGAAAGCTAAGGCGTAAAAAAAATCCTACGATAAAGACTGCGTAATTTCATGTTGAATAAATAGAGAAAAACCCGAGTCCGATCCATCCAGTGGTTTTCGAGATATTTTTGTTACCGCAAAACACAACAGCAGTGACGCCAGCAGCGATATCTGCCACATTTTTTAATATTTTTTAATAAAAATTTAACCTTATATTAATAAATATACATATAATACACTGGTAAAACCTCGCTTTAATAATCCTCATACTTTCTGAGAAAAAAATTCATCTATTTTTTATGTTTCTAGGTGTATGTCCCCCTTAAGAACGTGCAAAAATTACAATACACTTTTATACATGTGTGCGTGAGTGCGCGCGCGCGCGTGTGTGCGTGTGTGTGTAAGTTTACAATCTAGACTTTGATATCCACAACAAATTTATCAAATATATCGAAATTATTCCGAGTGTTTCAAGCGTATGGAGTTACAAAAGTGTTCGTATCTCCTCGATTGCTAAATTTAATAGAGATAAATATAAATTTTATTTTTATATGTATTTTTATAAGAAAATTTCATATTTATGTTTTTCGTCTAAATCAAGCCTTGAAACCGAATCTGGACCATTAATAGCTTTATCATGTCTCAATAAATGTGCACGCGTCTGTTGTAAGAAAATAGTTTTGTGAAATAATGTTATCTCTTAATCAAAATAAGAATTATAAAAATAAAACGTGTTACAGACAAAATTATTTTATAAAATAACGTTTGATATCCACGGAAAATATTTCATAATATTATTACAATACTTCAAAATACAAGCACAGAAATACATTTTCAACAGTTTCTTCAGAATATAAGGCTAATAAGGGGCACGTGGAAAAACGTAAGCAGTTAAATTTAAGCAGGAAGACAATCGGCCAATCAATCGCGAATTGTGGAAAAGATAAGGCTATGATTTAAAACTCTTGGCTCTAATAATTAGAGCCAAGATCTAAACACATCAAATAGTCTAGAATCCTAGACTATCTGATGTGTTTAGATTATTAAATTAATAACAAATCGTTAGATGTTATTAGCAATGCACTCTATTCGACTATTTTTATAATAATTTATTTATAAAAACAAAATTTAATGTGTGTGTATAGTTAAATAATATGCGATAAATAAGATTCCATAAAACAAATAATATCTTAGTTTCAAAGATTATATACGTAACTATTGCCGAGAAAGCGCAACTATCTGCACTTGCAATAATTCCCAACATCGCAAAGTATCGCAATTTTCTTGCTCTTTGGTAACTCTACGTTAGCAAGCCGGTATCAATATATCTCCACCGTATCCGTACTCATGGAAAAATTGCACGAACGTGCCCTCTCTTAAAGCATCTCCAGCGAGGATTCGGAATGTACGAAGATGGTTTATCGATGCCGATGTTCGAGATAAGCGCGTGTCACGATTGGCTGATCATTCTTCCGCGATACCGCAGAAAACATTCGATACGAGAACGTATTATACGGATCATGCCCGCGAGATTTTCAACGTCACTAGATAAAAAGTGGGTTCGCGCCGTTTTGTTTATGTAAATCCAGTCACATTCAGCAAGCGAGCTCGGCCGGGTCGGCAATACTCTAAAATTTTCAGCGATTCCGCCCGCCTGCGGCTCAGTTATTTTCACGAAAAATGTTTGCAGCCGTTATGCAATTCGCTGTCGCCACAGTACGAATTGGAAAATGGGGTATCCGAGGTGACGATTATGAAGCGGTGCTTGTGTGATGTTGGAAAGACAGCTGCGCCATTTGCATCGACGCATGAAAGCCCATCGATGCCCACGAGAGAAAAAAATCGATTTTATTCCCTTTCATTTTCGTCGTTCCTGACAAACATATTTTTCTCCATTCGCAATGTGCAAACATGTAAATTTAAAATTAACACAAGATTAGTGTGGACTCTGTAGTTCGTGGACATATCCCCGAGTTCATTTCAGTATTATTTTGTGACTTTGCATAAATACACACGAGATACTATGGATACGAAAGTTGATACTTTTTATTATTAAACTTAATTTGCATTTCATATTCGATTTCAATATTCGCGGAGTTATACCTACAGAATGTATTTGTAAAAAATTCTAATTTCTTTGAATAATAAATAATAATCTAATTGTAAGTAAAAAGAGAATCAATATCCCCTGAAAAAGAATCGAAGTGCTTCTATATATATATATGGGAAAATTAACGGAAGTACACGGAGGTCGTGTTGGAAGTATTTTAACGAGTAACGGCACGCTTATCTTTAGTCTTTCTTTTAAAAAACAATGGTGATCTTTCTAGGACAAAAATCTTAATCCGTGGACCGTCGAGGTGATAACGACAACCGAGGCAATTATAGACGGGAATTAAGGCGGTGATTTAGTGTTTTCTCTTATCTTTTTCACCCTCATACGTGTGCGGTGTTCTACGTGTTCTATTCCCCTTCTCGTACCTATCTCTTGTTCATTTTTATAAATAATTTTTTCATTGATAGCAATTGATGCAATTGTCATCTAATAATTTCTTACAACAAGACCACGTAAATTTTGGCCCCTTCTACAGATGTCACACAGAAATAGATATTTATTAGAGTAACATTCAATTCGTTTCTAACAATTAATTTCATGACACAATTATTAAAGAATGCACCCTTCATTTATATAAAACAATAAAATCAGTTATTAGGAAAGAATGACATAACGTTCTAGTTGAAAATATGTTCTTTCTTTGGAAATATTATATATTTCAAAATATGTTTAGATCTTTCGATTTCTTAACGTCTTACTTTTGCACGTAGTTTTATATTCATTAAAATTGAGATGAATGTTTATCTTATACGCCTATATTGTTGTATTACAACTTCAATATTCCGAAACTGAATATCGATGCTAATAATTGCTTTATTCTGTTTCACAGGGTGGAATTTGAAAGCAATTGATTCGTCAAAGAAGAATCAATGATATTGTTCCTTTTAAGTGAAATAATAAAATAAAACAAACGTATACAAATTATTTGTGTATTAAATATAAGTATTATAAACAAAATAATTATTACTCAATTTTAGATATATGAAACATAGCAATGGAATAAAAGTTCTCTTCCTGTAATTTTGTCTACCATCAATATTAATACAAATTTCAGTACTGATCCAAGAGCTTCCAAAATTCCTGGTACGTCTGCAATCGTGTAGAAATACACGCAATATAAGATTCAATCCCTCTTTCAATAAATAAGAACTCGGTAACGAAACGAGGAAATATACGGAGAAGAGACTACGTATTCTTTCAAGCGTGTGAGATCGTGCTGATATCAAACGGCGATGAAGAGCGCAATGAAATGAGATCGTGAATTTATCACAAGTTATGTACGGACGGCAACGAAGCCACAATTCAACGCTCGATCTACCGAATCAGTCTTTCTATGCTCTATGGGGATCGTTATCCCCGTTGCGCGCGAGCGTCACGGGGGGGGATTTATTCGACAGTCACGGCGGTTCCGTGACCAACCAATCACGGCGCCGCCGATTCCGGGAGATACAAATCGCGATTCCTCCTTTCGGTGGTAACCGAATGGTAGGTAGGTACGTCGTGTACGTACCTACGATGGAGAAAATACCGAGTTCAAGAGCTAAAATAGCATCGCGATCCGAACGGGAGAAGCGCTTTCGAAGCCCACCCTCTCTTTCACCACTCCCCCTCCCCGAATGTAAATTAAGCGAGCCACGGAAATGGGTACTTCGGATAACGATACGTATTCCGTATACGTATATGCGCGTATCCGCTGCCTCGACTGAACGATTTTGAGAACAAACGAATTAATTACGCGGTCCTACATGCGCCGCGGTTTGAGGTTTACAACGTATACGAGATCCGCCAGATCTGCCTTCTCGGCGAAGATAACTTTATTCCCTGGATATACGGGTTGCCTCGAGACTATCACCATTTCGCTCATTTATGAATCCTTGGCTTAATCGGATATCGATCTTTTCACGAGATTATCGAAGATTACCGATAGCTTTTCAATGAAGCTGAACAAGAGTTTCTCCTCTGGAGAAAACCTTAATGATAAAACATAGTTTTGGATCAATGTAAACGAATAACCTTATTAAATCGTAAATTTAAATTATTGATTGTTATATCTAATCTCGCTGTACATCTGAAATTGAATTTACTAATTTTAAAATTCTATCTATCCTAAATCCCATTCTTATTCTAAAATCTATGCTACGATGTTTGAACAATCGGACGTGATTCTACAACGCGATTATTATTGGAGACGTAATGCGCACGGTGACGTACACGTGACTTCCGCAACTTTTGACCGATACCGCGTACACGGCGCCGCGTACATCTGTTCCCTCTTCCGTAAAAACCTCAGCCCGATAGATTCCGCCTTGCCACTCGTGTCTTCTTATTTTGATTGTGAAACTTTTCCTCCCCCGCGCGAAGGAAGGGAGGCGGAAACTTTCTCGCCGGCGGTCTTAGAATAATGGAAACGTGAGAAGACTTGCGCCGAACGACTGAGCCGCGCCCGCAGATAACTAAGTCGCCCCAGACATCGCATCGCCACTCAATTTCTGCGGGCCTTAATCCGCCACTGAAATTTCTCAACTATTTACTTCGTCTACTCCTGCCGCTACCACACGCCGCGTGTACGGCCGTAAATTACGTCTCGCGCAGCCCTCTCCACGGTATCGAGGGCCCGTAAAACCTCCGCGAGACGACGCGTTTCATAAATTCGTACACCGTCGTACCCTATGCCTGAAAAACCGCCCCACAAGCTTTTCCCTCCCAACCACTCGTGTCGTCGACGGAAATTATTATTTATCTGCCATAACGTTCGCTTTCACGTAGAATAAAGCACGTGTCACAAACGATCAAACTTAATATCGTGTATCGTCCATCCGGCAAGTTTACACCAAAGATGAATAACGTGAGCATTGGATCGCGTGCCTCCTCTTTTACTTTTATTACTAGTCAACTTAAATAATTGATAATAGATTCTTCTTAGAATATAATCAAAGTCAATATAAGAACAAAAGTCGATATATACATATGTTCACATTTCTAAAATCTTTCTTGTGTCGTTTTAATAGTAATAAAATGTCCCACAATCAATGCACAATACATAAATTTATTTTAAAAAGTATGGAAATTCTGCAAATAAATTAGTAAATCGCTAATACAAAAATGTGGAGATTGCGATAGATTTAGTTACTTAGGTCGAAACGACCAGTGATATCGCGTAAAATTCACACGCAATTCATAAGTGGATCCTTCCACAACTCAAATAATATTAATTTCTACCACACATTCGACTAATTTTATCTTTTAATTTCTTACATTTAGATATTACTTGTACTATAACAATCAACTGATACTGATATATAAGTTAAATAACAATTGCAAATTTTAATTATTTTAAAGCAAATTAATTAAGATTAATTATTTAATCCCATATTTATATTCATATACTCTTCCTATAATTGTTCAATATATAAGGTAGTTTGATATATGTAATATATATGTATAACTAAAATTTGATTAATTCTAGAGAAATCTATCTAATCTAGAGAGAAAAGCGCTTATTGCGCTCTGAAATAACATATTTGTTATATTTATTTCTCATTTTCAAGTAGTCTGAAATCAAATTATCAACTAATGTGGATGGATAGACTGTCAAAGATTATAGGACACAAAAATAAAATTATTGATTGTACATATTATTTTATAATGTGTTAATTTTGGCACATTTTATTTTTTATAATTGTATATTCTACTTTTCCTATTCTATTCTTGTATTTATTGAAATAATGGATTTGAAAATTTAATTAATAAGACATTATGTATTTAATATTATTAATACATCACATTTTGCTTCCTCATATAGTGTTCTCAACTCTGAAAATTATTCTCTGTGTAGAATGCTTGGCAAAATATGTAAAGGATGATATTCTTATATTTAGAGACAGTCTCTCTTTAGGGAAAATTACTGCATCATCATTTATCATATTTTGCCGAACTTACTTTATGTGAAAAATGTGTCGTATCATACCTTTTTTATTTGCAAGTTTGTCCTACAATAAATTTCAAATGATTGGCGTATCATAGTTGATAATTTGATTTCAGACTACTTGAAAATGAGAAATAAATATAACAAATATGTTATTTCAGAGCGCATATCTCGTAATTGGCATTCAAGCGTATAATGTGTAAATAAATAATATAATAGATTTTATTTTATAAGCTTGTTTACGCTTATGTGCATCTTCATACGCACAATAAATTGATAGACATACATTGTTCGATTATACGTACCACGAAGTTAAATATTAGTGCTAATCTGTTCTAAGCAATGGATCTATGAGAAAATATAATTATTATATATTACACCATATTATTTTTAATATTACTATATTAGTAGCTCGATACACGAACATTTATCAATCTTTTATGCATGTCTGATAGAATTTTCATAAATCCATTACCTCAGGTTCAAATCATTTATGACCGATACGACGCACAACAGCGGAATTGTAAACTATATTGCAACTATGTTGAACTGCAAAATACGAATATATCCACTTTGTATCAACATATAAAATACACTTAATATTTCAAACAGTAATTGTTACACACATAAAATATATAATTATAAATGTTTAATTTAAATCCATAAATAACAAGTTAATAATAAATACCCTATTATCGTTCCGCTCGATACCACCTAAGCCTCCTCCTCCTCTCAGATTTCTCGATTACACTCGCACAGTACAACACTCACGAAAATACGGTTAATTGCTATCGCGCGCGCTGTAATAATCAAAATATGATAATTGCACGGCGCTTTGCGCAATTCTCTCCATAAATAACCGTCTCGATATGCTTACGAATTAGTTAATCGCGTGGGATGATAATGATTGTTCACGATGGATGATCGCGTTGCCTAATCCTAATACCTGTTACCATTATGGTTCAAGAGATAATAATATACGAAACGGTTCGAGTCTCGCCACATGATTGACAACAAAGTATTGTTAGCACAATAAACACAACAACGCACTACATAATCCAGAAATAAACGCCAAGCAGCGCGCGTTTACCAATTAATCACTGCTACGAAACATTAGATTTACCGTAAAATAATTGTACTCCAAATAATCTATTCTTTAATTAATTATCAAGATGCAATCAATATAAAGCATCTCGGAATAATCCGCGTATTACTCTGCGCTCTCGAAAACGAGATGCTTGAACGGACGAAAGACTCAGAATATAAAGTATGTTCGATTTCAAGTATTAATTGCTTGCGAATATCGCCCATGAAACAATAATTTGCAATTGTCCTTCTCCGTATCGATTCCGTTCTTACTTTATGTGAATAAATCGCGCAATATCTGCCACGATCGATTGTTGCCTCCTCGATACGCCTATATATGAATCATTAAAAAGGATAATTAATCAGTGCGGACTGATCATTATTAACTATACGGGGGGGAATGTTACGTTTTCTCCTAGTGCTTGTCGCGGTAACGTTATGAGGAGTGATGACGACATTATGAATTACTCGGAGCGGAAGGCGACATGTTACCGTCTCGCTCGAACTTCGACGAATGATAGCACAACCTTGCGTATATGGACCGACGCGCAACGCATCGTAAACATCAAACGATGTACACCACGTTTCAATTAATTTCGCGCGAAATATTTAACAACAAAATATACCTCGAACATATTCCGTTTCATCCATTTCAAATTAATCTCGATGAACGCGTTACGTACTCTATATTACATATTCGCTCATACTAAATATATCTTCTATTTGACGAATAAAATTTACTTCATCTCGCCAAGAATTATAAATGTTAATTAATTTAATATTGCTACCTATTTTTACATTTCCAGGAAGATTAAAATTGTATGGCTTTAATAAATCAAGAAACAAAAGTTGAGTTGTCATATTTTATGTAATAATTTAATTTTTTGGTTTATTAAAATTGCAAAAAAAATTCTTTTAAAATTAATTAACTACATGTCGGCTATATTAAAATATATACTTGATATATATTAAAATAGAAAATATATTAAAATAGAAAAAATTCCTAAAAAGTATTTTAAAAAATTCTAATTAAAATAACATACTTATAGCACATTGGCATAAGTAGAAATATTTTATTTATATTTAGTACTTAACAGATTATTCATTCCAAAATACAAATTTAAAATATATATTTTCTATATATTATTTCGTAAAAATTAATTGATCAAAAATATTAATCAATATTTATAATACTTTTATTAATTACATATTTATTATCAACGTTATATTGGCGTAAAATATATATAATTCCGTGCACAAATTACATGCGATATCATCGACCAACTTATAGCTTATAATTCGAAAATTATCGCAATCTCCATATTTTCGTATGAGAAGTTTCGACGTATAATTAATCCTTAATAAAGTAGCTTACCGTGTTGAACACATTATAGCATTATCAGTACTTAATATAAAAACGTACTTGTCTATATCTACGTAGGTATAGATCTTTATCTCTTGTACGATCTTTTTGTATGCAGCAAATTCTATTCCAGAAAGCAGATAAATTATAATAAGAAATGTCTAGATTGTAACAATACGTTTTCATTCACATTGCCTTTTAAAAATTTAATAATACGTTAGAGCTATGCCAATTTTAACGAATATTGTAAAAAAAATTATCCGTTTATTCCGTATATATTATCTCGTGCAGTAAAATAAAAAGTATCGAGAATTTATGTGAGAACGATAAATTATCGTAATTCGAAGTGTCTCATATAAAAGATACATTTGTGAAACAAGAGAGATATCAGTAATCGTTGAAAAGATGAATTTTCGCGATAATGCAGTTATGTTAAAGAAGGAAATAACTGGACGCTCCTGAGAAATGTTTGCGGCGAAGCAATTTCTTAAGACAATGCACTTGGTCGATTAACTCGATATGGATGAGCGAAACGATGGTAAGAGACAAGGAAGGAAGAAGGGATAACACGCGTTAGAGAAGGAAGTTGGTTTCGACGATCAATCAATGACCCCGCGACGCCTCAAAATTGCGAAAACGTTCGGGACGTGAGCGGAGCGAAGTGCTGCGATGCGACGGTTCGCGTCGACCAACGCTACGGATCAGTCGATAATTGATCGGATGCCGAGGCGGTAAACACTTCGTCATTGATTGATGAACTAATCAACCTTGCTAAACTTCCCAGTGGATTCTTGCCCGGACCTCTGCGCGGCACAGAGCGCAACCCTTCTTCCTCTTTTCTTTGTTCCCGGGCAGATCGTAGACGAGAAAGCGAATGAGAAGCGAGCGAGCTCGACAACGAAAAGTTTTTCTGAAATTTCAGCCATTTAACAGCCCATTAGTTGGCTTGCCAAGAATTCTTGGGTCTGTCGTGGGGACCAAAAACATTTCGTCGTCAAAGACTTTATGACAGAAATGGACGAGGGATAAACTTTAGTACTTAAGTTGTCCTTACTCAGTGCCTAAGGCTTATTTTATTAAATAACTTTTGTTAATTGTAAAATATTAAATATTATAGATGTTTAAAAAAATTTAGATATTATAGTCAGACGTATAATACACGTATTAAAAATATCTTATAGTGTACAAACAATACTTCAAAACTTTTTGTACATTCTAATATTATTATTTTAAGACTATCTGATAAATTATATAACGTAAAAAGGAATCCATTGTGAAAGCCGAGAGAGTAAATTAAATTTCTCACTGCACTTTCCAAATTCTCGCGTACTGGCCTCAAAAATCTCCAGTTCAATAGCCATCTTCGTGATGGAATTCTTCGGAAGTTTTAACCGGCGAACAGTCTATTAACGGGTTTTCTGAAGTTCTTTTCATTCGCGTTTTACGTCGCCAAAATCGTTCGATCGGGAAAGCTTTGCAACGCCGTTGGCACCCGAAAAAATTCGACGTATTATCGCACGCAGCGTCCGTATGGCAAATTGAAAAACTGGCTTCGTCGTTCGAACTTCGCAAACAGTGCTCACGTATTCCGGAAATTTCCGACAGAAGGAGGAGCAAACTGCAGAATCGGGTCATTTCCATGAATCTGATAAAAATTTTTTTTAATCGTGTCTTTTAATTAAATATCAACTAATCAACTTTTTTAAAGAAGATTTTCTATGTTGAAAAATTGAAGAATAGAATCCTTAAAATTCTTTAAACGTGATAACAATAATTCGCATTAGTATAATGTAAATTTCAATTGAACTATTAATAATTCAACATTGAATCTAATCGTTAAATGCTAAAAAAATTATTAAAAGATACATGCAATAAATATTTCCAGAGCATCAAAAAATTACCAACATATCCAACTCAAAATAATATTCTGACGTTTTTTTCCTCTCATATAAAAAGCTATATAAAAAAGATTCATATAAAATTTCATATAAAAAAGCCATCGTTCAATTCATTGTATTAGACCGCGGCACTTGACAAGACCCTTGCATTTTCACAAAACCTACGAGCAATTTTATAAACTGGAGACTTCTCGTCGCACTTGCCTATTTCGTTGCCGCATAAAAGTATATAGGTAAGGAAAATCAAAATTAATTTCGATGAAGAAGAAGGAAAGAAGCTCAATTTACTCAATTAACTACCCGCCATCCGAGAAACACGCGGGACAAGAATCTTGCACGTTTATTACTACACTCTGCAACTCCGCTCGTTTTCTTATCGTCATAATTCTTCCACGAACTGACTAGTGAAAGTAATTTAATACCGCACGCTTTAGATACCTCCGATGCGATTCGTCTCAATTTATCGGCGAAACAGCGACAACAACAACGGGCGTTGACCAATCGAAAAATACCAACAAAAACACATCGAAGTTGTGTTCTCCAGCGTATAGAATGTGTATTCTATCATGCTAAAGACGGCGAGGCAGAGGGAATGAGTTATCTTGAGAAGCGTGTTAAAGTGCGCGATAAAAATTGCCGGTGATGCCAGACAAGTCTCATATCGTCGATATCAGACAAGCTCGGCGAGAACGACGGGGCGAACGGATCGAAGCCCAGGTTCGTCGACATCGCGTAAAATAATCTTTTTATCTATATATACTCCCTGTCAATGTCGCGTTCTTAAAGGGGACTTTAAAGTGCTCGTCGGTCTTTGACTGCATTTGCATCGCGCGTCACTTAATATCGGAAGACTTTGTCGGTTCATTTTCTTAGTCGCGCTACTCGATACTATGATGTCGCGCCTCCCTATTAACTCGTTTCGGAAGCGCTATAGTATACTATATCTCGCATTAATGTGTATTATAAAATTTCTAAAATATATTGAGCTCAAATATAATCAAAAATCATTTTAATCTGAGAGGTCATTACGTTCCAATTTTCAACGTCTCTGTCAAATAATTATAAGATATAAATTAAATTATTAAATGATATTTTACGTATGTACATAGAAATATCACATATAAAATTCAATTGTGACATAAATACTAGAAATAATTCATTGATTACTTGAATCAATTAATACATACGTATAAACAATTATTTCTTGCCGCAAGTATAAATTTACTTAAAAGAAATAACTCCATACTGTAAACAGTATTATACAAAAATAATTTCAAGTAAAAATTTTACTTTACACAAAAAATACATTTCTAGAACCTACAAATTTATCTTTCTAGTTACAAAAAATTTAGCTTCACTTCACGGAAAAAAAAGTGTTCTTGTTTTAATAAATACATTTTCTTGAATTATGATTTCTAAATTGAAATAAATAAATACTTCCAACAATAAAATTTATTTTTGTTTCAATGAAATTATCTTCAAAACAAATAATTTGTCAATGAAGAGAATGTTTCATTGAAACAAAAACCCAATTACTTGTCAGTAGAAAATCATTTTATTAAAACTAATAAATGTAATTACTTAAACATAACAGTTGTTAATAAGTAACAAATTTTTGGGAATTTATGACATAAATACTAGAAATAATTCATTGATTACTTGTATCAAATAATACATATGTATAAACAATTATTTCTTGCCGCAAGTACAAATTTACTTAAGAGAAATAACTCCATACTGTAAACAGTATTATACAACAATAATTTCAAGTAAAAATTTTACTTTACGCAAATAATACGTTTCTAGAATCTACAAATTTGTCTTTCTAGTTACAAAAAATTTAGCTTTACTTTACGGAAAAAAAATTTTTTTGTTTTAAGTAAATATATTTTCTTGAATTATGATTTCTAAATTGAAAGAAATAATTACTTCCAACAATAATATTTATTTTTGTTTCAATAAAATTATCTCCAAAACAAATAATTTGTCAATGAAGAGAATGTTTCATTGAAACAAAACCTAATTACTTGTCAGTAGAAAATTATTTTATCGAAACTAATAAATGTAATTACCTGAAATAATATATTATTTGATTATAATGAATATGTACAATGTGATGTCTTTTCCACCGATAGATGGCCTAGTTTCTCAAATTTAAAATCTGACCAGAGACAGTATATATACAAGGCCGTACGGCGACAGCGTTTAATCACTCGCAGTTCTACACTGCATCATACGGAATCATCCGTATAAGTAAATAATTCGCTTATGACTCTGGTCATTCGCGATATTTATATATGTGGCGGTCGACCGACCGCCACATATATAAATAAATAAATATTAAATAATTGTTTAACTAAAGTAAGCTAATTACTTGTAACTTGTGTGAAGCAATACATTGCTTTTAGACATTTAAATTTATTAAATCCAAAGAACTCTTTCTGTGTACCAGAATCTTTGTCAGTTGCAAATAAATTAATTTCTTATCGAAGTAAAAATATATTTATTGCAAGAAAATATTGTAACCGCGCAAAAATCTGTTTATTTGTTGCAAAAAAATTAATTTCTTGCAGTAGCAAATATATTTTTATTGCAAGAAAATATTATAACCGTGCAAGAGTCTGTTTCTTAGTTGCAAGCAAATTAATTTCTTATCGAAGTAAAAATATATTTATTTTAAGAAAATATTGTAACCACGCAAGAATCTGTTTATTTGTTTCAAGAAAATTAATTTCTTACAGCAACAAATATATTTTTATTGCAAGAAAATATTATAACCGTGCAAGAGTCTGTTTCTTAGTTGCAAGCAAATTAATTTCTTATTGCAGTAAATATTTCGTTACTGCAAGAAAATATTATTACCGTACAAGAATCGATATTTTTAATGCAAAAAAATTTTCCATTGCCTCAAAAATAAGATTACTACTCGTGAGAAATATTTCCTTTGTTTCAAGAAATATAAATATTCCCCGCAGATAACATTTTCTTATTTTGATGTAATTTTTATTTCTTTTTATAACATATAATTTTTATTTAAAGAGATAATTCTTTCGTTCCAAAAATATTTACTAGCAACAAAAAAGTTGTTTCTATGTAAGAAGTAAATTCCTGCTAGGGACTATTTGAGTAATTTTTTTCCTTATATGTATAATTAATTGTATTACATAATGTACCAACCTTTTCACGATGACATGAAATGATAGGTATATATGCATAGTTGACATTAATATAATGATTATATAAATTACAATATGATATTGTAATGTTACATTGTATAATACAATAATTACAATATCATGTTACACAATTATGATCAAACAATGTAATACAATTGCGTGCGTATATACAAACGAAATGATGCGCGTTTGCAATCGGAATCGGAATTGCCAATAAACCGATAACTATGATTACGCATCAAAAGCAGACCGCTTAGAATTTATAACATACCGCATATGTCACTAAATTAAATTGCAGGCACTCCGTGTACAATCCTTTCTCTGACGGAATTTGTAACTAACTAATTTCATCGCGCGCTTCGCACAGAGAGAGAGACTCCGAAGGAATCAAAAGATTATAATTATATTCGGAGTCATCCAATTACGCTTCACAGAGTGCGCGCTTTTAATCATCGTCGCTGCATGCTGGGTATCGCGCGGGCGAGAGAGAAGTTATAAAAATAAAGAATCCGCGAACAAGAAAATGCACGATTACAGAATTTGTTGGCATTTTTCAGCGGACGCATTATCAAGACCATGCTTGGTCGTCCTATTAGTCGTGCTGCGATCCAGTTTTCGAGATGGAGGAAAGGACAGAAACTAGCAATAAGAGGGAGAAAAAATAAGAGAAAGAGAGAGAGAGAGAGAGAGAGAGAGAGAGAGAGAGAGAGAGAGAGAGAGAAGCGAAAATCCGCAATTACGGCAAATCACTTGGCCGACGAAGAAATTCTCCATTTCCGTGAGACAATATTGTCCATCACATTGCATTTCTGTGAGCGCATACTTGTTTGGTTGGTTTTCATGGCAAATTAGAAGCAGAAAGCGCTGCGGGGGCAACAATAAAACGAAAAGTTCATTTCCGTACGATACGCGGCATCGAAATCGTTCGTAATGTACAAAATGCTTCCTGCGCTGTCTTTCATGATTGTCTAACTTTAAAGTAGATATTTCCAATAAAAAATGTCGAGATATTTATAATTTTTAAGTTATAAGTAATAAGATACATTTTTATTGCAAATTAGAAGAAAAGTTTGTGAGACGAAAAGCGCACAAAGAAAATAAAAATAACAAAAAATAAAAATTAAAACTTGAATCTGTTTAACTTCAGATTTATTTTACTTCCAAACTTTTTAATTTGAGTAAATAAATTCAACAAAATCTAAAAATTATAAGAAAATAGTGTTCAAAATTTTATTGAAGAAAAAATCCACTCAAAATTTTGCTTAAATAATTTGGACATTTCAAAGAAAGGAAAATATATTTAATTATATTAAGAGAATTAGAGCGACGTAATTCAATCTTCGGAAATATTATATAGGATTTCAAGTTTTAAATTGCACAGGAGAAACTACATATATGTATAATAGTCATTCCCCAAAGAAAGCACAAACACATATAACTACCTCTGAATATTGTATCGAAGACTAATCACCAACTGAATCAGCATAGTTGCTTATTCCGTATATTCCGGACAATGCAGCATCCTGTAATCCCTGAAGTACGAAAGCAATCTCATCAGATTTTCTCAATTTTTAATACCGCTTGGGCGAACCCGATAACAAAAATTGTTTTTTAGAGAAGTGAATGCTGCGAGAACGACAAATAAACATCACTGAGTTATTTACACTACAATGGCGCGTATATATGATGCGACAAATTATACGCTGAAAACTCGAGTTGCGAGTCGAATGAACGAATAAACGAGCAACGATGTAGACCCGCGTAAATTTCATTACCGCCGCACACGCGAGCAACCGTGCGATTCTATTTTTCACTGACAAATGCAATAAAACGCGTAAGTAAAAATCTTTAATGACTCGTGCGCGTGGCAGAGTAATGGCCGTGCGTGCTTAAATTTAATAGATGTCTATACTTTTGTCAAGAATACTGACACATTGCGATATGCGTAGCAATGCGTGGCATTAGTGGCAATAACGAGAAAAAATTTCGCAACGAAAAATTAACGTTAAATGATTAATTCTATACTTTAAGAATATATATCGGCGTGTTGTCTACAAGAATTTATTGAAATATCAGTATTCTTCATTCAATATTATCTAATTGTAAGTATTAAAATCTAGTTAAGATTTAAAAGCTTAGATTAGATAATATCGAAAAAAGATAAAACTTACTAAAAGAAGAATAAAACTTACTTAAAGAAGAATAAAAACTTACTCAATAAACATGAAATATATCTATATTTTATCATAAGCATCTTGAACAATAAAAGTTTGTTGAAAATTGCAGAAAATATGTTAAATATTTCGAATAATTTAATATACATATAATTTGCATACTACAATTATTTAAATTTTTTCTTGATCCAATAAGATTAACATAATAAAGTTCAATAATGTAAGCATAAATGTCAAAAATGCTCATAGCATAAGATTCATGAACACGATCCTGTGACAAAAGTTCTCCTTCTTACGATACTATATATTATATAAGAAAACAATCGCGCAAGAAAGTACAGTTCATCTACCGCTGTGAAAAATGAAAGAGATATTGATCAGGAAAGTTTCATTATTCGCTTTAACATTGTTTCGGAAACATGCGTTAAAACTACATTAACTCGAAAAAATGGCACTGGGTCATCCGCGCAATAACAATCGCGTGTAAAACAGCTTCTAAATCTTATTTTCAGTACACGCTCTTTAACTTCTTATCAACTATTATAATTAGACAATTTCTCAAGTACCTCTTTTGACGTTAACTATCAAGAAATTAATGTATGGAAACGAGTAAATTTAGCATAAACTTTTTCAGTGTAAACAATAAACATATTCGATGTCATTAATTTCGTGTTTTACGGCTTATCCAAGCTTATCTCTTTGAAATTTAGAAAATTATTCCCTTACTTTATAGTTTTCATAAAATAATGTTTAAATATAATATTTGCAATTCAGTGGTAATAATACGTATATTGATATATGTATGTGAATAATACGCGGGATCAAAAGAGAGCGAAATTAATCTTTCAGTAGTAATTCTCTATTTATTGAAAAAGATCTGCACTATTTTCACGCATTATGCCTGCACGGAATTTTTTATTAGCTTTTTATTAGACACATTCCGCTCCTCACAGTCACCTGCGCGTGATAATTACGTGCATATCTGGAGGACGAGAAAATGAGAGAGCAGAACGGAAGATTCTGCAATGCGCTCGTCATGACAGGCGTCAGTTAAAAACTGCGGTGGTTACGAGAGAAAAATCAGATTAATGCTGCCAGCCGGAGACGGGCTTCTTCTAAATGCAAATTACTCGCCTTCGCAACGTAGGTAACGCGGGCGACGTAGACAACAGGCCGCGATAATTTGTCGCCCAACATCAGTGCGCGCCTCGTTATACCGGGTTACCGTTAGCCAAGTGTCTAGCCACGAATTTCCATAAACCTCTCACCGATGACAATGCAATTATTTTCGAGTACGATTTGTTGTCACGTAGGATCTTGTTTAAACGATCTCATCTAATTATCGCGGAACCGCTTATCCGTCTTGCACAAATTTTGTATAGTTAAAAATTAAGCAAAGTAATGATAATTTTACTGTGAGATATAAATCACAAATTAAGAGGAATAAAAGTAAAATTAGCATACTTTGTGCCTATTTCAACGCGTAATTGTATTACTGTAATATAAAACGTTCGTGTCTTGTCCTTTATAAAATTGGAGAAATGAATTATATTGTAATAAAATAGCTGGATTTTATATTTACTTTAACAAAACCTTTTATTAATAAAGATATGAATGACATAATTGGCTTAAAGACTTAAATATATATAATATATGTTATGTTCTCTTTGAATATGATTATATATACCTATACTTCATTTAAATATTAAAAGATAGTTCTCTATAAAAATTATCTCTTTTGATATTATAGTTTGAGTTTTCCCTTACTAGCTTCACCATGGCATCCACGGTCGGCTACATAGAAACAGGAAAGCGGGTACTCATGTCTCACACATGTCGTAATAAAAAAGGCAAATGATTCTATAGTTCCGCGTCCTATCCTTTCACAATCAGGATAGGTAGTTTGTAGTTTTAACTGCCAACAGTTTTATGGCACGAGCTTTTACCCTTCGTAGCTTTTATCTGTTTCCCCCCTTCTTCGCGTCTAGGTACAGATATTTCTACAATGCGATATATTTCCTCCCACTACTTACTAGCTCCTTTTAAGCAAAAGAGTAATTCAGCTATCTTACGATCTTCCTTGCAAAGGTGACACAAGGATTAGGCGCGATCTCGCCGAACAGGACCAGCTTTAAATTTAACAGTTTCAGAGTATTGCGTGTTCCTAGAAACTGCACTTCGACTATCGAGCTTTCCACAAAAACATATTGCTTCAATTAACTTTAATTTAGCTTTAGTTACAAATTGCTTTTTTCTTATTTTAAATTTAATTAATTCTCTTACAATTTTTTAAAATTATTTTTAAAATTTAAGTAATTCTTTTAAAATAGCACAAGTATATATATCTCAAAATTTGCACAGATATAAAAAAAAGAGAGAACATAGAATTAGTAATTAAATAAATTACCACCTTTGTTTAAAAATTTGACGAATTTTAAATGCTTGGCTGCATCTATGATCATTCTAGATAAGAGATTGGATTGCAAGTGCGGTGTGACGCGGCGCTTACTTAAAATCCGCAGCAAGTACCCGGTCGTAACGAAGTTTGCGATGTCACAAACGGGTCAAAATGCTGGATCCTGCCGGATCCTGAAGATTCGTTCACAAGGACTGTAACTCGAAAGGATTTGCGAGTACCGCCACGGCACTCTCCGTGAATAATTTATTTTCACAATGCAATATACTCCGAAGCGTAACTATCCATTCGCGCAAATGAAATTTTAACGCAATTGTCCCTCAATAAGGAAAACAGAATTCGCGCGATTCCCAACGAAGTGAAACGTAGCAAATCGTTCTACGTGTTTCCGTTTCCGCGAAAGTTTATCGGAAGTATTTGCACGCCATGAAATCGTCGTGCGTTCGAAAAGGAAGTGTTTCAAAAGTGGAATCAAACTACCGTCGCGGAGTATCGGCTCGGCTCAACGATAAGCGTTCTTTCGCGGCGAGAATACTACAAAATAAATCCGACATATAAGAATTAAGCTTATCGCGATCACCGCAACCGTGAGCCCCAATATCTGAGAATCCCCAAATATAATAAATAATATTATATTATAAAAAAATTTAAATAAGTAATTTATTATTGGAATTTAAGATGGAAGTTTGGAATTTAAACTACGTGCGCCTGCGTGCGTTATTTGCAGTTAATCATGTTATATACAAAACGTATATCTATATCTAACATTATTTTGTAGAAGTACGTTCTCTTTCATATATTATCTGCGTATCAGTTATTCCCCAGATCTCATTAAAATCAAATTTCGAATTTTGCCTTTCACCTTAATGAACAACTAATTTTAACTAATCATCTCCCCGTCTTAATCTTTGCGGAGATCTCTTTTGGAAGTCTCATATAGCTTCTATGAGACCAAATGTTGATTAGATGTAAGTATAGCAACGGCATTTGTTTCGTGATGTTATTTCAGCTATTATATTATTGTCTAACATTTCATAATAGCTGCGACAATCACATACATTTCATGCATTATTTTCCAAAATAATTGATAGAAGATAAAATTTCTGTCTACTTTAAAAAAGCGAAAAATTTTATAGTTTTAGTTTAGTAGCATGATTTAACAAAATTGTTACAATTGTTTGGCAAAATAATACATTACTGGCCATAATATTACGCAAAAATTGATTGTGCAAGTTGTTTCAATTAGTACAATGCAATAATGATATAATCGCGACGTTAAAAAATAATGATACTGGTACATTTCATAATTATTATACATTTTGATCTTCTATGCAACCTTCAAACCGGATACATGGTTGTCAATATCATTTTCACATATAATTTATATCTCGTAAGTTTCTACCGATGCAAGTGCGGCTGACAATGAGAGGTAGACTAATTTCATCGCCATTACGAGGTGATCTGGTTTCAACAAAGGTATGGAGCTCTCGTAATTTCCTGCGACTGCGCGGAAGAAGTGATCGAGTGCGCGGAATGCTATTGTATTCTAGTTCATCCGTAATTTAATACCAATTGAGAAACGAGTACTTTACAGCAATAATCTTGAAATTATTATTAAGTACCTCTGTTTTACTTCAAAATGTATTATCTATTCCGCTTGATATAGATTATAAAAAAACTCTAATGTATTTTAACCAATGCTTTGTCATATCTAATTTCCGAAACATGGATATAGTGATATTTTTATTTGATTCTATACTATACTCACAAAATACACAAATGTAATTAACTTTTTAATTTATGCTAAGCAGGAAAGAACGGATGCATAAAATAGGATAGAATATGAGATTGAAACAACGAAGCATTATGAATCTCATACAGAACAAATTATTGAATGCAATGCTCTATATAATCTACATTTATTTCGCTAAAATATATATATAATATTTTCTCTGTTTGCATAATTACTTGTTTTTATGCTTTCTATTTATGTCGAAACCCGATAAGCTCAAAAATATTTCACGCTTCGCATTACGTTCAATTCTACAAAACTGACAATGAGAGAAGATAAACATAAATTAATTTACTCAAAATGTATTTACTTAATAAAGCGCTTTCGGAGTAAACATCAATAAAAGATCAGTTACGCGAAGACGATGTTGTCGAGTATCGTACATGCCTTGATCTGGAATGTCGAGAAAATGTCTGCACCTGACATTAAGGAGATACCCTCGAGGTGGTTTTTATCGCCGAATAATTCATTATATTATTAAGGCGCTCCAAATTTATTTCATTCATCTTGTTGCGACTTGACGAAGAAAATGAGACGCGGAGTCAAACAACCGTGACGAAAAGCTCGCGACGCTCGGTGATTTTCGCGAGAAGAGAAAAAAATGGAACTTACGATATGACGGCCCGGAACGAAGGCCAAGCGATGAAGGAAAAACGAAAAGTGTGTCAGGGCAAATTGCGCGGCGCGACGCCGCGCCGTCAGGCGACATGTGACGGTGACACGAGCTTTTCAATTAATCAGAAATAAACGGTGTCAACGGCAAACCGACGAAAACCGATGCCGGGTACAAATGTTATTTATCGTCAAGCACGTGGCAACCCCCGTAGGATGTTGTTTAAACGATCGCCCGAATGTTATCGTGACACATGTTTTATGCGTATGCCCCGCGCGGCCATAGGAAATTTGTGAGACTTTCCCGTCAGTTTTGACACAGTTCGTTTCCCTGACGGTTATTTACGAGGCGAGAAAAACAGGCGAGAATTAAACGGATTGCATGAACATTAATGCGCATTTGCATACCTATTGCCACTGGATAAATATAAATTATTTATCTCGCAAATTTCCTCCGCGGTCATCCATTTCTGAGACTATTAACTTACAGCTTGCAGCGAAAGCTTTTAAAATTATTTGATACCTCATTAAAGTCTCATCATTACAACAACTCCTTTTTCATCATTCCATTTGGAAACTAATAAACAAAAGTAATTACATTCAATCTGTGTATCTATTGATTGGTTTGGTAAATTTAACTTCAAATCTTCTTAATAATTCTATTTTTTCATAAATGATTTGAATAATTTTTACATTAAAATTTATATAAATTTAAAATACTTTAAAAACTTGCATTAGAAATATTTAAACAAAAAAAAATAAATACTATTAATAATTTATATAAAAATTTGAAGAAAAAATGTTGAATTTAATTAATGTTAATCACATTTATCGATTCGAAAAAAAGAGAATAAAAATTATATCCTAATATTTAAAAAAAATATGTTTTAAAAAAATCTCTCTCTCGCTCTCTTATGATCTAAAATCGACATAACGCTTTGTGATAATTTATTATGTAATTTTCTAAGCATTTAAATCGATACCCAATTATAATCGATAAACTAAATATTTTTGGGATGTCCATAAATTCTTCTAAATACAAAAATTCTTGTTAGATCTTGATTAAATAAAATTGAGAAAAAAATATTTGCTTTTCGTTTATTTGCGAGAAATAATTTGGACCGCAAAGGGTTAATATTATTGGTATATTAATGGTTAAATTTTTTATTCCATGATCGATGTGTTAATCGCATTAAGCACATATATCGCTGAACTATGTCATATATTGCTTAAACTATATTATGCTACAATTCAAAGCTTCTCTCACGTTCTCCTGCTTGGACATAAAAGCGGTATATCTGCACTTCCGTTTAACATACAGTATGATCGATTGCTTCTTTACGATTCCGTAACGGCGCTCCACCTTTTACACAAACCGCGCACACTTCGAAGATAACATTTACGTTGGCACAGCGAAAGTTTCCATTTCATTTAGATGGAATTGAGCCGCGGTGAGTAATGGAAAACGCAAGGTGCACAACCCCCGGAATTGATTTCTCGTACAACCAATTTCGCGAGCCGGCGTCCTTGGCAGCGATATTCTCTCTCTCTCTCTCTCTCGCGATCGCACAAGTCCTACAAAAATAATCTAACCACGTAGCGTTCCGAAGGACTCTCGTGACCGCCGGCGAAGTTGAAATCCCGCCTATCGGTATGCACCTAATCGCACGGTGAACCTAATCTACCGTGGGCAGGAAGAAGCGATTTTTCCTTCGCGGGAATGGTGGTCGCAACATGATGAAATTTACAACGGTGCTGCACATCCGAAACGAGCGTTATTTATGCTGACATGCAATTAACTTTTTTCGCCTCGCTTCCCATTTACATCGACCTGCGGTGTATTGCAGTTGCGCTGGTATGCGACGCGCGACAGCGCGATTACGTACGCTGTAAGTACGAGCATTTACGATGCAATCGCGCAACGTAGCCAGCGAAGACAATCGAGAGACTAGCAGTCAATTATTTTTAATATCTCATTGTATCCTCCCTTACATCGCCATTAAGGTTAATAGCCCGCAGCGTTCAAGGCACGTCGATCCTTTTTGAGGGCCTATAATTAAAGTCAATCGTGTTACCGGAAACGGTCCATTAGACGCACTTGCGGATGAAAGAAGTCTCTCGATCGTGGATCCACCCGATCCACGCTTCGTAAATCTTCTCGATGACTGACTTAGGTCTGTGTTCATGGGTCTTGCAAGGTTCATTTCCCTTTATCAAGAATACGAAGCACCGATATTTCATTTCGGATACTGAGCATCACAAATAGCATGATTTTATGTTCGATGTTATAGAAATATTGATACTTTACTTCTTAATTATTTTTTAATTGGTTTTGCTTCAGTCATCAAATTAAATGTAAGTTCCGAATACCAGAGTGCTTCATGTTGAAAATTAGAAAGATGTGAAAGCAAATTGATACATATTTGTATTTAAATTGCGATGTCGTGAGATCGGTTCTAAAATGATTGAAAAATTTTCGTAAAAAAAACAAGAGACAGAGAGAGAATCTTGGACACCTATTTTTGTTGTGTAAATTATTGTAAATTCTATGTTTTATTAAATAAGAACAAGAATTATCATGAATCATTACACTGCAAATCTAAGTGTTTTTGAAGTGTTTAAAATAAAACATTAAAGTGTTTAATTGAATCAAATTTACGAAAATAAATCGGGAAAACTGTTTAATATCATCAGTTTAATACGTTTCTTAACGTATAAAAAGTGACTACAAGATTTAAACTCTTTTAACGTTTAAAAAGTGACTACAAGATTTGCAGTGTATGATTAAAATCATAAGTCGTAGACGCGTATTCCTCGAACATGCGCGATGTACACAGCGTGCTTTTGTTCTAAATACAGAACGTAAATCGGCTTTCGCGACTCCGTGTATTTTTGTCCGTCGTGCAATAACCCCTATATACGCCGTGGGAGACACATGGCGCGCGTGTAGTCGATTCATCGAATGGGAATATAATGGAACACTCGGAACGATTCTCTACGAGAGGGAGGAGAACTCTTGGTACGTGGACGATACCACTCGCTCGGATGTTATGAGATTCACATGGAACGGAGATAACAAAATGTATTATTATCAGCACTGATGTTATGCGCATTATATTATATGACAAAGGATATTAGTTTGATGAAAATGTGGATACGTGTGCGATATATATTCGTATATCTGTAGTACATATAAAGATAATATATGCGTGTGTTCGCGAGAATATTTTGACGTTGACATCGCATAATTAATTATGATTTAAAAAAAAAAAACATTTTGTTCGAGCTCTTTTTAGAATTGGAATTAAAATATTTTTTTCAGTTGAGATATTCCTTTATTATTTAAACATCTTATGATTGATGAATCATTGATGATAGTTTTTGCAGAGTAAAGATGTA
Source organism: Leptothorax acervorum (assembly GCA_035220615.1). Taxonomy (NCBI): domain Eukaryota; kingdom Metazoa; phylum Arthropoda; class Insecta; order Hymenoptera; family Formicidae; genus Leptothorax; species Leptothorax acervorum. The sequence continues at coordinate 1,275,367 of JASTWQ010000019.1, forward strand.
AATGGCAATCATAATTATTTTAAATTAAATACAATTTGTTTAAAAAATATCGCTAGATACTATAGAGAATAAGAACTTGTTAAAATTTAGGTTTAATGATTAATTTTTTAATTAAATTACAACGTGATATCTTTATAATACAAAATAATGTAACATTAACTCCGTTACAAAAGAAAGAAAGAAAGAGAGAGAGAGAAAGAGAAAGAGAGAGAGAGAGAGAGAGAGAGAGAGAGAGAGAGAGAGAGAGAGAGAGAGAGGATCTTGGACACCTATTTTCAAATTTGTTAAATCACCATTTCTGTAAAAAGCATCATCAGGGCACGTTATGGAACTTTTCGGAATGGATTCCGATCGGAATTATTCCATTTTCCCTAGAAAACGCAATAGAAATCTAGGAAACAACTGAACAATATTCCGATCGGAATCCATTCCGAAAAGTTCCATAATACGTGCCCAGGTATAACTTTTATATTATAGGCGGAAAAATCATGCGCGTTAAATAATCGACTAGAAAAAAGATTAAACGGAAACGCACACGCGCGCGAAAATACACTACTATATCCATTGGCGGTGAACAACCATATTCGATTGCGCGGGGATATTCGTTCGTGTGACGCAAATGCGATTCCGCGCGCACGACTAAACGGCTGACACTTCCACCGGGCATTCTCTTTTACGCCGTATGAAGGGAGGGAGATCAATCAGTTTCTGTATGTTTGATGTTTCAATTGTATCAGTCAAATACCCGGGCGTATCGAGATGCGTCGTTTCGAGTGCCGCCACCGCCGCCGCCGTTCAACGAACGACATTCAGCGAGAGAGCGGAGTAGATCCCGGGGCTCGATTTCAGCGCGACATACAATCGACAATGAAGCGTTCCCGATGCTGTAAGCGCTCTGGCCGGCAAGCGGCATGGCATTGCGATGCGCGTTAAATCACAACCGGCGGCGATGAAACGGCGCCGGTCCGTGCCGGTCCGTGCTGATTCAATTTCCCGGCAAAACACTGCTGCCGAAATACTTTACAATAGGAGGAAGCGTTTTACATGCATGGCGCGGCAAAGTGCGCGTGCTCGCTCGCTCGCCTCGCGCGCGTGAACCCGCGCCGGAGTGCGCCGATAGAATTATCCCAGAGGCCACAAGCGAAATGTAATTTGTGCGTGATCGAAGAACACTAGACAATGCAGACGCAGACGTGACAAATATTCATTTCTCTCGAGAGATTCATAAGAGCTGACAAATCGAGATCTTTGACTATCCTATTCTCGACAAACGGCGAAGGATGAACTGGATGAACGACACGTACAATTGCGCTCCAGGAGAATGTATAAATTTACAATTATAAAATAATTCTTTTATTTTATCATTTTTTAATCGATTTTTGTCATTATTTTATTATTAAAAGTAAAGAAAGAGGGTAAATAATGTAACCAGTACAGAAAATGGTATCAAATTTTAAATTATACTAATTACAAATTGAGCTTCTACATTATGCACAATTATCTTTCAGTTAAAAGCTCGCAGTGCCGAGCTTTAATGGGTAGAAAGCAGGCGAGGACGCTCATCTCGTAGGAGTAACAACACGGAAGGTCTGTGCTTGCTCGTTTCTACCGTGTAGCTTATATATATCCATAACGATTGAACAGACTTGTCCGAGCGTAAATATAACGATAATGCAACGCCCAGCTTGCGTCCGGCTCTATCTCTCGCTTCCTTCGTCTCTCTTTCTCCCACTTTCGCCTCCTCCTCCCTTCGCTCCGCTTTTACGCCCTTTGCCACCCACCGACTGTCTGCTTTTGTCTCTCCATCGATTCGTGCACTCGCCATTATTATAGAGAGATAATGCCCCTATACTCGACGCTGCGCAGATTGGCGAGGCTGCTCGTATGAAATGTGAAAAAGCTCTAGGCAGAAAAGAGTGAAGAATGAGAATTGCGTTCTCAAGTGTTCTGTCCTTTATTTTTCTTCTAATATAAAATGTGCAATCACTTGCTTATTAATATAATATATCATTAATTATAGAAGTCTTATATAAACAATCCTATAAAATGTAAAATTTTGTACAAAATTGTGTTAAAATTAAAAAAAAATATATAAATATACCTATAAGTATAAAATAAAATTATATATATTATATGTTATTTTAGTCATTTATTGACTTGAGATCGAACTATCTGTGCCATCACAAATTACTACGTACAAATTACACTAACATATGCGTCAATGTCATAAATATTAACACGCGATATTCACCGATATATCGAGATGACAACTCGCATAGCTCATAGAAAAAGTATTAACTATTTACCGTAAGTATTCGCACTAGCTACGTTAATTGTGTAGTTTGCGTCTCCATTCATTTCATTCGCTCTGCGAATATTGCCGCAAGTACGACTACGGCGAACAATAGGCCAAAAGGCAATCGAAAACGATAACATTGTCGAACAATCTCCCAATAATAATCGGTGCTTTTAGCAAACTGACGGCAACAATATGCTGACGACTTGCAAACGTTTATCGCGTACAAATGTGCACAAAATTCGCCGCGGCATGTGAAACGTATGTCGACGCATCCGATGAATCGTTCGCGGATCAATGCACCTTCATGAAAATTTCAGAATGAAAAGTGCGCCGAGAACACTGAAACTTTCATATCGACGAGCGCGGAATTTACGCAGCAGCTTTATACGTATGTACACACGCTCACGTGCATCGAAAATGTGGATCAAAAGATTAGAAGTGACTGTTATATCATCGCGCAAGATTCCATCGCGATATTGAATACCTCATGAAACCTGTGCATGCAAGAAATTTTTTTTTTATCGTTAAAATAACGGGATAAATTAAACCGACTGAATTTTTTAAATCAATCACGAATTTATTGTTTCTAAAATTGAAAGACTTATCGCGCAAGAAAACGAAGTATTATAATCCAAATTATATATCTGTATCGTATACAATTAGTTACATTAAATATGTTAAAAATTATAAGAACTAGTTGCATCCTTAACTACTTGAAGTTATTTTGAAACTCCTGATGTCTTGAATTTCTATTAATGCAGCTTATTTTTCTTTTGATACACAGTGTCATCTGAAGAAATGCAAAACATTTCATTGCAAGCACGATCGAACTTGTCAACGATGCCAATGTATATCGAAAGAGTTGACGTGACTTCCTTTCGCGTGACTATATTGATTCGAGTTTATTGATTACGTAGCTATAGAGTTGTTTGCCGATTGAAAATCGAAAGTGTTGTTAATATTACACCAGTACTGTCAAGCATTCTTAAGACTCTTTACATTCACTGACGCCAAGAAAAACGCAGATGGTAAATAACGAACACTCGAATGGGTTTATAAGTAATATGTCAATGCCGTCAATCTCCTGCGCGATTCGCGGAACGAAAATACAAACATTCCAAGACTTCATTGATAGAGATTTCTGGTGTCTCTGCGATGACAGCAGAAATAACGAGCCGAGTATGGCTCATTTGTTCTGGAGATCGGTATATGACTGTTCGGTCGATTTCCCACGAACGCGTATCGCATTCGCGCTCGCTCTTTCTTGCTATTCGGAAATTAGATCAAAATATAACGAATAGAAAAAATAACCGGTAAAAAGCTACAAATTGGTAGAGACCTTTATCTTGGCATGCTATTGAACATACTGAAAGTCCGGACCTCTATCTGCAGGGCTCGATCCGCCATCTTGGAAAAAAGGTGCTTCAATACAGTTTTTCTTTCATATCTCGGTAATCGTTGATCCTATCGCAATGAAGGTTATTATAAAAAATGAAGCTAATTAAATTCTCTATAAAAAAGATTCAATACATTTTTTTCATATCTTTAATAGTTTTTCTGTAATACACTGTTGAATATATGGATATTTGTATTTTATGTCTCAGGCTGTCGTAAAAATCACAGTCTCGGTGTAGAATCTGTAAGAAAAAATATAAATAGACAAAAAATATCAAATGTGTGCGTAATATTTCTCGCACATATGAAAATTTGGCAACTTTTACTATTTAAAATTGTAGTAGGTACACGACTAGTACTGGGGGTAGCGTCATCTATAAGATTCTTCTGAGCAGTTTCCTAAGTCTTTCCCTCAAAAGGAGTCATACATTTAATCCCGCCCATACGACGGAATGTGTTCAATCCGTCGATGGTGCAAATGTTGAAATCTGCATTATCAAACACAATTTGGCAAAATACTCCCAACGACATTTCAGCGTCGGGTTGTAGACTTGCTGAAGCTTCCAATAATTGTGCCTCATTATATGATGCGCGGAAGCCCAAGCTAGACAGTAGCGTCACTAGATTTTTAGAGCTAAATTTCCGGTATAAAAAAAACAGCAACGCTGATTAAAAGTAGTGACAAGAAAGATCTTGGCCTGGTCGCCAACATAATAGCGTGCGCTATTGAAATGCATTTTTGTTCGAGCTGCTGCGATAGGCATTTCCTTCCTTTAGCTATAACGTTTTCCAGAAAAATATCAAGGGATTCCGGTATATATATATCCTTCTAACGATGATTTTTTTGACAGATGTAAAAGACTGCATACTGGAATCCCTTGATATTTTTCTGGAAAACGTTATAATTAAAGGAAGGAAATGCCAATCGCAGCAGCTCGAACAAAAATGCATTTCAATAGCGCACGCTATTATGTTGGCGACTAGGCCAAGATCTTTCTTGTCACTACTTTTAATCAGCGTTGCTGTTTTTTTTATACCGGAAATTTAGCTCTAAAAATCTAGTGACGCTACTGTCTAGCTTGGGCTTCCGCGCATCATATAATGAGACACAATTATTGGAAGCTTCAGCAAGTCTACAACCCAACGCTGAAATGTCGTTGGGAGTATTTTGCCAAATTGTGTTTGATAATGCAGATTTCAACATTTGCACCATCGACGAATTGAACACATTCCGTCGTATGGGCGGGATTAAATGTATGACTCCTTTTGAGGGAAAAACTTAGGAAACTGCTCAGAAGAATCTTATAGATGACGCTACCCCCAGTACTAGTCGTGTACCGACTACAATTTTAAATAGTAAGAGTTGCCAAATTTTCATATGTGCGAGAAATATCACGCACATTTGATATTTTTTGTCTATTTATATTTTTTCTTACAGATTCTACACCGAGACTGTGATTTTTACGACAGCCTGAGACATAAAATACAAATATCCATATATTCAACAGTGTATTACAGAAAAACTATTAAAGATATGAAAAAAATGTATTGGACCTTTTTATAGAGAATTTAATTAGCTTCATTTTTTATAATAACCTTCATTGCGATAGGATCAACGATTACCGAGATATGAGGGAAAAACTGTATTGAAGCACCTTTTTTCCAAGATGGCGAATCGAGCCCTGCAGATAGAGGTCCGGACTTTCAGTATGTTCAATAGCATGCCAAGATAAAGGTCTCCACCAATTTATAGCTTTCTATCAATTATTTTTCTATTTTTGCTAATTTGACTGAACGCGTATCGCATTCGCGCTCGCTCTTTCTTGCTATTCGGAAATGCAAAATGCTGCCGTATGCAATTGCGGGCGGTGCGCACGATCGCTTGAAGAACGTCGATTTCCCCACATCGCGTATGTTACGACATATATAAAAGCATTGTTGCCTACATGGAGGAAGAAAGAAAGAGAAAGAATTCTTTTGCGGGACCGAACGACACGCCAATGTACTACCCATTTTTCTCTCCCGCACCACACATCGTCGCCGGATGGCGAACGAACAGATAAAATGTACGTAGTACGTGGAGAAGCGACGAAGGAACGGCGAGGACGAGATAGCAAATCAAAAGGGAGCATTAAAAGTTGTCGATGCGTTAGTCGCGCACAGCAACGCGGTCGTTGCCAGAAAGGACTCCCCCGGGACTCAATAGGGGAAGCGACGAGGAGCGGCGACGAGGAAGCCATTTCGCTCATCTGCCGAGTCATAAAGCAGATACTACAGTTCTATCCTCGAAAATACATAAATCTTGCCCGGCGGCCTGATGTAATGCGGGAGAAATGAGTCCTCGCACGTAAAATAAATGATCAGATCAGCCGTCGTTTCCGGAGAAGACGTTGGTACTATGGAGAGAGAGAGAGGAAGAGATGTACGGATTTCTGAGGTTGAATAAAGATCTTGAGGACATAACGACGATGATAAAATCGATGTTCCGTCGCTCATCATGACACACATCTAACAATAAGCAAATTAAAATTTAGTACCAGTAATCCTAATGCGAATCGATTGAACGTCCGATAAACCGTATTACTAAAATTACGTGGATTATATCGTGGCTTAAGCATCTTCACGTTCGAACAGAAAACGTGTTCAATCAAGTAATATGCGATTAACCTTTGAAAACATTCATCTAAATATTTTTTTAATTTCAAATTTTCAATGCCTAAAAGACATTTTTTAACAAACAAATCATTTTATTAAAATGTCAAATGATTCAAATTTTTGTTATTTTAATTAACTGACTAATCATGACTGATCAAAATAATTTAATAACTTAATAATTATGGCAATTATTATGTTAAATATTATGAAGCATACAATTGTTTTTGTCAGATAACATTTCATCCGCTGATTAACGTTATAATAAAATCCTGATTAGGTAACACACATTACACAATAAATCATAATTATTCGTATCAATATCCAATTACAAACGAATATTGAGAACCTGCCATGTTCCATTCTATATTCTATATATATATAACTAATAATATGTAACATCCCTCATACTTTAATACCACAAATTAGTATTTTGGGATAAAATTAGTCATGTATGCAACCAATATTATAATATATAATTAATCAAAATTATATTGGAAGATATTAACTATTATTTACTTCTTAATTTTCATACTTACTTTAAACGCAGTAGTCTGATACCGATACATTTTCAGATTTATAATAAAGTCTTTTCTGATTCTGTTGTTCTCTTTACTTATCGACTTGTAACATGTATGCCGACATTTATTTCAAATACTTGTTGTTGGATACTAATTCATTTTATTGTCTCCCTCTCTCTCCCTCTCTCTCTCTCTCTCTCTCTCTCTCTCTCTCTCTCTCTCTCATTTCCTGACAAGGAAAGACTCATTTTTCATAAGTTGGTCGAAAATTCGCGAAATTTCAGTGACGGACTTTTTATCAGCTCAGCGTTTCGAAGCGCCTATCGCACTCGTAAATCTCCTCGGCTGTCTGAAAGCACTTTTCTGCAGCACGCGCAAGTAACATCCCGTTTATCAGCGCAAAGCGCCAAGCATGACATTGCCGCAATCGCTGACATCCCGACGTCCAAATGTTGGAAAGATAGCGGACTAAGAAGAAAAAGTAGAAATCGCTATTTGGGACTTTCTTACGAATTACGAAGACTGATGCAATAAAACTACTGACTGACTGCTCACTAAACCTTGCACTTACAGTTACTTTTCTGATAAAGTACTCAGCTAAAATTGGACACGATAGTTGTAAATAGTTTTCAATCAAAACTAACAAATTTTATTCTTCAAACAATTATTCTTACAATTATTCTTACAATTATTCGTTTTAAACAAAACAATTAATCTCAACTATTTAAATTGCTGTTAAAAAGAACGAATTAAATAATTCGTATATAACATTTGAAATTTGCTATTAGTAATATATATTTAAAATACAAAGATTCGTAAAAAGTTTTAAAACGACAATTACTTATCAAACTGTATTACTAACGAAATTTGCCGCGATTTATTTATATGCAGGGATAAGAGTGGAATCGGTAGAGAATGGAAATTATAAATTATTATTTAAGGGCGATAATTATCTTCTTGTTTGAATTCAAATAGATCTCAAATCGCGCTTCCAACTTTTGGTTTAAATGTAATTTGGGATAAAGTTATTATCACTTGAGTCTTAAGTTAGACGAGGGAATTTGCTTTAATCAGATTGAAATGTCGTCTCTTCGACACGTTTGCGAATCCTTAATTGTTTACTGTAGTAATTATAAGATACGATGCCGTTTGATATCTTCCACTATTCACAACCACATTCAAAGAATAATATGACGACACGCAAAACAGCTCTCGCCTGCCGACTCGAGTTTTGCTATGTGAATGATAATATTCGCGCTAATACGAAACAAAAACAACCATCAAAAGCCATGTGCCAGTCAATCTCACCACTAATTGTAAGAAATATCTAATGTATTATGAAATAATTATATTCTAAGCATTCAGTTTTTTTCCCATTTCAAATTAATTATTAACAAATCAATTAATATAACATCAATCAACATTCTCTTTACTTGAATGAATAGATCTGGCGACTCGTAGGTATATTACCTCGCGTTATCAATCTCCAAATAGTAATTGGTAAACAAATCAAAATTTCACAACACAATTCCGGAGATATACATATTTAAATTAAAATTAAAGCATAGCTAAAAAAATAACTAAAAATATCAACTGTATAATATTGTGTAATATTGCCCATAAAATATTGTAAAACAATTTATAAATTATTTGTATCTCAATCGTTTCAAATCGTATTTCAAGTGAATAAATCGCGGAAAATATTATTTTGAGAGACATGATTCGATAAGATGAGTACCCTCGATTCTTATGAGAATCATATTTACAAATTTTTAATCCAGGGTAATAATCGCTTAGCGTAATAACTGTGAAATGTGATATTTTGGTACTTCCTAATCGCGAGTACGTTTCAAGAAATAATAACAAAAATACACAAAGCGGTTCTCACCTCTGTTAATTATTATCGAACAGAACTAATCGTTCTCTTAAACGACGCTAATAAATTCACAAAATAAAGCGTATATAAATTATGAGATCACAAGATCGAAAAAAATATCAAAATTATCTTAAAATATAAAGAATAGAATACATTTATTTCATAACTGTTACTATTTATTTCGTCAACTATTATCTTGTTGGCTAGTGTTATACATCAGCGATTACTAGATTAAGAATTCATGAACGTATCGAAGCGACGATCACTTATACATATATCAAAGCTAATATTTCGCGCAACTTATTTAGAAGTCCAAACAATAGAAAATGAGAATTATAAAACATTGTTTCAATGATTATATACTTGGGTAATTAGTACGAGCAATTTTAATGAGCCGTCTTTTCGCAAGTATCGTTGTATAATACTGTGTTGTATTGAGTACAACGAACGGATCTGAGAAGAGGAGGAGACCTGGCTAGGAGACATCAGGTGACGGCAGAGAGCAATTATAGGATAAGTAATTCATTTTCAACTGATTTTATGTCACGTGGGACAAAGACATTTAATAACGCGAACATCCAATAACTATTTCATCGCGCATATAATGTTACGAAGTAATTACCAATAATTTCACAATAATTGTACAATACCTTAACGATGTCAAATTTCACAAGAATAATCGATTCACTTTTCATAATCAATTAAAAACGCTCTGTGTTTCTGTAATCAAAATATTACTTTTATATTGTGTCTCAAAATATGAAATTTTATTCTGAGTATTTCACTGATATGCTTTTTGATACAAAATTCATATAATGATTATTAAGTACAAACTTAAATAGTGATAGAAGATTTTGAAAGAGATGTATTGAGACGCGCACAATAGTGAAGAATTGAGAAATATAACTTACATAACATATTAATGGAAATGTTGTATTATAACAATGACAAAATTATATAAAATTATTGTAAACTTGTATCATACAATTTTTTTCCAATTTGACAATCGGAAACATGCTTAATAAAACAGAATACGACGACAGAATCCTATAATTGCTCTCTGCCGTCCTCAATTTACAATATTTATCGATGTTTGATAGAACAACTATCATCGGTAACAATGCAATTAATTTAAATCAATGAAAACGATTTGCCAATAGATATTATTATGCGGCAGAGTACGATAGAGATGCGTTAAAATCAATGAAAATTCGCTCAGCGACATAAATACACAATGTAGACAGTATTACAGTAGTAGAGAATAATATTTGAGGTTTGAATATCTATCATAGATTATTAATGAAGCCGCGGATATCAAAGATGTCGATTGTTTAAAAGCGATGACCCAAGCGGAGGATGACTGTTTTGCGCTTCATGAAATTGCAACGCGACTTGACAGCTATAGTGTCAATCATCAAACGTTATAGACACCTTTCGACCGCAGAAACTGATAACAAGCGCAGTCATCCTCTTGTTTTCAAGTATTAGAGGCATAAAGATATAATGGATAATATATTTCCATCACGTGTGGGACGATGCAAAATTAATAATAGATTATAACAACAAAAAGTTCATGCAATTATACAATCAAAATAAAAATACAGTTTCATGGAAATCGATCTTGTTTTATAATTAGCATAGGAGATTGTTATGTTGAAAATGAGATAGGCAAAGACCGTTTTGAAATTGTCCGAATATCGTTCTTAGGATATATATCTGTCAAATCGACAATTTTTTAACTTTACGCTGTTGAAATAAAATATTTTCTCTCTTGCGATATTCTCGTGTTCAGTCGTAACAATTGCGGATTTTATAAACAGTCGCACCGGACAATTGGGAATACCGTGATCACACAATAACCTACGCTCTCGCTGATGCGTTAATATTCCAATAATATTGTTGTTTGCGCTCTTATCAAAAGCACGCAATTAATATATTCGTAGGTATGGATCGACGAACACATTGTATTTCAACTCAACCGTGAATGCGATTACCGATGTTATGGAGAGAAGCCACGGCACGAAGTTGCTAAATTTCGAAATATCGATTATTAATTATTAATGTCGTTAACGTCAAAGACGCTAATTGTCTCAAACAGCGCCGTCAAACTTAGAGCAGTTCTCGAACCGCAACTCTAACTCCGAACTTACTCTGTCCTTGATTACGCATGCTGGAAACTCTAACGAGGGTTTCCAACTGCAGCAACCAAATGCAAAAATGTTTCTAATATGCATATATTTTTATTCCCAGATCCATTGGCATATAAAGGACTATTATATCGATTTGTCGGAACTTTTTTTATCTATTCGTTAGCGAATTTGTATAATATTTAAGATTCAAATGAAATTGATACAGCTCACACACACACACGAAACTGTGTGAAAATATTTTCATTATTTTCAAATTCGATATCCATTTAATTTGCTGAATCTAACATATATTGTACTATCGAGAGTTCAATACATTTATACACAATTCAGTGCATTTATCTCAATTCACGCATCCCACGTGGCGAAAGAATGATATATACACACCAGAGTTACGCAATGCGCGATGCGAAGCGCGCTCGTTGTCGAGGGATTTTTCGAAATATAAATCCTCGGGATGGGGATAAAACGTCGGCGCGATGATGCTCATAATTTCACGGAGCCGCGTATCGATTGCTCCCGGTTCGATGGTTTCGCGAAAACGAACGCGATCCGACACCCGAGCTCGGCTCACAAGCGTAATCTCTAATGCGTAATATCGCCCGTTCACGCCGGGATGAGCAACGCCAATAAAACGAGACCAGGCGCATCGGCATCGCAAACCGCCGCTGCGCCCGCGTTGCGTTGCGTTGCGTTAGAGTGGCGCGCGGTCAATGATTTTGTAATCGCGATCGGGCGAACGCTCGTGAAAAAAAAAAATCGCAATTTGATTAATTCCGCATCTGTCGCAGTGACGATAAAACGTTTGCCCTGCGCACCACGAATCGAGTCGATAAACTGTACGATAGAAAGCCACGGGAGTTTATGAGCTCCGTAATATTTTACAGCACATTAGTAGCTTTCCATTTACATCAAAACTCAGTTAATTCTCACTTGTGACGTTATAACTCAGTTGAATGCACGTTCCTTTTGATGCTGATGGCAAGTGAGATTCAACTGAATTTTTATTCACAATTATCGAGACCGTGTCCTTAGACTCACATTAAAAGTGAGATTATGAACTTGTATTGTTATGCGATAGCTTTGTCATTAAAATAAGCAAGTAAATTCCTTTTACTGACTGAACAACTGACTTATCTGAGTACTCTGAGTCTAAAGTACTCATTATATAACTGAGTGACTCAGCTCACTTGAGTGTAAATGGAAAACGCCTATTGTCTCGATGTGACGTGATTTTTTCATGAGCGGTCAGAATAACACGTATCGACGTTACGATCCCACCCAAAATGATTTGATTCTTCTCGAAGCACGAGACCCTAGGTTCAAAGTTAGCTAACTGGGAACTACCGCGATGCGAGTATCTATCTTAACTATTGTTCGATATCTATTTCTCGAAATCAGATATACGGCGAATACGTCCTATCCTCAAGGGACCTACTTTTCAAATCTGCGTGTCGCTTTCATCACGATTGCGAACTGCACGAAGTGTTGCGAGGGAGACAATATTTTCTTATTTCGCCGTTACATCGGAATCCAGGGAAATGGCGGCGTGACATTGCTATAAACGTGGACGCAAGTATTGTTTACCGCCTATAAGTCACTCGTTAAAACACGGGAACGGGAAAAATCTGTCGCGGGTAACGAGCGTTTATTTGCACGCGGCGTGAAAGTCGGGCGCGCCGCGCGCGACTGTCGTAAAATCGATTTCGCATTCGCGCGATGTAGCCAGCGCGCGCTCTCTCTCAATTTTTTTCCTGCCGTTCGCATTATTCGTGAGACGTGGTAGCTAGTAGCTACCGAGAGAGAAAAAGAGATTTCTTCATATCATTTAGATTATCGACGACGCGCATTTTACATGGATTTTCACGGCGTTGCTGATGACGGGACCTAGCTTTTTTGCGAGATGGAAAGCGCCTCAACGAGCGACAAAAAAGCCCGATCCGATCTGTAAAAAGATGCGTTATCAATCTCGCCGGATATGGGACGAGGATAAAGCGAAGAACACACTAAGAGAGAGAGAGAGAGAGAGAGGAGACCGCAGGTGTGCCCGGGTTACGAAGAAGTCGCAAAGTTTTATTGCGGCGTTTGTAAGGGATGGGGGAGGTGACCCAGAAAGTGAGACAATCTGGGATACTACCTGCGAATATGTGTCGCGCCTTGAAAAATCTCGACATATACATGACACTAACGGGTATCTACAAAAAGGGTGCAGGATTCGTCGAGAAATAGGAATATAGTTTATAGACTCAGGGCGAGCGAAATGCGAGAGGAAACGTCGCTGCAAAAGGCAGGAAGGGAGAAAAATGGGGAGCATGATAAAGAAAATGAGACGGTGGAAAACTGGGGTGTAGGTGTCTGCTCAGAAGAATACAGAGGAAGACGTAATAAACGAGATCGCGAAAGCAGATATAAGGGCTGTAAAAATATGGTGTTGCGTAAAGAGATATATCGTAGATGGACGAGTTAGTAGTAATAAAGAACGTAGTGCGAAGGAATACAGACGTATCTCGTTATCGTCTTAACAGAAATGTTCGCGTCATTACACGGCATCTATTTGTGCCACGTTAACAATAAGAAACGTGAAGAAAAATATCGAACAAAGCAGCGCGATCTTAAGATAGCTAACAAAGCGAAACGGATGAGAAACGAATAGAAGCGCGTAACATTTAAGATACATCTATAACGGTCGGGTGCGTTCTCACAAAAGCCAATATCGCGACATAGAAAAAATAATAAATGGTACTTTGAAAGAGGTGGCGTTAGGACGCGGACTCTTAAAGCGGCGCTTTTGATCAAAATGCAGCCTCTGTGCGCCGCTACTCCTCCGTAAAATCAAACGCGTCTCATTGAAAGTACGTAATGCCTACGTAATGATATAGGGGAGAAAGAAAACACTGCGCCATAACGAAACAAATATAATTATATATTATATAGTATATAATTATGTACTATCTCAGAGAGAGGTCCAGAATAAATGCGGAGAATTCGAGACGACGAGGTCGTTTGGTCAGGAAAAAGAGCGGGGAAGTTTTCTGAAAAGAATCGAAAGAGTAAAGGAAGGAAACGAGGTCGTTCGCGAATATCTTCCAAAAGTTCTTGCATCATATATGGAGCGATATCAAGCAAACGGTATTTTTCGAGCATTCTCGGGAATACAATATTACATCAAGCCATTGCATCGTATAGTAAAATCAAAATTAATATTTATATCACAATTCCAACCAAATGGTGATACTCATCGATTGAGATTGGATAGCTTTAGATGTTAAATGTCTCTGAATATAAGGGATAATCTTTTGAACATATTTATTTATTCGTTATTCTCTATAAATCACAATTGCCTAATTGTAGAATATCTCTCGTTTATAGCGCTTCTGATTGCATTTTTATGACATTAATCATTGCACAGAAATATATCATCAGTGTAGCTTTTCAATTTGTCGCTAAATAAATCCAAAACTTTCCGCACTTCGATTTTAGCGCGAAAGAAAATATCGTGGTACGGATGATCAAATTTTTCGCGGACCACGAGAAAACCGAAATTAAACATTTATCGCACGATTCGCTGCGCGTTAATGACCACGAGAAAAAAAACCGCAACATATGGCGGGGTGGATGCCGCAAAGAATCGTTTGCGGAGAGTACAAAGATGAACCTAGCTAGGCAGAAGGAGAAGGAGAAAGAGATAGAGATAGATACAGAGAGAAAGAGAGGGAGAGAAAGAAGGCAAAAAAGTAAAGGAAAAAGGGACAGGGAAATAATTATAGCATTATTCGCAAGGGTGCGTTGCGGCGGTGTCGGTACAACGAGAGAGGGACAGAGAGCGAAGCGTCAAGCGCGTAGAAAAGAACATCGGCTGCGGCCACTAAACAGAGTAATGAGAGTGCGAAAGGAGAAACGAGCCACGCAAACGTAGAAAGGAAACCCTCCTTAATAAAAGACAAGGGAATATCAGCGACCTCACGCCTGGTCGTGACAACGACGTCCGCATCCCATTCGCTTCAGCATCCTTTGAGCGAGAAGCCATCGCCCCTTCCCTCGCCCCTCGTTCGCGCCCCGCGTTGGCCGCGTTCCCTCATCCGCCATGATCCACCGAGGACACAACCCCTGACAATCCAGTACGATCCGACGCGACGTAGCAGGGAAGGGGAGATTATAGTCCGTTGTGTCGTCCCTGCCTTTTCACGTTGCGCCCGCGTACGCTCTCGACTAAACAGGCCATTTCGTCATCACACGCAGTGTTCCCGTGTTTTCATTCGATGCCTTTTTTTAACAATTGTAATCGTTTTCAAAAAGCCAGTGCGACAATAGTCAAAACGCCAACCGGATTTAATTCAAAAATTCGACAAAATTTGTGTAGCTTCATGTTACTCGATCGTGTTGACATTCCGATTAATATATGGTCGGAATGTCGTCGGATTCGTCCAAACCTCTATACGCATAACTGTATATTTTTTACATTGCTGGTATGACAGAGAAAAAGACGTTATCTCACATCATACTTTTCTTATTTCTAACAGATATAAAAGAATTATAGGTATCTAAATCTGGAGTAAATTTAATCTTTTCTTACAGTACAAAATATATTTTCATCGATGTATGTATATAACGATACAGAAAGCACATTTTTCTCGATAATGTCGTATGAGAGAATCAAAATAAATTTTTACAGCAACTTTTATCGTACGAAAACCATAAACGTTTTCGCACGACTCATAAAGTCGAGCGTAATGTTCCTTTCTACTTTCGAGTTAGGTATAGATACGGGTCCACGCTTCTTCTTACTATCTCGAGCAACTTCCACGCAAGATTCGCGAAATATGCTCGCGCGTATCTATTTTAGGAATGGCTGCTTGCGCAGGAGGAACAGTTTGCGGCCGTACACGCGCGTGTCGGTACATGCGCGAACGCAGCATTAAGGGCATACAAGGGAAACGGATATGTGGACGAGAACGAGAACGAGAGAGAGAGAGAAACCGAGAAAGGGATATCGATGCATGCGCGTGACCCCGATTCGAGTCACCCCCGAAACGCGAATCTCTCGGAGTTCGCGAGCACTCGGAAAATAATTAGACCCATCGAGTTCCGGTACGCGGTCTAATGAGAGGCTTCCTCGGCCGGATGCGACGGAATCTCCGCGATCTCCTTGCGCGGAATGCTAATCGCCCGCAATTACGCAATTGTATTTCAAGAGAGCAGAGCGTGGACAAAAAAGGTACGAAGTAGGAAATTTATATTACACTCGCGTAATCTCCTATAATTTCAAGCGCATCGTTTTAAACCGAGAGGACAGATTTTAATGCCGTTTCTTTTTTAACTTGCCGTATGTGGAAATGTCAATTTCTCAGAGAAATTTATATAAAATTCTTTTCTTTTAATCTTTTTACGTATAACAAGAATTTAAAAAAAAATTAACGTATATGTAGCTAGTTATTACCATGCTGAGTGTCAAGTTGTACTTATATGTTGAATTTGTAATAGTTATATTTCAATATACTATCGTACTTTTTCGCTTATTTATCATTATTATTTTTTATTTGTAAGAGTTGCATACTATGAAATATTATCATTCAAAAAGGACAGAGCTTTATATTTTTCATGTTTACAAGTTCTACTATTTTAATTTTCATTTAACTTTGATTCTATTATCACTTTAATTCATTTACCAAGCTTATGCATTAAGTAATAACTTTGACCATAAACTTGTAAAAAAGAGAAATTTCATTCGCGTATTGAGATTTTTCATACATCATAAAATTTTCGTCGGATAGAAGCAGTATGAAATGTTCTAGATTAATTCACGTTACGAGTCTTTATTGCGCGTACACGCATTATTGAATTGCATAACTGAAATCTTTCACGTCGACGTTGCGATCAAGTTATGCATTTATTGTTCATTACATGATCATCTTGCCTTTAACGTGATAATATCGATAGAGTATCACAAAAGCAGAAAATGCAATAACGAGTGAAAAGTTAACGCGTACCTTCATTTATAAACGACATAAAGGCAATACTATCGTTAAAATTTCCTGCATCAAAATTGCAATTAAATTATGTAATCTTTCACAAATTACAAATTTGTTCCTGCTATCGCGTGACCTATAATAAAATATTTCAAAGGAAAACTTTCGCATACGTAAATATGTGAACTCACATTCGACTAATATTCGCATTATTTGCATCCGTGTTCTTCATGTCGATTAAATCATGAACAATTAAGTCGTGTAATCAGTTAATTAACTGTAAAATTTATGAACGTGAGTCGAATGTACGGATCTTTCAAATATATACTCTCTTTAAATTTTTTAAAACAGCGTACATTAAATTTAGAAAAAGAATTAATTTAATATATAATATTTGTTCTGCTATTCTCCAAATTTAATTTTCTCTGTTCCAGATTTTATATTATTTTCCAAATAAATATTTTGAGAATAGTATCCACATATTTATGAATATTAAAAAAAACTATTTGTTTCCTTATTGAAAAATATTTTAAAAAACGACCACACACACATACACATTTCTGAAACACAACTGAATTGTTCACGAATCACCTTTTGTATTGCAAAACTTAATCCATAATAATTCGCAAATATGAAGCCAGAAACTTACGTGTCGCGCAAGATATCTCGGCGAACAGCACGATCGACAGTAATCCAGCCACGAGGAGGAGCGTGGCCAGGGAGGACGATCTCGAGCTGCAGCCCATCACGGCATCACTACCGATCACCACCCGATTCGCGCAGTAGTCCTCGTCGGATATCACCGACGGCGTGTCTCGAACTCTCGGCGGCGCGAGAGACTCGTCTCTTCCCAGCTCAACTGAGCTCGAGGATCTCACTGTCACCCTCGCGGCGAAAACGTCCAGCTGTCATCCGCGCGAAAGAGTCCGCTCGAGGACCACCACCACTGCACCGCACCGCGTACGTGCCAAGCGCGCGATTCAGCATCGACGATGCACCGCCAGGCGAGGAAGCTGCAGTTTCGCCGCGACAAAACCGGACGCCGATCTCTCGTTAGCGTCGCGCATCTTTTCGTGCATCACACCTCACCGCGCTTCCTCTGTGCGGCGCGAATCGACACTTCACAGACTTGGACCACGAGAATCAACAATCGACACAAGACGCACGGAGACGAATCTGCAATTTGCGAGACGCTCCGCGTCAGGAAATCGGCAGTCCAACTTCCCGACGCGCGATCGCTACTAATCTCTCGCGTAGAAGAGATCGTGGCAATGGTACGTTTCTCTCTAAGGTAAAACCGGGTTGATTCACTACCGCCGAGAATGCACACCTCCGATTATCGGATTTTAGAAGAACCTGGTCGAATTCCCCCGGGCGCAATGTCCCCGTAAGGGACTCGTTAAACTTGGGCACTAAAGCGCCGTTGTAAGCGACGCGACTCAAATCGCCGCGATGAATTTCGCTCGGCGAAGAAAGAGCTCGTCGGTCGTTCCTCGTAACGTGTTGCTCCGAGCCAGATTTAGTCCCCGTCCGTTTACGCATCCGCTCTTATATTGTCGGAGCAAGCACACTGTTTACGCTGAATATAATTTATGCGTATAATAAATTTACGAATTAATGTGTTTGAAAAGAAAATTACAATATCGACGATCATCAATATTCATTTAACAAATTTAAAAAGAACGTGATAATTTTATCATTGACTGTGTTCGTCGCATTGCAATTTCTGTTTTCACGTTTGCGATGAGAAACAACACCAGAAATGTTCATTACTAGATTATTCGCTTTATTGATGCCAATTGTAATGCACGCCATTTACGTCAATTGTAATGCGCGCGTGCGTGTAACGAGTGTCTAAATACGCGGTAAATGCGCGCATAATATGTAATACCCCGCGATCGCCATTGTATTTCACAACACGTTGCGACGACGGTTGATCGACCCGCAATCTTTAATAGGATTTCGCATCAGGACCCTGTCTGAAATCGTCGATCGCGGCCCCCGCTGATTTACGGCGACGTCTCCATTTTCAGCGCGATCGCAATTTCCGTAGAAAATAATACATATCTCGAAAAAAAAAAAATGCGGATACAGCGCGAATCATTTATCGTTTGGTTTTCGAATCGAGTGATGATTTACGCGGCTAATTGAGATATCTCGGATAATTTCGTACCGTCGCGTCGCGTCGGCTGCCGGATCGCGAGCGGGCGCGGGCGATTCGAGTGCGCGTTATTCGCATCGGACGCGGGCATAAATCATCCTTCGCGCGTTTCGCGCAAACGGACGGCCTTTTAAATTGATCGTCCCGGCACTCCCGACAGGTCGGTCGTACTTGTGGATTGATACACCGATACGCTCCGCGTGCCTCGAATATTAAAAAAAACTCGGTCGTAAATTATCGTTCTTAATATTCGCGGTAATGTAGGTATATACGCTCAAAATAATATCGGGACATCCAAGTAAATGTAGAGCTGACAATGAGTGAAACGATAGTCGAGCGATCGCGATATTATTGCACGAGAGATAACTGAGAAACCGTTTCGATCATATTATAATCCCAACGAATGGTTTTTTCTCCTTTTTTGTGGGATCTTACTGCGGTCTCGCGAGAAACGATGTTTCGCAGCGATTTTCCAACCGCGTTTTCAAGTACTCCGAAACAACAGATGATGAAAACGCGTCATTCGCTCCGAAAGTTCGCGCGGTATATTTCCATTTGCGTCATCCGTATAAAATTAACGCCTCCGAACTTTCGTCGTCGCCTTTGCGCGCGTGCGTTCCGATGTGCAAATGTTGATATTTCGTATTACGGGACGAGAGAGAGAGAGAGAGAGAGACTACCAAACCGGTGGGTAGGTAGGTAGGACCTCTCTCGTGTCGTCAGAACGGAGGCGGATGTCCGAAGTCCGAAACTTACGGAAGTGGGTCACGACGCGTATTTAGGCAGCAGCCTCCGTATCTCGGTATCGGTTTATTCCCACCTGTAATCACCGGCCCGCAAACTGGGTACACAAAGTACCTCGTGCATATGCATGGCGCGGCCGCTTTGTCCCGACGACCCCTTGAACCGCTCGTCTACCCTTGTGTTGTTCCTGCGCTACGATTGTTCCCCCCCCCCCCCCCCCCCCCCCCCCGTAGAGCCGTCCGACGGCGTAGGGCCCGTGCGTCGCGTTCTCTACTTCTCTCTCACCCCTGGCCCTTCTCCCGCGCGCACAGCCGGGGGGTCAAAATGACGTTCGGAAAAAAGAATGGAAAAGGATAGGCATCTCGACAACGTGTGTATCATCGGCGTTTATTTTAAGGACGAGCTGTAACGTCACGGGCAGCGGGAGCTATCACTTCGCCCGTAAATCCCATTCACGTCAAATCACAAACTCGCGTGCACTCTTTTTCGGAGAGACGGAAAGAGAGGAGCAAAGAGGGTTAAACAGAGAAGGGGCGAGACCCATAATCCGGGCGTATATAGCGCGAATGCGTTCGAGAGGCATCGTCGGCAGGGCTGGTCATCGTGTTTCGAAAGCGCGCCGCGCTGAAACGCCCCGTGTGATGGAGGTAGATTGAAAAAAAAAAAAAAAAAGAACTCAAAATAAAGCGGAAGGGCGAAATTCGCTCGCGCGGCGTCACGAAAATCGAAGTGCATCCGCGAGGCAGCGAATGCGAGGATAATCGAGAGCCGACGAGGCGCCGCACGGCCCACCCTCCTTCGCGGCCGAGAGGCACGTGACGGGCCTCCGCGATCGGCACGCGAATTCCGGCAGCCGTCTGGAGCACGTGACGATCGATCTCGCGTGTCGAGAGGACGAGTACGATTCTCATGTTTCCACCGAGAGAATCGCACCGTCCCTCTATCAGGCAGGAAGCCTTCTTGCTCTCAGAGCGAGGAAACCTTCCAAGATTCGCGGTTCGGATATCGGAGTAGCGCGCGAGAAGTCGATCGACGACGAGCTCTTCCTCTCCCTTCGGTATCGTTGCCGAGCGTCAATCGCGATGTACATTTACGCGGTAATGGGAAAATTCAGAAAAAACTCCCTCGACGCTCGCGCTCCCCAAATAATCGTTGCGTCTCGGCCCACCCCTCTCGAGGTCTATCCCTCCTTCCGTTCTACCGAACACACGCGGACAACTGCTCCAAGGCCGTCCACATCATCCCTTCTCACCAGAAGACGGAGACGGTGACGGAGATGGCAATCCTTTCGGCACTGCTCTCGCAAGATCTCGGTCCGCCCTTCTCACGGCACAGCGGGAAGGGCGAGCATCATTCGACGCACTGGTATAGTGTGGTATATCGCAGCAGCCCGAATACCAGAGGTGCGCTGATTCGTGCGGATTCCACAACACACCTCGGCGCGCGTCTCGCTTTTACTCCGCGTATACTCGAAAACGCGGACGACGCGTACGAGGATCGCGTGGACGTCGCGTCGCTTGGCGACGTCACGTACGGCGAACGCGCGAGAGGAACGATACGCGACGGAACGCGACGCGACGCGACGGTCCGCACGTAATATTGCGCGGGTGTACGAGACGCGGAACGACGAGCGAGCGAGCGAGCGAGCGAGCGAGCTTCGAGCTACGAGTGCGGGCGTCGCGCTCTCCCGCCTCTCTGGCTCCGCTCTCGGGACTGAGAGTGGAGAGAGAGAAGCACCGTACTCGGATCCCAACCGCCACCCCTACCGGCGTGGTGGCCGTTACCCCTGCCTGCCTCACTCGACAACCCGCGTGCTACGTTTTCCCCTGCCGCGCCGACCCCACCACGGCGCGCGGGCGCCCGCCGCGCGCTGCTCCCCCCCCCCCCCCCCCCCCCCCCCCCCCCCCCCGTCCTCCGCCTCGCCCTACCCGTCCCCCCCCCCCCCCCCCTCGTCACCCCTTGACCCCCTAGCTCAGCTCCGGAGAGGAGAACGACGCCACCCTAGCCGCTCCTATACGCGATCTCTCTGTATACGTGTGTATTCTACACTACTGCGTCGAGTCCGGACTCCGGAGTCGAGACCGCGCGAATCACGGACACGTCCGGATCGGGGGATGCTTACGATATTGTTATCGAGAATCGAGATATTCGGACGGCCGGAGCTCACGAGCCCGCGGCCGCAGGCTCCAACTCCGAAGGGTTCGACTGTCTTCGTAGATAAAATGGCTAGATATGGTAAATTAAAGCGTGGTATGTTTTTCAAACGTTTATTTAAAACTAGCGTCTGCAATAAGATTTCTATCGTTTAAATTATTTTCTATAAGTTCTGTCTGTGATTTTAATTTCCTGACATTATATCTGTACAATAAAAATGTGACCCTTGTATATTTTTCTCCAAGTGTGCAGTAAATGTGATATCTCTTATTGTCAGTTCGTTATCTTATTAATGATAAGGTTAATAATATTTCTTTCTATAATAAACGCTAATTGTGCCAACAAAGATAATAATTGCACCAATTATTGATTATAGGTATCCATGTAAAATTTACTTAGATAAATCTATATATTAGGTAAAGAAAAACATGAACAAAGTGTAAAACGAGATATAAACATGTAGCAATGTAATATTTCTTAATATAAATTAGAAATCTCCTTACGAATTCGGAGAGAATCTATGCCAATATTCGAGAGAGTGTCTAATTTCTAATATAGGTACTATAAAAATAAACAGGTCTCTCTCAAATTGAAAGATTTGACGAAATTTCATTTTCGACGTCGATTATCAATTTCGAGAAGCATTAAATCGTATCGGCTACCGTCATTAAATAAATATTAATTCCTTTGTCGAGTTGAACTCGACATTATGCGTAATCTATCGCATCATTATTTAAGCAGTTGAATCTGGACGCAATTATATGTATAATTGGTAAGCTATATTTTTAGAAGCTCCATAAATTCAATAAATTCCGCCAAATAATAGAAATGCTTTGATTTATGTTACGCCAGTCAATTAATAAAATTAAAGATCAAGTACCCGATCTTCGCTCATTTGCGAGAAATAGCTTAGATTGCGAAAGATTGATGTCTATTTCTATCAATATAGATTAACTTTAATCTTGGTTCAACCGAGATTTAATTCTTTAGAACTAAAAAAAAGATAAAAAGTGAATTAAACTGAGATTAAAATTAACCTATACATTAAGATTAAGGAATGAACATTAGTCATGCAAATTGCAAATATTATAACATGCTCACTCACCACTGCCGCGAACAGTTGATCGGTGACTTCACCGGTGATCTGCGACTGAATCAACCCCATCGATTTTCTCAAAGAATCCTAGCTCGTTCTCGCGAGGGTGACAGAAGACGTACAGCATCCTGCATCTGCATCGCACAGTGCACACGCGTTTACACACTCACAAATACACATTAATATATACAGTGCAACAAGATAATCACTCGACACCCAACACTTTTCGTGTTCATTGTTCAATCAGATGCGACGATACCTCGGACTAGAAAACCGCGTGCGCTCCGAAACACGAAAAGCGAGCCGCCATTACTTACGTCACGGCGAGACAACGGCCTCGACTCGGATCGGAACGCGATCGAGAATCCTCGCGACTGTTTACGGTCGGTGCGCGAATTGATGCGACACGAGTGTTGTGTGACGTCACTCTCGGCGCTCTAGACGCACGACGGCGCACGTAATTCGCTCCCGGCGATTAGAAATACTAAAATTTGAACCGTCCCCGGTAGTCCCGGTACTCGAAATCGCAGCGAGATCACATTACATCGCTGCCGCGTGAGCCGCATCGTTTGCTCGCGCGAAAACCGAGCGTAACCGAGAACGGCCGAGCCGACGTTCGCGGAATCGAAGATGCGCCGAGTACTCACGAGAGTACGACACCGATCAAGCGTGATGATGTGATCCCGTAGGGATGACTGATCCGCACGGTCAGTAGGCTTAGCGAATTTACGGACCCGAGCTCGACACACTATAGGCAATCACGCGTGCACTTACACGTTATACACAATTATATTATATTACCATACATTTTTGTAGACGACAATTTTGTGAACATTTAAGAAAGCAAGATACCTAATCTCGGAAGAATAAGAATGATAAGAATAAGAACGAGATCTAGTTATTATTTGTGCGCATTTTTTTAATACAAATAGAACAGTGTAGCGAAAGCTGAGACTTGTTTTTTCATTTTTTATTTATTTTTTTTTTTATTTTTTATTTAACAACGATAAATCCTTCACATACGCAGTCGTTTAGAACATTGAAAAGCAATACGTGCAATCCGATATGAAATTGGTTTCACGTTAACAAAAATTTTACAAAAAAGCGTCCTCTTTTCTTCAGTTTTTGACAGTTCAATGAACATTTGAGGAAACATGGAAGCAAGGCTACCTAATCTAAGAAGAATAAAAATAATAGAAATAAGAATGAGATACTGATTGAGCAAAATAGCGAATGCTGAAACGAGTTTATTTTTATTTTTCTAAAAAGA
The DNA here is from genome assembly GCA_035220615.1 of Leptothorax acervorum. Lineage (NCBI taxonomy): Eukaryota > Metazoa > Arthropoda > Insecta > Hymenoptera > Formicidae > Leptothorax > Leptothorax acervorum. The sequence goes on from JASTWQ010000019.1 coordinate 1,299,648, forward strand.
AGTGAAACACAATGATAAATCACTCATAGTCGTTATTTGGAATGTTGAAAGACGATACGAGTAATCTGATATGAAACTGATTTCTCTTTAACAAAAGTTTTATAAGACGTTATTTCTTATACCTTCTTTATCTTGGAAAATATTATATTCTTTGATACTCTATTATACACATTAAATGACACTTTAAAGTCTTTTGAAAGTCTTCAAATTAAATAAAAAATAAGATTTTATTATCTTCCTGCATTTATGGATCTGAACTTGTAAAAAACCGCTTCGTCGATCGGCTATATTTCAAAAAAGTTTCGTAAAAACCTTCTTCTTTGTATTTTTTTGCAAGAAACCCCGCATTTTTTGTATGAATTTCTTTCTCGCTTCTAAATCCGATTCTTAAGTGCGTTCATGGAATTTTTTACCTCCTTTTATATATTTACATGTCTCAGAACAAACTATTCTGTTAAACATTAAAGTGTAGCGGCCATCCATTTTGATGACTTGCATCTTTTATGAAAAGTAAACTGAAAACTATCGTCATCGAGCAATTTTTTCAGGCAGACCGAGGTTTATTTATAAATTACAAGCATGTGATTGCAACAGCTGTGCTCACAGATCTTCATAATCGAATATAATGAATATAAATTTGTGTAAATATACGTCATAATCTACATTACGAATTTTGCTCCTTGTATTTTTCATATATTTCAAGTCAATTAGACGTGAAAAATGGAAAGTATATTTCGTTTTTGATACAAGTTGAAAGTATATTTCGTTTTTCATAGCTTAATTGGACCGCATTACATTTCTGCCTCATTAAGGAATTTACACGATTTTGCAAACATTAAAGTAGAGAAATACGTAGCACACCAATTTTGCAAAATAGCGTTGCACATTTGATAGCGTATGCGTTTACATAACATAAAACGACTCAAAAGAGCTTATCTTTAATAAATCAAAATAAAAGAAGCTCGCTCACACACACACACACACACCACACCACACAAATGGGAAGAAAATTTCAAGCCCGTATTTATAGTCGCGTTTCTTCTAAGAATCTTAGTTAAAACCTTCATTATGGGTATCTCATCTGATACAATTTTAAAACGTGAGATTCAAGTGACTAAATAAATACGGGCCTTAGGCTTTCGACTAACAATAAGTAGATAACAAATATTTTTCGGTAACATTTTAGTAAATGTGTATTATTTAAAATAAAGAAAAAATTATATTTGTTTCCTTTTAATATAATAATTTTGCACCAACTATTAATTTATATTATTATCGAATAATTAACGTGTTGTTCCATTCAATTGCTGGCGTAAATTATCATCTCACCTGATCTTACACAAAGTTTGTCGACATTATTCAGAACCGCTCTTAGCAATTAAGCAGTTTCTGAGAATATCACGGCAAATTTTGGAGTTTACAAGTCACTCCCAGGGATGTTACATATTAACTTTAGGATATATGTATATATTTTACGGTGTTGTAAATAAAATATCACCGTCATCACGTTAGTGCAAATTTATAATTAATTTTAACAGTTAGTGTGTGAAAGAACATTCTTTTTAAGACGGCATTTTCGCGGGGCACAGTTAGACACGCGTATACGACGTATAGGAAGGAATACGAGTAATTCAGGCCCCCCAAAAGTCATTCACTTATAAGCCGTGTGCTTAAAGTCAAACGGAACAACGGTGATCGGTTACAATTAGCTGGGATACGACATCTGGCGCGGGCAAAAAGTCAACGAGGACAAATGCGCGCTTAAAAAGTGACATTGCTCCTTTCCGTCACGTTCACTAAAATAACTCCGAGACCGTGGACGTTGATGCTTTATTTTTCGGTCGGGAGCGACAGGGAGACGCGGCCTCAACGCCGGCGGACAGAAGGACTTGTCTTAACTCCAATCACGTCTCGGGGAAAACTCCGTCTTGCCCCCGGGGTGCTATTTCCTATTTTACGATATCTACAGGGTGCTATAAACAAGCTCCTCCCAGGAACGGCATGGGGTATGAAAGAAACCGAATGCCGGAGCCGTGGAAAGACCCTCAGATGAAAAGTTTGCTTAAAGTGTGTGGCCCCCACGTATTCTTCGACGATGCAGGGATTCAGAATCATCCCCGGGAGTACCACCCGCGGACCGCAAGCTTTGCATACACGCCATCTCAACGCGAAAAGTTCACGTCCTCACGAATGATCCGCACACATCGCGCCATTACTGTATATTGCTGGCCAAGTTCCACTGTTGGTGGAGTTACTTTGTATCTACAAAAAGCGACTAAAATGCACGTTTCGCCGCGCAAGAGGTGAAGCGAGGAATATTTCTCGAATTTTGTATGCGCTATATAATTTTGTTTATGATCGTCTACGTGATGACGTTGATAACGTTCATTTTCAACTCGAGTCGTACATGCTTTTTATCATTAATTATAATGGATATGTCTTCTGAATATTATTGCTGCGTAGCGTACTATTAATTGCGTTTTTATTCAACGATTATTCTCAAAAACAAATCTCGATTAGATAAATTAATTTGCATAGTAATGCTGAAATCAATTTTAACAGTGTTTTGGGAGAAATAGAGATGCAATGAACGATATTAAAACAATAAGATCGTGTCAGCGCAGGAAAGTTGGTATCAAGCTACTTTTTGGGTTCTCGGCGCGTATGTCCAATTTATCGCGTAAGTACGTATCGCCCAAGGACAGTGCGCTCTCACTGGCGACTACCGCCGAGTTTCGCAAGTCCTCTGTAAAGTTCACCACGGTGGCCTTTTGTCAAAACAATGTACTCTACGAATGCAAGCGTGCACGCGCGCGCGCCCGTAGAGTAGAGAGACTTCGGTTCGCCGATATTAACATCTTCGTCGGCGCTGTAATTTTCGTCGGGCTGATGTACTGCGGCGTTTCGTTGTGCGGCGGTGGCCGTATTACGGCTAATATTTCTCCTCCTTACAGAACGAAAATTGAGTACTTTATAAGGAGGCGGGACATTAATAACTCGTACAGCCGGCCGGTATTTTCAGGACAGCTTAAAAGCTTCTGCCGCATCGATGATATATCGTATGCTCGCGGAAGTAGTGACACGGGCTCTGTCTGCACCGCGGGAAGCTTGCGAGCTTCGTCCGCGACGAGGAGGCGGACAAAATCATCATCGCGATTCATACCCCGTTCGTTGATGTTGATGGTACGTTAACCCGGGTCGTTTTATCCCTCGGGTACCGTAAACGTAATTTGTAGAGCCTACGAACGTCCCAAAGGCCCACGAAGATGTTTGATACTTGAAAAGAGAAATTTATCGTATCATCGTTCGATCTACGAGCATTTTAAAAAACGTTTTAAAGATATATACATTTTTGAGATAGAAAAATAAGAGTTTATGACTCCAAAGTACTTTAATTTATATTTTGTTAATATAATATAAATAAAAATACAAAAAGAGAACGTATAATGATGTTATCGTAATATTAATGTAACAAGACTCACAACGTATAACGAGATTAATGAAATCCTTGCAAATTGTACGTTTAATTATTTATCAGATTACAGTTTTAATATGCTTCATATGGAACAAAGCTTCTGAAAACAATAATGCCGAGAGTTAAATGAAGGTTTACAAATGTCTTAAAGCAGCCTCATTAAATTGTAGCGTATACCGATAATATAGTATCAACTTCACATTTTATATCTACATTTTCTGTATAATTAAAAAAAATTGAAATAATTATTTTTAAACTAATGTCCATTTTTAATTAAAACATGAATCATACAGTACTGAAAATATGTCACATAAATATGTAATTTGCGACAAAATCTAGGATAAAATTTTATATATAATTTTATGTATGTATGAATGTATGTATGTATGTATGTATGTATGTATGTATGTATGTATGGTATGTATGTATGTATGGTATGTATGTATGTATGTATGGTATGTATGTATGTATCTATGGTATGTATGTATGGTATGTATGTATGTATGGTATGTATGTATGGTATGTATGTATGGTATGTATGTATGTATGGTATGTATGTATGGTATGTATGTATGGTATGTATGTATGTATGTATGTATGTATGTATGTATGTATGTATGTATGGTATGTATGGTATGTATGTATGTATGTATGTATGTATGTATGTATGTATGTATGTATGGTATGTATGTATGTATGTATGTATGGTATGTATGTATGGTATGTATGTATGGTATGTATGTATGTATGGTATGTATGTATGTATGGTATGTATGTATGTATGTATGGTATGTATGTATGTATGGTATGTATGTATGGTATGTATGTATGTATGTATGTATGGTATGTATGTATGTATGTATGGTATGTATGTATGTATGTATGGTATGTATGTATGGTATGTATGTATGGTATGTATGTATGTATGTATGTATGGTATGTATGTATGTATGTATGGTATGTATGTATGGTATGTATGTATGGTATGTATGTATGGTATGTATGTATGGTATGTATGTATGGTATGTATGTATGTATGGTATGTATGTATGTATGGTATGTATGTATGTATGGTATGTATGTATGGTATGTATGTATGTATGGTATGTATGTATGTATGGTATGTATGTATGGTATGTATGTATGTGTATATGTATGTATATTGTTCGAGTCTTTAAATGTTTCTTATATATGCAACGTGCAACACACATAAAATATAGTTTTATAATATTCCGAATTTTATTGAGTACCTATTATAAATCGTCTGAAGCGTTCTCATCGGTAGAAAAGGACATTAGTTACCAACTTGCCATTAAAGTAAAATAGCAGCTACATTCACGCAATTCTCTTCCTTTGTAAAGTTAAAATCTAATTAGCGTCTTTCATTTGAAAAAGAAATAATATTATCAGGAATATCATGAAAATATCGTCGAGGCATAATTTTGTTGTAATTATTGATGGTTCTTCTCTCATATCTTTTCCCACATTCAATACCACCTGGTCATGTTTTATTTTCCGATGCATCTTTCCTTCTTATGACCCTGAGTCTCTAGAAATTATCAATGCTTTGTTTATAAAAACCTCGCGTATTTTGCGCATAATTCATTGCATGGTAAAAATAACTTTAGTACGCAATCACGATCGAGTACAATTCCACTCATATCAGACGGAAAAAGTGGCGCAATTAAACGATGCAAGTTATAATAATGATACGTTCGATAGTACTTTCAATGTACGTTTCGCAACGATTCTGCCTCACTCGCGCGTATATAATTAAACCGCCGAATGTTAAAAAGCAATTCTGTCGGCGGCGCCGGTGTGTCCGCGCGTATAAACTTTCACAGCGCCGTATCAAACGCAATTACTGATCGGGCCGTATTGCAAGAGCTATACCACCCTGCTCGTATTACTCGGACTACAAACCCCTTAATTACGATTGCTTGTGCTCGGTACATAAATCAACGTATGATATTCGATACGGCGAATCTCCCGCGCGAGTTGCAGCGTTTTTTTCCTTGTCGTTAAAGCGCCAATCACCGTAGATATCTGTATCTGTTTTTCTCTGAATAATATATTTGTAAAAAAATCCTGAATATATCCACAAACTTTTACACACTTACACACTTGGATTTAATATTAAGTAGTTGGAGAATAAATACATGCAAATATCGGTAATTTAACCGAGATAAATGCGTATTTCACACATACACAAGCAAGTTTGCATTTTAAATATTTATTCTTCTCTATTGATAACTCGATATTTTATAAGATATTAAAGTTTTATCTGCTAATTAATGTAACATTATCATTTTTATTAAGATTATAATGAATACAGTTTTCATGCTATATTTATTTATTATAAAATGTACTATTCGAAATTCGTGTTTTCCATTGATACACTGTTTGATATCAATATATGTATAATAATTACATATATATAACATTCCCTTATAGAAATTTAATACTATAAGTGATTTTTTGGCTAGTGATTAATCATTTGAAAGCACTATTAAAAGCACTATTAACAGTGCTTTTAATAGTGCTTTTAAGTGATTAATTACTAGCCAAAAAATCACTTACAGTATTAAATTTCTATATATGTATTATATAAATTATTCATATTAATATAAATAAATTATTGTTATTTTATTAAATATATTAATAATATTAGTTTTGTATAACGTAAAATAGAATTAATTTTATTATATTTTCATTGTGAGAAATATGAGAGAGAGAAAGCGATTCACACAATAGAAGGAAAATTAAGAGATCTATTTTACACGCTATCAACTCTCTACCTTATAGAGTTCAATTGCGATAAAATCTTTTACAAGAAAGAGGGGGGCAAAGAGAAGGAGAGCGAAAAAAGTACGTTAGAGAAGTCACAACAATTAGAAGTAGGATTACAACGAAATCTTGAGTCTTTTCACGATTATATGCGTTTCAAAGCAATGTATGCCGCGGGGAATCATATGTCATTGATCATTAATCCTGTTCAGTTCGCATTGGAAATGCATCCTGCTTAAATTACCAACTAACGATTCATTAACGCTTGCATAAACGAGTCTCGCAAACCAGTAAACCGGTTTAAATTGCCGGACTTCTAATTGATTATTCGAAGCCATTATTCTCAAGTAACCGATCGAACTCAAAATAAAAATATTAATATAAATTGAAGAATTTTTAATAAAAAATGGTACAATGGATAAATATTTTATGATAAAATACTCTTACATAAAGAAAAGTCAAATCTATGTAAGTTTAGTTTTCTTACAAGAAAGTGATCTCGTTATTGTTTAATTTACATAAAGATGTATGCGAAATCGTTATTTCCAGCAAACAATTACCTATATAATATAAAGTATATAGATATATACATATACGCAATATTGATTTACTATTTACTGTTTAAATTCTTTCTTACATCAATCGTTATACTTTTCATTCGTTATACTTTTAGCATTTTCTTTTTCATGCTAACTTTTTCTCTCTCATATTATTATCAGTTATCACGGCTTCTTTTATTAAAAAGGATGTCTACGTGTCTTTTGCATACATTCTTTCTCTCTGCTGTTTTTCTTTTTTCTTACTATTATTGTATTTTTAAAAAATAAACAATTTGCAGCGAGATATTATACTACAAGTTATAATAGAAATATCATTGAATAAATTCATGATTTTCTTTGTGCTAATATTTTACTAAAATCAATGATATTTTTTATGTCAATAATGACGTTTATTCCTGATAGCATTAATATATTTAAATTGTCCGACTAAACACAGAACGCGGACTCAAATCACGATCTTAATCACGATTATTCGCGAGTTAGCGGAGATGGTGCTCGATACTAACGATCCAGCTACTTTTACATTAGTGCAAGACGAAGGCGCTCGTCGACCCGTGATTAGAGGAGAGGAATCGGAGAGAGAGACGTCAAAGAAGGGCACGCGAAGGAAGGCGAGGGTGTAGCGGGAAAGGAAGGGCAAAGGGAGATGGGAGAAAAAGGCCGGGTAGAGGAGATAGAGCCCTTTCAAACTCTTAATTCGCCTGCGGCCAGCCCCTTTCTCGGCGGGACCCCTCACGAGCTCTGCGCGCATCAGCGCCGAAGGGGGTTGCACGAGGCGTACGGGTCCTAGCTTCACGTCCACCGTAACCATAGAAACAGACGCACCGTCGACGTGTCGTCCTCGTCGTCGTCGTCGTCGTTCTCTCGATGTCGCACACCCGTTAGTTACGCTACGGGATGATGTACGCGCGCGCAAAGGCACGTCCACAAATGACATTTGTGCGTGGTTGGGAACTCGAGTTACATCTCGGGGTTCAGGCTCTCGGTCGGAAAACAGAACGCGAGAGAAGAAAACGGGAAGGTAGAATCAATGAGGACGCGCGTCTTCGAGACGGCTATACGATCTTGATATACGGCGGTGCGAACGCGGCCTTCCGAGGACGTGAAAATTTTCGCGGAATGAAAACTTATGAAATGTTTTATATTCTTTCTCTCTCTCTTTCTCTCTCTTTTCATTTCCTTAACGGGAGGGGGGGGGGGGTCGACATTGGTTATATCATCCGCATAAATTATTTTTTTCCTTTGGCTATTGCCATAAAATTAGATAAATTGAAACTATGAAAATTACTAATACCTTAATAATAAGGATGTATCGACAAGATAGGCGTAATTATTAAGATTAACAATGTTTTTGTAATGCTTTACGCAAATTTCAACTCTTAGTAAATTATGATTAACTGTAATTGAATCTTAATAACATTAAACGTAGCTTATTAGAGTCAATTTGAAATCCACAAATATCTTGTAATTTATATTTTAGAAGAGAATAACACACATATTCTACGTTTTCTTTTCAGTAACAAATAGTATAAAAAAATAAGCTAAAAGAATAAGCTATACCAATTGTTTGTGTTTCAATGCGAAGGAAGGAAACGTTTACGCTCTGATTCGATCTATTCAATTAACGGTTGATAATTTACGTTAATATGATCGATATTGTCGGTATCATCGCAATAATTAAAATGCATTGAAACTGACGCGATAAAAATTCAAAGTATCACATGAGACGCGATGTACATACGTGGGTATATAGCACAGCGCGAGTGTCCCAGCAATTATTCTTCTAGAGTCCGGAGTCGAAGCAGATCCGTAAATTACGGCCTGTTTACGGCCCAGGAAAAGGCATTACCTCGAGAGCAATAAATGTCGGCTACCGAGAGAATATCACCTGGAGTGTGTACACATGCCCCAACGATTAACGTCAAGATTCAGGCCACTCCGCCGCGGCTTTTCCCCCGCTGACTTATGAACCGAACACTCGTCGGTGATGTTCGATCGGCCAGAGTATCGATTTACGTTAAATCCCTATGCGTAAAATGCTGCACACATCTTTTTTATAAATCATCGTCGTCGCGTCGACGTTAATTTGGCAAAAAATCGAATTCTAATCGCGTGTTGTCATAAGAAAGCGATGCATCAGCAACGTAAATAGATAACAAAAAAGATATACTAACAGTTCAAAATTTAAGAACCGTTTCGATAAATTGCTCTCGTATAAACAGAATTGACTAACGTATTTGGAAAATTTGAAAATAAGGCAAAACTTATTATCACATACATTTATTAAAGGCCAATTTTTCAATAGTCGTTTAAACTGAAGTTTAGCTAAAAAAACTCACTCTTCGTCTTTTTCTAAGGAGGATAGTGAAGGAGGAGGAGTGAGTAAGCTAAGATTAAAGTTAAGCGACTATTGAAAAACTGGCCCCAAGAGGCACATGTTAATGTAATAATTGTATAATATAATAAAGTAATGATTTTAATTATTTTATTGTAATTGAATGCAGTCATAGCCGCATAAGTTTCGAATAAATTTGATTCCATAATCCATAGCAAACGGAATTACTTGTCATACGTTTATAAATTGATTTTATTTCACGCAACAAATCTAACGTCAGTTTAACATCAACCGTCGGGAATCACTGTTACATGATTCATTGCATTATTTGCACGTTTCGAATTCTGCAAGACGGAAGCACATGCATTGGCTGCCCTTTACCATCTCCGTCTCCATCGTTCTATCCTAGCAACGTCACCTGCGACGTTGTAAATTACAGATCATTCAGAATGTATCGAGTAGACAACACGTAACGTGAGCTGTAACAGCACCGTACCGTTGGCGCGTTCTTTAAAAATTAATACCCGGTGCAGATATACATAGTACACGTACATACCTATATACGTGTCTAGCGTAGAATTGTATCGATTTAGATATAACCCAAGATTTACAAGATAGTTTAATTTATCCGTGATGTTTAGGATGTATGTAAATAACTTCGTTACATTCCAATCTAAAGAAAATGTAGATAATGATAACACTAATGTTAATAATGCATCTAATGATACTAGTTTTTGGTCCAAAATGTCATTTACATGATCCTAATAATAGAACATATGATGATACCAAGAGCGAGCAAGAGATTTTGGGTCTAATAATTTTTTATATACATTAAAAACTGAGATAAATATATCGTTATCTTGCAGGAAAACTTTACCGCTGTTAACGACTTAAAACTTAAATTTCCGTCATTTTTCACCGGTGCTTACAGCAACACAAACTTCATGCTCGCCAAATGCATGCAACGGTATGCCGCTTTCGAGAACGACGTTGTTACCGGTAATACTCCAAAATTGCTTCGCAACCATTGAGGAGGCTTCGAAAACGCTGAACGGCAAGGAGATCAGAAGCAGATTTGCTCGTGGTAACCACGTCCGGGAAACATGGAAAATCGTGAGACGCACTCGCGCTCATCGTCGAGAAGCCAAAAACAATGACGTGCCTTATTGCTCCCACGTTCTCGCTCTCGCCGGTGCAAAATGACAGGAACAAAAATACGCGGAGACTTCAAGAAGAGGACGCGACGTGAAATGATTAGGCGATTTAAATGCATCTATCTCGCACATCGACGCGCGCGGAACTAGACGTTGAAATACTCATGCCCGACATCGTCTCGGGCCACCTATAAAAGGAGATTACGCCACGTTGCCATTCGAGCGAGGAGATTTTTCACGGGGCAGCATCTGCCGGCATCCGGTACCCTTCGTCCTGAATCACTACCGTCGACGAACCCTCGCAGAATGAAGGAATGGAGCAAGGAGCACGCTATCCCTTCATTTCGGGTCATTTTAGCGTACCTAGATGGAAAATTAAGCGGTTGCAACAAATCAAGCAGTTCGTGGCGTCCGATGTATATACTGTGCAAACCTTTATACACACAGTATCGCTTCATCTTTCTGTTAATCTTCCTTTTTACGCTCGCACTAAAACCGCAAATAAAACGCTAATTTTCATCACGTTTACTAAAATTTAAATCTTCCGTCCATTTGAGTTACACATATGAAAAAAATCGAGCCGCGCGCTCGTCTCTCGAATGCAGATGCAATCGGTGGGATTAAGCGGGATTAAGTTCGTGGGATCCGAGGGAGCAACCGCGCCGAGAAAAGAACGACCGATATCTCGTTGACGGGATCTCACGGGGTGGGTCCGACCGGGTCGGCAACCGAAAGAGAACGGGCGAAAGGAATCCCTCGAAATTCCTAGAAAGGTTCTCGTTCTTGCGCCCTCCGATCCTTCGCGTCGCTCTTCCCCACCCGCAACGAACCTCTCGAACAAGAAGAGGACTTTCGAACACCTACCGACCAGCGCGCGTCGACGACGGGAATTTACGATAACGGATGACGAGGGACGCGAGAGGAGAGACGGAGGGGGGATCGGTCGGAGTCTGTGGTTATTAAATCAGGGCTCGACGGTGTAGCGTTTCATAAATTCGTTAGATAGGAACTTTACAGCGATAATCTCGTTCCCCCGCTCGAAACAGCCTCTCGGTTTATGGCCGTCCACTCTCTCTCGTTCTGTCTCTTTCGACCCCCCTAGTCGCGCGACCCCATATTACCCGCTTTCTTGCTCGCTCTTTTAAAACTCACTACTGCCGTCGACCTGTTTAGAGACCGACCGACGTTATTAACACTATAGATTGCCTGATCGATACGCGGAATCGGAAAAAGCGCGATGGTTGCATTGTAATTAGAGCGAGAGGAAAATCTGTTAAATTCAATAAAGTTCGCGAGGTAATTAACGTTAGTTATAACGAACAATATCGTTATAATACTATAACTTACAACAAAAAAAATTTTAATTAATTAAAATTCTTTAAAATGTACAGCAAAAAATATAATGAACCTTATTGATATTTTGCTACGTTGATAAGTATATTAAACTTTTATATACACATATATATAAAATATGAGATCACAGACAGATATATAGAAATCAACGTAAATTACACTTGTAACGTGCGGAAAGCACATAGATAACGCCATACCATGTTGAAAGCCAACATAGCGAGCACATTAGATACCATATGTTCTACACTTTTGATTCTCCCTATCAAGTTAATATCAGTCGTTATAATCCTCCGATGAGCACAGCAACCACACTCGATGTTCCTCTATTATTCAAGTTACATGCATGTCGTAATATGCTTGAAACGTCTAAGTGTAATCCGGACAGGTAGCACGTGCACAATCCATTTGCTTGAAAAGCAAAGTTCGCGATATGTTCCAGCGGGAAGCCACACCATAATATGAAATTTATCAGCCGGATGGGATTGTTCTCAGTCAGTGCGTTAGAATAATTAAAGTGTCCTTTCTGCATATTATTGGGATTCCGATTTCTTAATTCGGCCACGTGCGTAAATTGCACAAATTATTTCTGTTGCAGTGACCGTGCAACCGTTACTTAACTTTGACTTTGAGACAGATTCGGCACGTGGTTGTTCAACAGTTAAAAAGGACTTCTCTATTAAGAAGAAAGACCAACCCGACTCTCTCGTAATGAATACGGACAAAACCAAACCTTACAAAAGAGTACTTTTCCGGATTCGGCAACTGTGCCTCCTTGGATGCTCATGCTTTCAGTAGTCTAACGACTTATTGTAAATTTGTTTGTTATACATTGTTTCTGGCAGATAAAGAAAATGAGATTTCAAAATATCAAATTCAATAGAATCTTTTTTCTATAATAAAGAGAGAGAGAAAGAGAGAGAGAGAGAGAGAGAGAGAGAGAGAGAGAGAGAGAGGGAGAAATAAAGACTTTTTTGCTACAACAATATATTTTTTAATCTAAATAATCTCTATTGATGAAAGTAGACTGTAGACCGTTTAATAATTTTTCTTCAATATTTATATAAATTGTGGATATAAAATTAAATTGTATTAACAGTAAGAGACAATTTAATATATTTTTTTTAAATCTCTATGATTGTTAATCATTTTCCGTTGTTTGTTTCAGAAAAGAAATCTCGAAATAGATGGTAAACCGTAGCGAAATGGAAGGTATGATGGATGAGGCAGAACCTTCGAACCTAACTTTGCAATCATCTGTCGCGTGATCTCTATGCAGTATGGGGTCGCGTTGTCCTGTACGGCAACAAAGGATCCTCTCGATTGACGAGAACAGGTTGCCTTTACCGAAGTTTTTCGTGAGTTCTTGTTACACTCTGTGGTATAATATAAATCATGGGCTCTACGATAGAACTTGGCCTTTGGTTAAAACAGCTCAAAATAAATTATCCCTCTTGCTTTTCAGAGAAGTACAGAAAAAGAAGAATCTTCACAGAAGTTAAGCCTAAGAACTTTACAAGTGTTTCATCACTCCTAACAACTACATCCATAGTATATAAAAGACCTATTGCACGTGTAATAATTTGACCTATCAATGGTTTATCCTTATTTCATTGTATTAGACACACAAATTAGGAAATAAATATTTTTCTTACACCATAAATTTCTGGATACTATTAGCCTGAGTTTTTTTGTTTAAAGACAAGTTATTTTTCTTACTATTCAAAAGACGGTAAAAAGTATTTTCTTGGAATAGAGGTTACGCTTAGAAATTTTATAGGATACTAACAACCATTAATGTGACCGTCACATATTACTGTGAAAGCTTCATTTGTTGCGATGATTCGATGCTTTTATGGCTCATTCTTATTTCATTGAGTTGTTATAATCTCTTCAAAAAATTGTACTTTTGACAGTTAATTAATTTATACTGCGAAAAAAGTTTTTAGTTTTTTTGCTGTAAAAATATTACAAAAAATAAAAAAATTTTAGAGAAAAATAAAAATCTTAGTTTTTTCTTAATAAGTTTTCCTTAAGACGTTGTTTCCTTAATAAGTTTTTTAATTGGTTATACTATATTTAATTAACTTTTTATGTCATAGGTATAACAGCAATTCAAAGAACATTCTTATGTATAGGCATAGAATTTTTATGGGATAATATATCGCGATCTTGAATATCTATATTATTGCAAAGAAGACTTCTCTCTTTTTTAACAATTAAACAAAATTGCAAAATTATAATTGCATATGACTTATGTAAGAGGAAGAAAAAAGTTTCTCTAGCGGCTAGTGGCTATTGGCACATGTTTGTTTCGTTCCTGCCCACAATCCAAAAAAAAACGAATAACATGGAAAATGAGGTTCCCAACGGGCTTCCCACCGTATGTTCATGCGGTCTTCTTTTCATGAATCAACGCACCGCAATAACCAGCCGATACACTCCACGTGCTTCGCATTGAGCCGCGACATTCAAAAAGCTATTACACGAAATGAAAGTAGGTTTCAAAGAGAGCAAGGACCGCGCGGGGGAGGGGACCATAGGATGACGGTAGATGGACAAAGCTGTCGACCAGATGAACAGGAAGGGAGTGTAACATCCCGTGACATTCTCTCTCACACGCGTCGACACCGTCCAATCCCTCAGGGGCTTCGACTGAGTTATAACGTTTTCGAGTATAAGTTAGATGACCCATGACCTCGTCTATAGCTTCAAACTTTGAGCGAAATGGACGAAAGTTAAGCGTTGCATTATACCGGAAATTTCCGGCGACGTATGTGACGTATGTGACTATACGTATCCAAATGATTGCCATTCTATTTAATTTCGATAACATGTACTTGTCCAATAAATCTAATGGCAAACACCAACGCAGAGCGGTCGACATTTACGTATACGGGCAAAAGTAAACACATTCAACAATTTGTTTAACTCTTGTACGCATTAATCACATATTTTGTACTGCAACTTCAATGTTTGTTGTGTGTTTGACGAAAACTGTTTGTGACTTTTTGCGAAACATTATATAATATTAATATTGTAAACATATTTTTTTACATAATATATTATTTTAAAAGTACCAGACAAAAAAATTAAGATTCCGCGTCTTGTGCAAATATTTGTGAAAACACGAAACAATGTGACTGTGAGACAAACAATTTAATTTCATTATACGAAATATAGTGTTTAACAGTATCGGACAACATGTAAAACTAGCGGAAGGAAAGCGCGTGTTGCGAACAATTGTAGCTTATGATGATTGATTCAGTGCGCGAATCAGAAGGGTCGGAACCAGGGTGTAAAAGACCCTCTATTCTCCCCCTCTCCCTCTCTACCTCCCTTTTCTAGTCCCCTATAAGGCTATAAATCAAAGAACGATTACACGTGTAAATATACTGGTCCTCGCTTCAGGCACCAGCTGTGCTTTACGGAAATACCCCTTACATTCTGTTTATCTACGAATCAGTACGCGTGAAAAATCGCAAACGATCCGCACGTTTTGCCACGTCTGAGAGCGGAGAAAATCAGCTTGTCGCACGGGATCGCGCGCCGATCAGCCGCGAAATACCAAAGATAAACACACTAAGCGGCTTCTATTCTCGTAAATTGCACGTTGATGTGTGCCACGAATACGTTTCTTTTCTAATTATAATATAATAAAACAATGTTTTATAAATATGAAATGTATTCTAAACGCAGATTAATAAGAAATATAAAATAATTAAAGTAATTTAAATCGACCGTGACTGGCAATATATAACGTCTTTCCGATATGAACATTGAAAAACTGTGAGCCGACTTGGTTTGTCGGATTCACACAGCACTTTTTCGGATCGATCGTCGAGACATTATTAATTTCGACCATGGGTTTTGGTTAGTTGACATTAAATAGTTTTTATTTTTATTGCGAAAAATATTACCTCAGCCAGGGTATAAAATGCATTAGTAATCGCTTCATGAGACACTCGATATTTCTACGCGGCACGCAAATTATTAATATTATTTCTTTATTCATTATTATTAAATTTATTATTATTTATTAAGTTTATTATTACCAAGTTATTATTAGTTACAGTTATTATTATTTTTGGTTATTGTTATTTAACCGTTAAATCGTAACATAATTATATAAATTATATTAGTCCATTGCCATGTAAAAAATCATTTTGTCATTATATTCGCCATTGCTAATGCATCTATCGATCTATCAATATTATAATTTCACGGATAGTATTAGAAGATCCTTCCATATACCTGTGTCATACGCATAATAAAACTTTGAGAAACTTTATCTAATTTTCCGACATAGCGGTTTTATTTAGTTGTATATAAAATTTCAGAAGCGACAAATATCGTCAATGGTCTGACGCTGTTTGCGTGCGTGGATCGTGTGCATCAGGACAAGGAGTTTAATTTATGCGTTTATTTGTACAAGATCGTTGAGCTGTGACCACCGAGACGCGACAGCAATCGCGAGGCCATATTTATATGGAAATCCCGACATGCTGCTTTGAGAATGGGATAATGTAGGCGTAGTCTCGAAACAAACTCTGAATGTCGAGAATATTTAATCAAAAAAGAGAATAAAATGTCGTAAAATTTAACCATCGCTATACAAATTATCATGTTATATACAAATGCAACTCGCGTGAATGATTGACAAATCGACGTTTCAGTAATGATCTCAATTGAAGTTTATTTGAAATTTATATTTTTAAAGCATACATGAGCTTGTGTCTTTTGTTACTGCATAAAAAATGCGACGCGCAAAGATTTTACATTTTGCACATAGAGCGGACAAAAGTGAGAGAGCGACTTTATAAATTCAGAGAGAGATAAATAAGAGAACAATTTTATAAATATAATTAGGCAAATTAAATAAATTCGTTACCGCGTACATACCGCGACGAACGTATGTGACTTTATGTCGATATTCAAATACGCTCAAGTTACCGTTTGCGCGCGATTGTAACGTTTGCAATGCTCCGATCTCGTACGTGCGATCGTATTTTTGTATAACTAACTCGCGTTGTTTCGTCTCGTCTCGCCGTTGTCTCCGGAAACTGAACGAATCCGCAGAATCGGGGACGCGGGGTCGTAATAATAGAGGCAACGACCGAGTCGTACGATCGTAGTCTCGATTTTTCCATCGACAATGGAATTTCCTGGATGACTGACGGTCGCCAACCGATTCGCGGAGCGATCATCCGTGAACTCCCCCGCTCCTTTGCATTCCACAGTAACAACAGGGTTCGCAGATGCACGATTCCTTCGTGTGCGCGTATATTACGCAAAACGAAGAGAAGCGGGCGGTCATACGGAAGATAAGAGCAATATATTTCAGAATATCCGGTCTTTGATGTACAAAGATTGATCTGCCGCGTTTTCCACGACCTTTGTTCCTTTTTGCATCAGTTCGCAAATACCAGCGAAATATTCTATATTTTCTAAACTGTTCAGGGCTACGATCCGATTGCATACTGATAATGTTTATGTAATACCGTGTTAATTTTCTCACATTTTTATCACTTTTTTCGCATATAAGAATTAAATTTTTTCTCGTGGTTACAGTATCTCGTTTTCACAAAATTTTATATAAGATATAGGATATTAATTTTCTTAGTGCTTTTAAATTTAATATTATGTAAAAATATTTTTAATAAATAATAATATTAAATATAAATAATATTAATATTATATAATATTTTTTCAGAAAAATTACAATTTTCTTCTGCTTTTTGTGTGTCACGTAATAGCTTATAGTATCTTCAACATATTGATAAGATTATCAGTTTAAATCTACACATAAACTAATAGAACGTCAGTTTCAAATATTTGTTAAAAAGAGATTTGAAGAACTTTTTTTTATTCAGAAGCATTTGCAAATTCGAAGAATTTATTACATTTTTGTAACTACCTATTTAATGTAAAATAGACACTTGTTCCTATATTAAAAACTGAAAAATTAAAACATAATGTGCCATGATTAAAATACAATTTTAATAGTATTGTCAGGGAAATATATCATTCAAATTATATTTTTTAATCATTTTCTGAATAATCTATATTTAAACTGCATTTTAACTTTGTGATAGAAATTATATATTTGAACATAATTATATATTTTATATTATATTCATAATTGCTACGTAGCAATGCATAAATCATTAAACGACAATTGCAAATAAAATCGTATTTTCTTTTTTCACAATACTTTTGTTTGTTCTCTTAAAAGTTTTACGTATTTTATTTTATAAGAAATTTTGAGCAATTTGAAAGGATTAAAGATCTAACAATTGCACAAGTGTCATTGTGAATCGAAGGTCGATCACACAAGGGCATACATGCAAGTTCTATTACGTAATCGCATAATTTCCTAACCGCGTTAGTGCATCACGTTGCAAGTCTACCGTACAGAAGACAGCGTATGGATCTGCTCGCTTCAGTAGCTTATGCACGTAACGTGCAGCAATCGAAGGGTTAAATGTAATTTACCTTCGACGGGAACCTAGAGGAAACTTCATGGTACGTTCACGCAGCTTCAGTCATGTGATGTGTCGCGGATAATGCACAGATGCACAGTGGTTCTCAAAATACAGATATGAATCGCGAGGAGGCGATTATAGTAATAACCTACGGAGAAAATCGTTCTATCTTCGCTCACAAATCCCTTAAAATTTTAATCCATATATCCGGAAGCCGAAAACGTCGTGAAACGCGACCTGATAAATGTTTCATCTCATATGTTTTATGAATATACACGTGCATACAACACCCTATATTATTGATGAAGGAAGCGCTTAATTAAGCTCACCATCGTGGAAAACTAAAGTTGCTCTGTTAGTAATTGGATATTAATTATTATCTCGGAACTCCTTGGCTTCACCGTTGTATAGCTTGTAAGTGAGTCTACTTAATACTTACAAGGTTGTATATTTGGCTACATCCGTAACCTGATCAATTAGATAAATTTCACTGCTTATATTATATACTGATAGATAAAGAGAGAAAATCCGAAATAAAAGGTAACAACGAAGAATTAAATTTATTAAAGACACCACCGAATACTTTTACAGATATACATGTAGTTTATGAAAAAGACAATGAAATTAATATCGATTTTTTACGTTTTTTAATATTTGTTATTCAATGATTTCCCCGGAGATTTTAGAAAAACTGTTTTCTCGTTCACAACGTTTGTGTTGCAATATATAGATATATACCATCGATATATTTCTATAAATACTGCATGCACTATTTTGACCACAATATTGCCACTATGCCTAGTGCAACTCTCTTCGGTACCAATAAAAAATTCGTTACCAGTCTTTTTGGTAGGTTTCAATAAAAAAACAAAAAGAGAATTTTTTTTTGTAGATATCTCAGTTATTTTACATGTATTATACGAGCGTGTAAAAAATACAACCAAAAAGTCATGGTATGTGACAAAAGGGACTGTAAGTGACAAAAATGAAAAAATAAAAACTTCAGAAAAACGATATTTTATAGTAATATTTCAAATCTCTTTCCAGAAAAAATTCAATCTCGCGAACATTGAATTATCCGTCTCTTTCTCTCTCCCTTTCTATTTTTAATTTCTCTAATCCGTCAAAGTATCTTCCATTTCATGTATGCATTAGTACAATGAGAGTTCTATTCTCTTTATCTGCATTCTTTTACCTTCTGCAGCATTCGAAACAAAGGTAAACATATGTTTACGCATGAAAGAGAAAAAAGGACAATGACAATTGTGAAAAGCACAGCTGAAAAAACAGATGCATGTAACATGCCATGTAATAAATGAAGAGTTCTCAGTCGGGACTCCGACTAAATTGATTCACTTAATTGATGATTAATTCAATCGACAAAGATTAATAGCTTAACAAACGCATTATTTGATAAGTTATTAATCGGAGTAGAAGCCTAGCTGAGAGTAAACGCGATTTAGATAAAAATCCATTCACTGGCGCCTCTTACATGTGCACAAAACGTGCACATTGCGAACTACGTAGCCACGGATATTTTCAATGGATAACACACTAGTCCACGATTCTGTTCTATGATACGTACATGATTGTTTGGTTCTATTTCGTGCAATGTTTGCAGAGTGTAATTGCATAACAAATGCATTATAAAAATAATAATTTAAAATTGAAATAATTTTTAAGCCTAAAAACATTAAAAATGTAAAAAAAACAAGTCAAGTATATTTTCCATTTCAATAATGTTTCTATGTAAACCTACTTTTATGTATACAAAAAACCGCAATCGGAGAAGATTGAATATAATGCCATTATTTACACATTTAAGAAAAATACTAAAAGATATACAAGCAGTTTTAATAAACTTCTTAGAACTATTCCATTTTGACCGAATATAATTACACGATAGAAACCTTGACTAACAATAAGTTCGAAATTTTTCTATACAAACTATATATTTTAAATTTAAGAACTCTAATAAAATAATTTAATTTTTAGTAAAAACGTTTTAACACCCCCACCGATTACAATCGTTCTCTTTTCTTCATATTACTACTTTAACTGGTAAAATCTAGTTATCAATTATCTCAACAAATTATATGTTAATTTATCACTCACCGATCCCGATGCACAACAGCGGAATTGCCTACGTTGATCTGTAATAAGCAAATACAAAATTCATATTAAAACGCGCAGTGTTTAAAAGATCTAATGTTTTAAAACATAATTCTTATGCGCATTGGACGTTATATTTATTGTTCAATTAGATATTTAGTAAAATAATTATACATTTTCCGTAAAAAATCTTTACAAGAGTTAATTTTTATAAAATATTAAATATTACTCCTTTTCTTCTAACTATTATTTCTAAATCATGGTGAGATAAAAAGGCTTAAGATAAACAAAAAAATTATTCTTACACAAAGTAAAAAATAATATTTACCGCATATAGTTGTTCCGCTCGCGCCGGCGCCAGATGACTTCCCCAGACCTCCTCCTCCTCTCAGACTGTCATTTCGGGTGGTCAGCTTGGATTCCCTCGATGCGATGATGCGACTTTCCGCGTCGCTATTGTCTGGAACATTTAAATAAACAATTTGATTAAATATTTGTTACGCGTATCAAATATCTTATTCGTTATTCCATTAGCCACTTATTTAAATAATTATACATTTTCCGAAAAAAATCTTCACAAGACTAAACTTTTATAAAATTTCACAAAAATCACTTCTTTCTAATTATTATTTCTAAATAATCATAGTGAAATAAAACGATTCAAGAATAAAAGAAAAAAATTACTTTTACACAAAATAAGTTCTATATTTATTTTTAATACAATTATAGTTATACATAAATATACATCTCATATAATTTTCACAGATCCCTTATCTCATTAATAATGCTTTTTGTCACTCACCAATCGATAGTGAAGTTGTGGGGCCACAGTTGGAGAGCCGAGAGCCACGTATAAGCTATGATGATTCTGTAATTTACAAACATTTCTGTAATTATTTCTGTAATTATTTTTTTTAACTTATAACAAAACGACTACTTTTACGCAAGTAAGTAATAATAAATAATACTTACCGCAAGGTTACTCCACCGGCGCATCGATAGCTCTCTCATAGGCCTTCTCATCCCCCCCTCTCGGATTCTTCCAATTAAACTCTCGTTTTTACACAACAGAGAAGTTATGTACAAGATTGATCTGTAACATATGAAAAAATTCAAATAAAAATAATGTCTAAAATAAATATATGGAAAAGAGGAGAGAGAGAAATTAAGAATTTATGAAAAGAGTGCAGAAAGTAATTAAGAATAAAAATTTAAATACATGTATAATAAATATTTTTTTAATATTGAAATTTAAAATATTATTTTAAATAATATTAATTTATATTTACAATTTACAGATCAATGATATAGATCAATGTTGTGCAATGTACAACTCTATTACTGCATACGCATCATACCGGTAGGTCCGCAAGTAGATAATAAATTAAATAAATAAACAAATTGCTCACCTCGTGGCCTCGTGATTGTTTTACCGATGTCTCCCTGAGCCTCCTCCTATAGCTCCCTCGTCCCTTCGCTGCCATCCTTTCATGGCGCTCACCCAGCACTTGCTAGAACATAATTCACTATTATAGATGGATTGAACGTACGAGTTTAAGTTCAACAGTGGCCAGTTGGCTTAACAGTAGTTAACTATCACTCTCCGTCTCTTTCTAACCTCAAAGGTTAGAAAGAGACGGAGAGTGAGAATAAGTTAAGAATAAATACGCTCGCGGAACGTGATACCCGGAAAATACGAATGTCGCTTTCTCGACTGCTCGCGCGACAGATCTCGTTCAATCGCATTTCGAGAAATATTCATTTTAAGAAGTCAGCAATGTATCGAGCGTCGAGTCTATATATATGTATACGTCGCGCAAACTAAGACGCGATTGAGTACGAAGCTCATAATGAATAATGATTGCGCTTACCGATTAAACGTGCCGCTAGAATAGACCCGTCCTATATCCACGACGTTTCTGTTCGCGGCGACGAAAGACTCGAGATCGAGTGACGCCGGCGACGCCGCCATGCATCGTTACCGTGATATCGATCGCACGACGACGCGCGATAGATTTCGATCGGACGCGTCGAATCTACGTCGCGCAAGTCTCAAATATTAAGACACGATTAAGTATGAAGCTTATAACTTATGGCGTTTTCGATTTGTGACGAACCTGGCTCAGGTTAGCTCATGGACATAGAACACATACATAATATGTATATGTGTTCTATGTCCATGCAGTCCATGAGCTAACCCGAGCCAGGTTCGTCACAAATCGAAAACGCCATTAACGATTGCGCTTACCGATCAAATTAACGTACCGCGACGAATAAATAATCCTTTCTGCAGGTATATCCGTTCGCAGCGACGAAAGCCTCGAGACTCTCGAGAGTAACGCGCGCCAACTTCACTGTGACGCCGCGCGACACGACGCGAGTCAACATGGTGCCTGCAGATTACGAAACGATTGTTTGAAAATACAAAAATAATAATTTATAATTACCGTCACCACCATCTCGCATTCCTTGTCTTACACCGTAAGACCGTGAGCGCGCGTACACATATAAAAAATAAATAAAATGCGATATAATATGAAGGCATCATTAAAATGCGATGAATGCAACTGCAACGCATGTAACTGTCTTGAATTTGCGCGCACGTGTCAAAGCTGAAGTGGAAGTATCCCACAAAATTGAAAGCACCAATCCGCAGTCAGCGGCAGTTTGGCGAGTCCCTCTCTAGGAGGGTCCCTACTAACGATTAGTCCGATTAGTCGCGCGGATTAATTAATCGGCTCAATCGGCAAATTACCGCGTAATATGATTAACTGTAGATAATAGACTACTTTCGAATTTTTCTTATTAAAACAGGAAAACTGCAAATTCGATCTTGCCAATTATCACTGATAGGTATATTGTATCCAAGTTTTATTAAATCTATATTCTTATCTATATACGTATCTTTATTTGAAACAATAATTCCTAAACTACAATTAGTAATATCAGAATAATAGCGAAATAGCGCACTCTGGCGGCTGGCGCACTCCGCGACGCGATCAACGATCAGATGGTCCAATCTCCGATGGTTCACGATGGTTCATTTAAAGATGGCCGCGAGACAAGCGAGTAAGACCGCGTTGCGGTATTTTCTAGGTACATGTGTGCCTTCCTCGAAGCAGAACGCTGCTAAAGTGAAAGTATCACGATTGGAATTCGACGATTACATTCACATGGTTAATATATACACTTATATCATATCATGTAATAATATTTACTCGGATAAATTCCTAATTGAGGTTATATTTTTTTCTGTTACTCAACAGTATTTCAGAGAGAGCAATTTCGTTTATGCCCACGATCCGAATAAGTTATGCAAAACCGGCGATGTGATTTTGATAAAGACGTTACCAGAGAAATTAACGCGCCTGATCACGCATGAGGTATGTCATATGTGTTGTGTTGTCTTACGTAGCAATGTTTGATTACTGCCGTAGCAATGCCATTACGAGAGACAGATTAAATTTAAATAAATAAGGTTTAATAAATATAACCCTTGGCCCATATTCTAAACTCTCTTTTATCGATAAAAGCGCTCTTTTATTTCTGAGATGCTATATACTATATAGTATATGTAATATGAACTATAGCATCTTAAAAATAAAAGAGCGTTTTTATGGATAATAGAGTTTGGAATGTGGGCCTTTGTATTTTTATTAAATCTCAAAATCTATGTAGGTTGTCGAGGTGGTATATCCTCTAGGCGATATTGTAGATCCAGTCACAGGAAAGAAAGTTGTCGCAAGTCAATATAGGTATGTATACAATTTAAAAGATTTCACGAGACTGCCTAGGAACAGTTATGACGCATATAAGTATACATTTTTAAATCCTCGTTAAAATCTCTTTGTAAAATTAGGGAGGATATAGAGGAACGGGACGAATTATATGGCAAAGAAGCCTCGGCCTTTGATTACTCGAAAGCGCCACAAAGAGGAAGACTGGAAGGTATACGAGACTTCACTCATAAGAAGAGTTATATAAAGTATTACGAAAATCCTGATGACCCACAGCCAGACACTGTTCCGTCGATATAAAACAGTACTTGTACTCAGAAACTTGATAATTAATAAATTGTAAATATTCAATAGAAACCGTACATTGCAAATTATATGTACTACAAATTTTTATTTTCAAATTTTCTGATACATTTTAGGATTTTAATACAAAAGCTTACTTGATCATCAATGTTAATGCGATAGCTCTAAAAATATTAGAAAATAAATTTCTCATTCTCTAGTAGGTATTATATTTATATATATACAGAAAGATGAAATCGGTTTTCGACAGATTCTCGTGCATGAGAAATATCTCGTAAATATGCTCAATGGCACATGTGTTACTCACAGTGCTATGATACTATCCACAAATTACCCTTAAAAAAAAAAATAATTACTTATATTTATCTTTCACATAAGGTTAACGACTGATCATGCGCTTAAATATATGTGCAAAATTTGAAAAATTCAATATAGAACTATTGTTCGATATAGAATCTTTTTTTTCCATCTGTATATGTTCTTTTTTCATAGTTTTATTATTTCAATCTACTCTTTTCGGATCTTTAATATTTTTATAATATCTTGCTCTAATTTTATCAGAGAACACAAATATGTAACATTTATTATTATCAATAACCCTGCTTCGGTTATCGAACTTGCAATTTATGAATAACGCAAAACATCCTGAGTGAATTAGCCAATAGTAAAATACTATTATTCAAATACATGTCACTCAGAAAGGAACTCTCTTTCAAGTGCAGCACCCAACGCATTCCATTCTCTGTCATCTTCGTTATCTTCTTCAAGATCGTCCACAGAATCTTGCGAGTTATCGCCTAAATCTAAATCATCGGGTAAATCTCCTCCTCTCCTAAAACGCGCAACAAGATCATCATCATCATCATCATCGCTGTCGTTATTGTCATCGTCATCACTGTCACGATTGTCATCATCTTTATCCTTCGAAGAACCTTTATCAGAGTTGCCGTTGTAAACCTTTCTCTTCTTTCTTCTTGAAACACCTAATTCATCTATATCTGTAACATAAGAAAAACTGTTTGTGTTTAATCTTATAAGTATAAAATTATACTCAAAAGTTATACTTTTTGGTAAATTAAAATATATTTAAGTAACCTATGATTTATTAAAAAAATCGAGGATAGATACCGGGTAGCTCAATGTTAGAGTAATCGTCTGTCAAACAAAGATCCGGGTTTGATTCCCGGTCTTGACACCCTGCATACACAACATTAAGAATTGGATGAAAAAATATTCCATTCTAACAGAAGCAGTCAGAGCAGTCTACGAAATATAAAATTTAATCTTATGGTAATAAATAAATCGCGATACTATGTCCCTTGAGGAGAAATTTTCAAATAGATAAATTTTAAAAATAAATTTTATCCTCTAGAATGGGCAAGAAGCTTACAACTCCTTTCTGTAAAAATGGTGACTGTAATGAAAGCGATTTGGAAACTGACCCATCCAGGACACTTTGATATAATAAAATGACAATTTTAGATGTTCCAGTATGTATGTACAATGTACATGTATCCTGATTTTTCAAATGTTTCCTGTATTACACATAAAATTGAAGAAAGAATTGTATCCGAATTTTTTCGCATATTACAAGTCGCCTAAAATGGGCTTTACCATTCACAGAATCTTCAGAATCGGAACTCCGACGACGTATCCTCGTGCCACATTCTTCCGCATCATCCGCATCTTCCTCGTCTTCGAAAATCATATCTTCCATGTCTTCGTCTACTTCCTTATCCATAAATTCGATCTCCTCTTGAGTGAATGACATTAATGGATTAATAGAGTTGGCAAAAGAGTTTGTACTGTCGCTTTCTACATCCTCAACGCGTTCCGGACTACTACAATGTGGTGGTGGTACTCTTGATCCGCGTGCCTATGATACTTCATGTTTATTATTAATGCCGAGACAACGTATGTACGTTTCAAACAATTATCGTAAAAATAATTGCTTAAATAATGTAACTTAATATAGCAAAATTGTGGCATTTATACCTGTGACGTGAGAGGAAACAAGCGTTCATCCACATGCTCCCAGCGTTCTGCGCACGTCCACAGCCAATCTGAATTTACGATTTTAATGTTTGCATATTTTCTAGCTGCGTTTGCTTTCGCTGTGCCCTTTCTAATAGCAACTAGATGCGTAGTTTTCTCTGTTAAATCCTGGCAAAATTCTGTTGTTATTTATAGAAATATAATAAAATATTATAAAACTATCAAATATACAAATTCGTTACTTGAGTCACTTCTGCTCCGAATGCTCTCGCGACTTTATATGCGCGGCTTTGGTGAAGCTTTTGATGAGTGGGTATCAAGCCGCTGAAAGTTAAGCATAATCCTTTCAGAACTTGAGAGCGCACCCGTGGAATTATATCCCGCAAAGATCTTCGAGTGCTCTCTTGGTCGAGTGTAGCGTAAAACGCTGTATGAATTCTCCGAAGAATATCTTCCAGGTATAGTAGATAATCATCATCATCTTCATCTATTATGTTACTTTCCTGCTTTGGCGTCGCTTGCTTACTGTCTTTGTCTGTTTTCACAGATGGTGCAACTTCCGTTACTTCCTTGTCAGTTTTATCATCCTCTGTAGTAATATGAGATTGAACATTGGATTCAGCATTCTCTTCAATAATCGCTTTGGTATTTTCATCTTCGTCATTCTTCGTTTCTTTCACCTCGTTCTCAGTCTTTTCATCATCTTTCTTATCTTCAT
Organism: Leptothorax acervorum; assembly: GCA_035220615.1. Taxonomy (NCBI): domain Eukaryota; kingdom Metazoa; phylum Arthropoda; class Insecta; order Hymenoptera; family Formicidae; genus Leptothorax; species Leptothorax acervorum. The sequence continues at coordinate 1,326,659 of JASTWQ010000019.1, forward strand.
GATTTGTTTCTTCCACAGAGGGATTGTCTAACGACTGTTTGGCTTCATTTAATGGTGTCTCAGGTTCAGGTGTATCATTCTTGCTATCCTTATTTTGCGAATCATTTGTACAGGATTCATTTGTATTCGCCGGCTCCGGCAAACGCGATACATCAGCCTTTTCCAAAGGTGGTGGTGCATTAATATTTCCAGTGTGACGGAAAAAATTATAGGGTTTGACTTGAACTAGATTTCCACACCCTTGCCACACGTCTTCCCTATCGTCTATAATACATACTAAGTCATCGCCGCATGGGAACAGAGCTCTGCAATAAGTAATATAATACAGAGAATTGATTTTTAGATATTTATCTCTATAATAATATTATGTAAAATTCAAGATAATTTATAAATACTTGAGATTTGCAGTTTTAGATGCTGGATCGAAACATTCGTCTCTAGAAAGTATCCTGTGGGAGAACAGGACTCCATCCTTATCTAACAATGACGCAACAGTGTGCGCATAGATTCTTGCTCCAAAAGTGCAAATATGTAATTCATACAAACGGCTCATTTCCGAGAGAAAATGCCGAGTGTTCGGTCTTAATCTGGTGTGATACCACGGAGAGTTCGGTCCATATAATTGAAAATGGAAAACGTCCTTAAAAAAAAAAGAAATAAAACATGATAACATTTGTTTACTTTGCAATAACGCTTACAAATTCGATAGTTATTATGGAGCCTTAAATATCAGTATAATAACATGTTAACGTACTTTCAAATTAGGCGGTATATTATCGTTTGTGGTATGAACGATTGTTTGATCGAGATCCACAAGTAGCACTAATTTTCGATCCGTTAAAAGACGCTGCTCATCTTCTTTCCCAATTTTCTCTGCTAATTCCGGACATACTTTCAGCTCTGGTATGCTGTGCACCATAGGCACACTGGCTTGAGATACTCCAGCTGTGTTTCCATCTTTGCTGGTTTCTTGCACCCTCAAGTCAGCTCCGCATTCTGCGCATAAGTCTATCATCACAGTGGGATGTGTACATCCTTCCAATAGAGCTATCACTTGCCTGGAACACTAACCGACTATGCAGATATCACAAAATTCAAGTACATTTTGAATAATAAACACAATACAAAACTATTTCATTTGAAAAGTATTTTCATATACGCGATATAATTATCATATAAAATTCGTATATCCTAATATTGAAAATCAAATATTTGTTTTAAGATGTACAGATTTTTTTCTACTTTCAGAAATAGAGCAGAAGAAGACGCTCTTTATCATTTGACTTCAGGACTGAAGATCTATCAGTTTACACTATGAATACAAATTTAAGATCTTTGAATCTTTACAAAATCTTTGTCTAACGCAAGGTAACAAAATAGATATGCATATTTTTCATTTAAAGATGTTTAAAGTTGGCTATTTTGCAGATCATACTTGGAGTATGACGACGCTACGAGAGCCCACGTAACTATCATCCAAACAAAAACTGTGGGAAGGATGCATACCCAGGCTGGACAACATCACCCTCCTTTGCCAGGAGCTGCTTGACGCGGCCGAAATTCGTTGCCCGCATCTTCTTCTCGGGCTCCTTGGCCTCCTCGTCGTCGGCGGCCAGCGACGCGTTCTGGTACATCAGCAATATTCTGCCCGCTGCGACCATCGTGTCCAAGCGTACCCTCCATTTCAGGATTTTCCCGGGCAGCCCGTCCGACGGGAACGTGACCTCTATCGTTGCCATAGTCGCGCGCTCGCGCTCATCCGGATTCCGGAGCGCAACGAAAACGCAAGTCAGCGATCGGAGCGAAGGCCGCGGAGGACGAGGATGCTGCCGTTCCTTCTTAACCTCTCCCTCGAGAGAACTGTTCTGCGTTTTTGCGCGGGAGACAAAAACAACGCGGGACTGGACATAAACACGACCCACGTCAACATCGATCGAAAGACGCGAGCGTGCCTCGGATGCATGCGCATAAAAAGGGGAAGGAGAAAGGGAGCTGCGTGACCGATTGTGATTGGCGAAGTTCTGTCTTGGCGATCGCGTGGACATGAAAGATAGATGGATCGCGGCTGCACAAAGTTTTGGCGAGGTATAAATCGAGCGAAGAGAGATAGAGAGAGAGAGAGAGCGGTCAGCGAAATTGATTTATAACGCTACCGGCTGCGGTTGTTTAAAAACATAATTTGTGCTAACGGCTGAATTTGTTGCAGGTCAAAGTGTCAGCGTATACTGTGTGAATCACGAAAAAGAAGATTAATTCATGTCCATTTCTATCAATATATATTAACTTAACTAGAAAAAGATAAAAAGTAAGTTTAATCAAGATTAAAATTAATCTACATATGTTCATTTCTTCTAATTTAGATTAATTTTAATCTTGATCAATTAACTTACTTTTTATCTTTTTCTAGTTCTAAGAATTAGAGAAAGATAAAAAGTAAGTTGAACCTGACAATGAGATTAAAGTTAATTTATATTGATAGAGAAATGGACATGAATTAATCTTCTTTTTCGTGATTCATCAGACTATATCTCAAGATAAAACTTTATCTGACAATGCGAGTTCACTTGATTAGCGATTATTATAAACATGCAATCAAATTAGTGACATGAAGGGTCTGTTTTCTATTGAATTGACTCTGCACTACTTACAATTAGTTCAGAGTTTATCTTTTTCCTTCCAATATACATATATGGAGTAAAAAAGATAGACTATGAATACTGATGAAGTCTGAACTCTAGTGCAGCCAGTTCAGCAATAGAAAACAGACCCTAAATTTATTCTCAAAATAAATCTAGGTATTATTAAACTTTTCACATCTCAAAACCAGCTTCAATTGAGTTCCTCAGCAGAGATTCATAAATAACGGGCATATTGTTTCATTTATAACGGTAAAATATTATAATTTACTAATACTAATTATTTTAATTATTAAGTTCGTAATAACTTTCTTATCTTTTTTTATATTAATTTTCATGGTTCCTTTATTTTTAATAAATTTACTATATTAATAAATGTAAATATTTTAAGATGTAATTGAAAAATATAATCTTGTTTTGCGTAGAGTGGCGCTGGCGTGGACGTAGACGATAAAAATGATGATAATTGTAGTTTCATAAAAAAAAGTTACATCGGGAACGAGAAGGCAATTCATGAAAATATAACGCGATAACCGATCATATATCAAGGCGCTTCGTGCCGCATGCGCAACGCGCTTGAATTCGACAAAGTTTTCAACTGTTGGGAAATGACGCAAACTTGTACGGCTTGTACCCGCGTCTACTGGCGTCTGCGGCTATGGATTGTAAGAAATAGCGCGTAGGCCGTAGCGTGATCTCACGTTATTTTCGAACGTTCAACGACCGTAGGCGATCTTTCACCCCTCCGTAAGATGAATCCGTCGGAAAGTACTACCAAACCGGGCAGCAGCGGCGTCATGTATACCCCGCGTACGCCGCGAATGCGTCAACGACAACGGTTCGATTTGAGCACTAAACCCGAAGAGGACGAGATCGATGGACTGGAAGGTAGAACGTGCTTTTTCGTATCGGAGAAGGGAAACCTAGAAAGCGGAATTGTAACGATAGAATATATCACAAAAAGCTTCTTGTCCTTCTGACGTGTTGTCATGTAGTCGTGATTTTAGTATGTCAATCAATTATCCAGTTTAAATATTTACCATCTTTATTGAAACTATGTTTGAATACTATATTCTTTTAATTTAACAAACAAATTAACTTTGCAGAATTAGTAGGCCAAACGTGGAACGTTTATGCAGCGTCTGCTTTATTTGGCTTCCAACAAGATGATATTCACTTCAAGCTGTATTCAAAGAGATTAAGAGAAGAGATTGCAAGTACCTTGTCACATGAAGATGTAACTTACGACGCAAATTTTTCTGTTGTGGAGAATATTATCTCCAGACCAAATGAAGATCATCCAGCAATCAAGGTAAAAGAATAGACACATTATTTTAATTTTTCATCTTTTATTTAATATCTTATTCGAACATGTATATTAGAAATGCAACAAAGTTTAAGTTTGCTTAAAATATATTTTAGATTGAAGTTATAGCTAAGACCAATGGTCGTGAGAAAGATGTCGAGAAACTTATTTATAAAGGGATATTATTATCCTGGAGGATAACACAGACTGAATCAAATATACAGAATTCCATAAGATTGCCTCTTTTGCTATGTCGTGGCACTCGCAGCTGTATGGACGCAGTGCACGCTATCATTGGTCGTATGTTTGATTGTTTGGTAATTGCACTACCAGCTAACGAGGACGACTTAAGCTGGCTGATTCCAATTATAATTATGGCAACTGACAAAGAGGATCAACCGATACTTTCTGGTGAAATTCAAATGGAATACACAGTGCCAGAATTACCGATTACAGATACCATTACAGTTAAATTTCACACTCCAGAACTGAGAAAGATATTATCAGCGTACGAATGTTAACATTTAGAATTATACAAAAATATCCAGTATTGTTTGTAGCACATATTTTATACCGCTATTTATTAATTTGCAGCATTATCGAAGATCGAGATGACAGAGTTAACATATCTCTTGATTATGAACACATAGAAATGTTTTATGAAGTCTTGCACAAGCAAATGTTAACGCTAGGAGGTTTGCAGTTAGGATTATGTACGCTGCATAGGATTAATCTACCTGGAATAACAATAACGGAGAATAGAGTGAGTTTTTACATCATCTTTATTTTTTCTCATTTTACATCGAAATCGTCTCAGAATCTTATAGTTGATAACACTGGATAACACGTTCGTATAGTCCATATAATGTCTTTTTTTATTTCTAGATGAAAGTAATGAACATAGAAATTATGAATAATATATTGTTGTACTTCAGTGACAAGGCTCTTGATATATTTCATACAGTGCATATTGATATATAAATCTTTTCTTATTTTAATGTCTTGTGATATGAATAACACATGGTTTAGATACAGTAACAGTATGATTGTTGCAATAACTATTTACATTGCGTGTCATTATTATAAAAGAAACAGGATAATCTATTTTTTATTTATATATATTAATTTATGCAAAGAAAACTACTTTACACATGCATACATATACTGTATCTTCAATATAAAAAAATATATATATACTTCAATTCTACGGATTCTACGTCATTATATAAGATAAACGAGTCTTTAATTTACACCTTCAGCACCTTCTATTTCCATCTGTAAAATTAGAAAAGAGAATATTTAGTGAAAAACCGACACATACACAAAGTTTATATTCATTATATAAATTATATAGAAACTTACAGAACAATCGGTAACAATGTTGTCCTTTTTCGTATCCTGATTTTTCTTGGCCTTTACTTTTTGCATGTGATGTTCAAAATTTATATAATCGTCTGGTTTCTTGTCAAGTGGTGAGGGTACAAATATTCCAAGTACTTCAGGTAACATATAAGGTTTTAACCACGTTACAAGTGGGGTAGATCCAAAAGTATATAGTGCTTTGTTATGATAAAATAGAAACCCATCCAAAGGATGTAGTTCATCCTCAAGATTCATTAAAGCTGAACTGAGGTCTTTCTTGCATTCGATATTTGGCAGTGTTAAAATGGGATATCTATTTGTACCAGTGTTACGTTGTTTTAATTCTGGTGTATCCTCAAACTTGCTCTTGATCCAGAATAGCCTGAACTCAGCCTAAAATAATATATCGTGTGTGTGTAAATACAGATAAATAAATTTTTTTCTTTATTGCTTATACATTAGTTGAATTTGTATCAATTACTTTATGAATGTAGATTAATGTAACAATTTAGAAATATATATTACATCGCAATTCGTGAATGGCAATAGACTCCAAAACACCGCGTCTAATATGTAAAAGAGTTTTCGATCCTTTATCCATATACAATCTACAGCAGCACATTGATGTGGGTCACTAACATGATTTCCACCTGGAAGTGCTGAAGGGAAGACACCATAAAGTTTGCCTTTTCTAGAATATGATCTTGTTTCACCCTGATTAAAAATCGTTAATCATTATTTAATGGATTTTTAATTTAAATATTAATTTTAAATATATCATAAATATTAGCAGAGACAAATTGATACCCAGCCTGAGATCAGCCTAACTCGATTTCCTGTTGGACATGGAACCATAACCCAGTTTTCAGTGAAATCTTGCGGCACATCTAGCATCCATTCTGACAGCATCATTCGACTAACCTTGTGCTCGTTTTCGTAAACCCTATAATACCACGAATGGTTCCCCTCTCCTATATTCTCGTTTTTTGATTTAGAATACGCTTTCACTATACCACGTGCAGCATTAACTGTTTCATCCCTATGTCTGTAAGAATTATAAAATAGCATATTATATTTGTGTAAAATAATAGAATAAAAAAAGGATAAAAAGGAAATTTAAAATGACATAAAAATATGATGGTGGAAGAAGCCAAATAGAAAATTAAATATAGTTGTTACGACATGTATAAAAGTAATTTACAGCAATGATAGGTATGGTTAAAAACACAAATTTGAACGTTTGACTTCACAATAGCTAAGAAAACAAAAATTAAATTAATATCATTTACTTTTATTGATCTTCATCTTATTATCATGAAGTGTCTTTAATATCCTCGTTAAATAACATTTTTTATTAACATTTATCTTTTCTTTATGTGATCTGTTATACATACCTCTTCTGATGTTCCAATAATTGTTTGCGTCTTTCTTCTTGAGGTGTACTGTCATCAGTTTCTAACTTAACATTATCTTTACTTATGCGGTTTTTGTAAAATTGCCTACGGACAGCTTCCCTTGCATCACAATCGTTTTTGCTACTGTTGCCCATATCATCGTTTGGTAATTCCGCCATTTCCACTAATTCCACTATATTTATTATATTAAATACCTGAAACAAAACAATAGCTTCTTGTTTTGACAGTCGATGTAAACGACAAACTTGCAGCTTTTCGAAAGAGTTTTGAAAGAATTAACATTATGTTTCCTCAAATGTTTATCAATTAACAGAAATTGAATAAATACACTCATCCCTCGATTTACGCTGTAATTTTTATACGCGATTTTTTTTTACATGGTAAATAATCCCTCCGTTTACGCGACACCTTTCATATGAGAGGTACATACATGGTCAGAAAATATATATCTTTTTATCGTATTTATTGAAATTATATTAGTGAGCCAAAAGTTCTTACTTGATTGTACATACTTATTCTGACCTTTTTTGGTTGACTTGTGCAAAAGCTTTTATCAATTTCTATAAACTCATGTGCTTATGCGTGCTCAAGCACATACTCATCCGTCGATCCGTCCTCTGTGGCTCGGTCACCTGTTACCGGCGAATAATATAAAATTATCTTGTCGGTTGAACTGGTTGAAGATGTGAAACAGAGAGAAGCTTTTGCAGTTTGCACACATGACGTAGAAACGCTGCCTCGCAGCAAGAAGCCATTATGCGGTAGCCAATAAACTTTTGGTTCTTACGGAAAAACGGCATGTTAATTGGCTACTGCTTCGTTTTTTGCTAAGCGTTTTTCCACCATCGATTCGCATTAAATTTCCGGTCAAACTCGCCGTCGCGAGTTGCGATCTATGTGGATTAACATAATCTGTGATTTTCTCCGACAGAGAGAGATTTGTTATTAAAGTTTTCTGGAAATTGTTAGTTAGAATAATAAAAAGTTATACAAATATGCCTACATACGAAATGCCATTGTTGCTGCGTATCATGAAAAAGGTAGCGTACTGTAATGTATAGGTTAAGGTTATGTTTTTTTCATATCAAAAACAATAATTAAAGATAATTATAATTACGATGATCGTAGCGTGATATAAGTAATTTATTATTTCGTACGAATAACGTCATCTTTATCCATTGTAAATTAATCAGCGAGTATTATATTCTATGTGTGTTTATAGCCGGAACTGGTAGCAACTTTAAAGAGAACAGCCGAAACGATATTTAAAACCGGTGGTTTTATCAGAAAAATAGAAAATTGTGGAGTGATGCCACTTCCATGCAAAACAAATGCACATGGACACGTTTATCGCGAAGCAAAGTAAGAGAAGATACTTATTAATAATATTGATTATTATGTAATTAAGCTGTTTTAAATTGGAAGAAATTAAATGACAAATTATTTCTTTATTTTTATATACTCGAGCAGAAGTAAAATATATATGGATATATTTTATTTTACTATGTATTTCTTACATGTTTTTTTTTATATTTCCAGCCATTTTTTCATATATTTTGACGTATCGCCACAAATAATTGATAAAATCGTAGATGTATGCAATAGAGATATCGATATCGTTAGATTAAAAATATTCAAACAAAATACACCAGTTAACAAGGAATGTACGTTCCATGAAGAGATGTTACCACCACCATACAGGTATGATTTGTAATCTTGCTTAACGCAATTTGTAATGCAACTTGTAATGATTTGCAATCTATATCCCATTTCTTATTTGTATAGACCTGGCGTCCAGAAACTGATGGACATAGCAAAGAAGCAGAATCGTAATAAACGCGAATTTAAATACAACACTGGATTGGATTATTATCCATTTAATAAATAACTGAATATATAGATGTTGTATTTCTTTTATTGTAGTATATCACACAGTATATAGGATCAGAAATAAAATATTTTAGAAAAGCCGAACATATTAAATATTCCGAAAAGAGAAGATTAGTCTATCTGATTTACAGGGTAGAAGAATATTAAAAATGTAACATACAATTGTACTTCATCATAAGTAATATTTAATATAAAAATCACTTATTGATGTATCGTTTATTAACTCATATAATCGTTTTATGAAAAATTATTTTTTTCTAACCAATATATATTCAATATGTATTTAATATATATTTGTACAAAATACTTAATATATAATTATATATAATTATTATCTCTCGTGCAACACAAATTTGTAGAATCATTTGATTAGATCGTAACTTGAAATGTTCCATCGCAATGGCGCAGCTAACCAGTAACTCCTTTCGTTGTATAATATATATACTTTGAAACATTCAACAATTATAGTAGCTGTCCGAGCTAACGCTAACGCACAGTATTCTTTGTTCCTTTGTATTGTGTAAGAATGTTTGTGGATTTTATATCCTGAGAACTACACAGTCGTATTGTAAGTCGTGAAATACAATAGCTATAAATACATACATAGTAATGTATGTATATTATACGTAAGTAAAAAGTATTCACTTTGAATTGTCATATCAAGAAACGAAATATAAAATATTACGTACTTCTCAGAGTGCTCATTTCAACATACTCGCATAAATATAACATCATATATCGAATTATTACGCATAGATTTGAAGAAGAAGTGATAACGAAAAATTAAATTAAATAGTTTGTATTAATATGAAACATAGGTTTAATCCTTGGATGCATGACCTAATAAAAATTTGCAAAAACTCAAATAGCAAAAAATTAATTTAATAAATCTTGGATATGACAGACTTTTAATATTAAAACATAGCTTAAGCTTTTTCTAAAAATCTGAAAGAAGGAAAAGGTACGATCAATTATATTGGGATTACAATAAAAAAGAGCAAATATTATATGAGATCTGTATGAAAAATCCCTGTTATGCGTCCAAGGATTAAGTCTTTTTCTTAAGTTATATCTTATATCACTCTTTTAATTTAAAGAATCTTATATTTGTATCTTCTGTTGTGGTGAAGATATCTTACGCTCCAGTATACTTAATTTTGGACCTCGTTAACATCTATTATGCGATACGCTACGTCTAAAGGAGTACTTGTTGCGGGAATAAAGACAGAAGAGAGGTGAGAACAGCGGTTTTGCCTCCCGGCGCAAATGCGGAAGTAGTTGTTTACATGTGTCTGGTGTTTCCAAAATTGATTCCGCTTTGATTAGCACCTTTATTACTGCCGTATTGTAGACTTATTACGCCTTGTCCGGCCCTCAGTTGTTCCTCCGTGAAATTACGTACATTCTTATCCGCTTCTTTAGGTCCGATGCTCGGTTTGCCGTAATTACCCGCCTGTAAAATTAAGTTGTATGGAATATCCAAATCGGTACCTATTTTTGAGGTGTTATAAATTAAGGGCGTCTTAAAATGTGTCAAAAAACATGATAAGAGCAAAGAACGATACTATAAATTTGCAAATACTGATAACGAATTCATTTGTGGAGATGTAAACAACAACAATAAGAGATAATGAATATTTACATATATATTAAGAAATTGAGATCTTTTTGTGTTACAGGCATATATAATGATTTAAGAGGATCACGCCTCTGTGATTAAGAATAATTAAGATGTAGCATGGAAAATTTGATGTTTACTTTCTTAAATAAGATTACATGTATGTACATTTTTTTTATTTTATGCTCTCCAATAAGAAGTCAATTCTATATTATTCTTCTTTATTATTTTTTAAATATTTGATATTAAATGTGACAGATCAGGTTTTAAATATAAATTAATTAATTTCTGCTAACAAATTAAATAGCAAAATATATTACTTAGGGCCAGTTTTTCAATAGTCGTTAAAACTGAAGTTTAGCTAAATTCACTCTTCATCTTTTTCTAAGGAAGATAGTTAAAGAAAGACGAAGAATGAGTTAAGCTAAGATTAAAGTTAAGCGACTATTGAAACACACTGGCCCTTATAGATTTAATTCGTAAGATTTTTATTTTCACACGTTTGTTACACAAAGATCTCAGGTAGCAGAATGACGTCTAAAGACGTCTTAATGACGTATTATTGACGTCATTAAGACATTATTAATATAATATAATAATTCATTTGACACTATCACTCTGCTACCTAGAATGTTAAATATTCCAGCAGTTTTAGAAAAAAGTAGCTGCAGATTAATAAAGAAATTACTATACGTCGAATTTTTAGCCACCCGGTATATCTGCGTTTGCGGTATGGAATCGTACCTTCCTTCCAAGAGATTGTAAGCAAATAACTACGGAATTTAGATTCTGTCTTTCCCAGAGGTCTACGGTTTGGAAAGTCTCTTGCGGCGGAACACCTAATGACTTCGCAGCCTCCAGGAACGCGTTTATATTCTCCATGCACTTGAAGGCCAGCGACGTCTTGTTAATTTTCTTCACCGAGCCCTCCTTGATGTCATTCACCAGCCTAGTAGAAAAACAAAATGCAATTAGCAAAAGCGTTTTTACCTCACTGTATTTTCGGCGAATCTCTTTTAAGCCGGCATCAGTTTTCCGATTTCTTCAAATACCTGCAAAGTAAGATGCCGTCTTTCAGGATCTCGTAGAAGTTGTCCATATCCCCGTTGGTGCTTATGTTTTCGCCGGTGATCGTTTTGATCCATTCCAGACATTCTTGCGCGAGTTCCTCACTGTATTTGCTATTGATCTGTAACACAAAAAAAATTCATGCGTTATCCTGTTGTTAAAGGTGAAAGCATAATGGAGAAGATGCCGTTTTCGAATTCTCGGGGGACGGCTTCGGTATTATGCGGAGCCGGTTAATTATACGATGTTCCAGTGTACCAAGTAATGCATCCTGTAGGGACTGCGACAAGAGCATTACCGGAGTCACTGACCTAATCCATCGCAGCATCAGTTCGTTATTCCTCCGATCTTTTCCGTAATACAGATACCGTCTTTAGGAATGCAAAGGACAAGCGCAAAAAATAAACGCGCAATCTTTTTATAATAATATTTTTATTTTTATCATTAGAAGTACAATAATTTCTATCTATATTACAAAAAGATGGAGATCACTCGCGTCATGTGTCTAACATTAGAACTACAAAGCCAAATGACTATATAATTTGTATTTTTTTTTTCAAATTCATAACGATACATTTTCTGAAGTTTTCCTCCCATTGTCAGACATTGCAACAAAAGTCACCTCAGACTGAGGTGATTTTGTTGCAATATATAATTTATTAAATCATTAAATTTACATTAACTTTCCTCTTTTATCCATTTTTTTAAAGATATATATATGTAGATACATATAGAATATTTAAATAGTAGAAACTAGAAATAAAGATATACATTAATCGTCGGTACTTTAAGTGTTAATTGAATTTTAAATTTTTAAATAATATAATTCTTTTATAATATAATTATCTTATTGAATAATTTTTTTAAATTATAGAATCTATTTTTCGATTTGCCAGAGAATCAGTCATTAAATTTTAATTAAAATAAAATTGAATATTTTATATAAAAAAGGGTGGAGCAACAATTACGTATTTCTATCCGGGCGGATGATTTTCTGCTTATATGAATGATTGCCTAAAAAGGAGAGGTTTCTCTCCAAGCATGGACCGGCATTTATCTTCCGGCAGTATGCATATTCCGTTAGATATACGGTGCCTCGGATCGTGATGTACTTTGAGGGGACCAGTCATATAAAGGGTGTCCTCTACCACGCCAGTATGTGTTGTCTTTCACCTATTTCGGTCGATTCTTGTTTAGGAAAAACATTTGCTCCTTTCCTTGTTGAATCTAAATTTTTAATACTCTAATTTCAGATTTTTTTAAAAATAATACCAATATCCATTTACAATTAAATAAAAAAAATTAATTTATCTGCAGCATTGTTTAATTCTTCAGCAGCCTTTGTGCGCGATTATTTGTAATTCACGGGTTATTAGTTTAAAATGAGGTAAAAATTGAATTAACAGTGTGCAGGATATTTTATATGCTACACTACGTGGGCGCGCGTTTCTTACGCATTTAATTATAATAATATACTGTCCGGCCTCCCTGGCGACTAGTATCCGCGCGAAAGTGTTTTTATAGCGGATGCAGTTTCAGTTTTTTGGTGCGTCATCGTCACTGTGAAGCGATTCGATGCCATGCAGCCCAAAACTATTTCTGCGGCATGTTTCCTCTGAAAACATTGTCGCTCATAAAGAGCATGAACGCGTAATGTAACATCCTGATGTATATCCTATACAAAGGGACGTATTTTCAATACAAAGCGTTTTCTTGACAGATATCGTTCGATCGAATTATTAAAATTGTATACAACTTGTATAACTTCACATAAACGGCTCTTGGTATTTTGTGAAAAATAATTAGCGATAGACTTATGAATTGTATGTTTTCGCTACTCTTGTTTAAATTTATTTTGTATTTCTTTACAAGAAAAGTATTGACGCACATACTACATATCTTATAATTTATAATTGTTAATAGATTCTGTTGCGGTGCATCGAACGCCGACAAATGCCGTGGACAATGCCGTGACACGAATCTCGTGCAGGGTATCCTCATGTTCGTTTACTTTCACCTGAGACGTCACCTAGACTGCCAGGGAATTAATTGGCATTCAACTTGCTCGTTCGAAACTTCCTTATACGTACATGTTAAGTCATTTAACGATTTCAACAGTTTCACCGACAGCTTCTCAGAAAAGCAAATAAGGATACAGCATAAGTTGAGTATCTAATTCTAATACATCTAGCAAATTTAAATCCCATAATTGTATTCTACATATATTCTATATAATATCAACTTATTGAAAGAATTCTTTCTATTATATTTAATATTTTTAAATGCTTTATATCGTTTAAAAAATATAAATATCTCCAACAGTCTAAAGCTAAGTATCTTTTGGTTCAAGCCTGTATTAATTTCATAAATCACTGAAAAAGAAAAACTTTTCTTTAATTTGTTTATCGAAACTTTCTCGTACATTTTAAGGCAATTAACGATTCAATTATTTCACTGATAGTTTCTCAGATTCTACAGATCGAGAAATAAATAAGGGCACTACAAATTGAATATATAATATATTTAACAAATTTAAATTTTTTATATTCTATTGTATTCTATGTAATATCAACTTATTTAAAAAATTCCTTTCTATTATATTTAAGATTGTTAAGTGCTTTATATCGTTTACAAAATATTAATATTTTATGGTACAAAGTTAAATATCTTTTGGCTCAAGCCTGCATTAATTTCTACAATTATTAAAGATGAGACGCTTCATTTGATACAATTTTAAAGTTTCAATTTTATGAAAAAAAAACCGCTATATGCGATTCGGTTAAAGTCTACACGCGGTCGTTTACTTTTGTGTGCGTCCCGCATAGTTGCACATTCCTCGACGATTATCGGAGCGCTTTCTTTTAAAGAGTATACCCGTCGCGATACCGCGGCCACAATGTGGAACGCGATCGCTTCTATATTTAGGCATTAAGTAAGCGGACGATAATTTCATTAACGTGAAAAGAGAGTGACAAGCGAAGGCTTTTAGTATACGCGCGAAAGGCATGTGACACTTTGGATCGCGTGCTTTTTTCTGCACGGCGCGCAAAGTAACGGTGGTCGTCTTGTGTTAAAGCCACCGCCTAACTTTACGCGATTAAATATTTTATCATCCTAAAAAGATTTTATGGTATTGTTTACTTCTCGAAATATCGTGATATTATAAATTATGATATTATGAAGTAGATCAATTAATAAGATACACGCCTGCAGTAATCTTTTATAAGGGGTTTAAATATTTCGTTGATAATGGAACAAATTCTTTTAATATAATAATCTTCTTGTTATTGTGGAATTGTTTTAATGTTACAGTAAAGGTAATAAATTATAGAGATTTGATATAGGAAAGCAATATTCTCATTTTAAGTTCGCATACTGACGATTCTCTGTACATACATATATGATATCATTGGATAACTGTCCTCTCTTATCAATATCAAGGTGAAGCTTGTAAGAATAATCAGTAAGTGTTATAATAAATCAAGTCGGCGAGTAATATCCAAAAATTAAAAAAAAACGTAATAAATTTTTTAAACAATTTTTTGTTGGTTCCAATACGTGTTACAAATTTCTTATTTTTTTTTTAACTTGCAAGTGATTAGTTTGACTTATTATAAATGTATAAGAAGAACTTTTGGAAAAGCAAAAAAAGTTCGTGATTACAAGCCAGAAACAAGAGAGTCCAAGTAGAATTTTAGAAACGCTAACAAGAATACCGTGTAATTTTTGAAACGCCGACGGCGTTTCTAATCTGTGACAAGACTTTATCTCGTAGAAAGCGTTGTACAAATAATTCGATTCAACAACGCGATTAGAAGCAACAGCTATCGTATCAGGTTCCAAGAGGTGGGAGAGAGAAGGGGAGGAGGGAGTATGTCGTAGCCCTTACTAAGACGGGCAAAAGGAGAAATATAGAGAAAGGGTGTGACACGAAGCTATACAGATGCTTCCTCGGCATACCGTACGATCTTGAGAGTCCCGAGAATCTCTGAACAGGCCCCCTAAAGCACGAAGGGCGTGGAGGGCCCCCATAGAAATTATGCGAGGGTCGCCCGCGTGGTCGCATCACAAAGGTGCGCTGTCACGAAATTTAGATGCATCCTAAAGCTGCAGAGGAAATTTATGTTCTGTCGTATAAAATCCGTCAACATTATTAGAAGATTCAGAATCGGTCACATAAATATCAAAGAAAACCGGCTTTTCTTACTTCTCGGCAAACGGCTTTTATTCATCGTTGCGCTTGAATATTTCAAAATTTACATTAGTTATTGGTAGGTTGCACTTATGGGAAATGTACGCCTTTCGTGGACTAAAAATATTCCGTACAATCAATTATCCATTACGAAAAATTGCATGATGTGAAATCATGTTGCAGCTGGATGACAGGCATTATGATTAGCGAGATTTGCAGAAGAATTTATCAAGATTATATCTTGCATCTTGATTGCGTAGATTAGAATTTTTTCGTATGAAATGGGAGCGAGGTATCGACTGATTTATCAAGATAATTCCCACTTGATTGTTCTACGTAAGTGATTTAAGTACTTATGTATAGATTATCAAAGTCCATGAACCGGTAATTTCGATCTTCTTAAATTTCATGTTATTCTTAACACTGATAACTGGCGACGCAAATCATAATTTAGAGATGTGTTAACTTGATAATTCACATGAGCATTAATATTTTGAATATTTAATTTAGTGTAATATTTGTGAAAATATTTAAATTGCCATTTACCTATTGTAAATACATGTATAAATATAAATTTTTAATATTAAATGTATATCTTTAATACTAATTATATTTCAAAGGGTCAAAGTAAAAGAAAAATATATTTAAATATTATAAACTCTAAATAATTTAACGTAATAATTTAGCTGACATGTCTGTAAAAATATTCAGTTTAATTTTAATTAAATCTAATTGTAACTTAATCTAATCAAAATTCATATTGTGGCATTTATTTATAGAATAAGGAAAAGTTTTTACAGTTGTTACAGTGTTCCACATTGGAAAATTAATATGCGGGCTTAGCTTTTTCTAGCTACGTCGTTAGCGCGATAAGAGAGCGAAATGCTCGCAATTAAAAGATTACCATGCATGCGTTTCCGCCATGTGCCTCTGTATAATAGCGACGACATTGACGCTGTGTAATGACATGCTCACACGTTCACGGTCGCAAGAATTAGGTCAGAGGCCTGCTGCTGTCAATGAAGCACAGGCCAGATTGAATAAATTGCTCGACTATGTCGCGATGAGTCGAGTCGTTTTTATTAACTAGACTGATCGTAATCTTACCAGATGCTTGATAGCCGAACGGCTCAATATCGAAACGTCTTAGCTGCGCTCAAGGAAAATAGGCTAGCTAAATTATTACGTGTGTGTGTTAAATTATATATTTAAAATTTAGATATAATATATTTTTCTCTCATTTTGATCCTTCAAGAATGCTAGTAGCCGTAACATGCAAAACTTGTGTTTTACTAGTTTTCATGTTAATTAGTCCTCTCTCTAAAGGAAGGGCTCGTACGCTATCCTTAAAAGGTGCAGGCTCGTTACGAGCGATTGAACTTATCGTGAATCGATGCGACACGTATACGCATTACCGGCAAATTTGTTGACCCACTTTGTAAGGTCGATCAATTGCATAATCCTTACGCGGCTTATCCGCACATACGTGCTTCTCGAGGAGTTCGTAAATGTACACTGTGGGCGAAGGTTGTCCGGTTGTTCTTGGCCGTATAAGGACCTCTAAGCGCCAAGAGAGCAGCCAGTTTCAAAGAATATCACGGCTCCACGTGTCTTGAAGTATGATAAAAAGAGATGTTATTTTGCATTGTATGATAAACTGCTGTTATCAAATAGAATCATTTTTTTGTTACTTTAAAATAGAAATCGAATATTTATAGATTTTTTCTGACATATTAATCGTAGGTAGTATTTTTTCATTATTTTTAGGATTATTTTAAGTTCATGTAGACTCTAGGTATCAAAATGTAATCAACGATTGAAGTTCATCATTACATCAAAACTGTTAAAATCCCAATTTAAACCTATTGAGCAATATGTTGAAACATTCTTGGTTTGTATATCTCACAAAGTATAATAAAAAGATACAAATACCTACACACAATCTATTCTTGTTACAAAAGACAATGATAAAAATACATAAGTTAGTTAGCTATTCCGTTAAATCTGGAAAACTATTTTAGTTCCTATAAATTGTAATATAGGTACCTTATATGTTTCAAATTGATTGATCGTTCTTTCATTAGAATTAATTAATAATTATTTATTAGATAGACGTGATATATTTCACGGTCCGTTGCTAAATGCCACTTAATTGGTTCTTGCCTGTAAAAAACTTTCAAACAAGACGAAGCTTGCTTCGTTAATTCATTACGGATTATGTCAGAATATGTATAACCAACAGACATTCGATGTTAGATACATTTACTTTCGTATTTATGAATTATGGAATACCATAATTCATATACCATAACATTATTACCGCAAATCACAGTCTGACTTATTTGTATGCAATTATGTAATTTAATCGGTGTTACGATTTGGTACCAAGTCACGTGAAACTGACTCGATTAGTTAACCGTCGATGTATTATTGACTCAACGTACGTCAGAATGTGTAAGTGTGTGTACACAAGTTTCCATACAGTCTGGTCATTTAAGAACTTGAATACATATTGGGATATTCATCATGGCGAAACACAGAATAACGTCATCTTTAAATTCACTCGTGAACACGATCTCGCTGAGGTTTTGCACGTTATAAGAAACTGCATTCTCGCTTCGTGTATGAATGAGTAATAAGAAAACGAGCGAGGGTCAGAATTCAAGACAGCAAATGTGCATATATATAATTTAAAATTTTTATTTTTATCTTTTAATTTTCGATATATTATTATCCTGAATACAATATTCTCTCTCTAGAAAATATACATTAAATATAATATATTAATTTGTTGAATTATTAATTATAAAATATTAATAGATATAATATTTTATAATTAATTATAAAATATTAATTATAAAATAAATATAAATTATGAATAAAAACAATTTCGCAATACAGGGAGTTTTAGGTATGATTCTGTTTCGATTGTACGAGAGAGTTCTCGCAAGAATCATGGGAACCCATAGGCACTAATTGAGAAGAATGCAAGGCCGAAACGAGGGGTTCCTGCCGAGGTCACAGTGAGGTCTTCGAAACTCGGTCATCCCGTGCTCTCGATAGTTTATTCACAGTTCCATCACAGTCAACGACGATGGATTGTGTAGCCAAATTATTCATGCAATCGCATCAAGTGAGTTTATGCCATAGAAAAGCAGATCTTCAAATGAATAGTCAAGAGTGCATTAAGGATATCCGGCTGCCTCATTCATCGGCAATTCTTGCATTGAAAATCAGCATAACGAGCTATCTAAAGGAATATCGTAATATCGATTACGTGGCACAGAATTTAGTTTTCTCGACTTTATTTCTGCAATTTATTTCCACTTTTATTGATATTTCTGCAATATCTATTTACAATTTTATAAGACTTTCCAAGATATAACTTCTGTTTTTCTTTCTACTTCAATTATCGATAAAAACTGTCTCTCTTCGATAATTTTCTTGAGACACATTTAAATAATTAAAATTTTAGAATTGATTTTAATATACAATATATCATTAAATTTTTTCGGAAAAATTATACACGCAAGTTAGTAATATTTGCGAATTCTATTTTTCTTTATACTTTCCGTCATGTCACTTTAAATTTCTGTTTCGTCAGTTTGGCCTAGTTTAAGATTAACTATTAAGTACTCTTTTTTCCCTTACAGTTCGAACTTAACGATCGGTGTTCAAATAAAGTTGTTACACATGGGAGTGGCCGAGTAATTCACTTGGAAAGAAAATGTTTACTTAAGTATACGTATAGTAAATAAAGTATACGTGCGAAATATCGATAATTAAAACTGTCTGTCATCAGGCTTTATGTCATCCGACGGGAGTATGACATAAGAAAGAAGCTATGCTGGAGTGAGTCACAATGTGGAGAAAGTTTTCTGGTAGGATGAATCGCGCGATCTGCGTTACGTTTTCATAATGCTCTAATCTATCCATCAGAATTAACTTTACGATTAAGGGCTAATTCCTCTTAACGACATCGTTTCCTAGGGAAATACTTGTGTATTCTTTTAAGCAAGCTTGGCAGGACACGTAATAAAATTTAAATCAGATGAAAATGTTCATACATAAATAATGAGTACCTAATATTTAAAGCATTAAAGGTTTTATATTACATTCATATTGATTAATGAAAGCTAATATGCTTACAAGATATCGTGTCATCTAAAATATATCATGTCATATGAGCCAGTTTACAATCACAAAATGTAAATTATAATAATCTTCTTTTATAATATTCTTCTTTTTCTATATTTCCCTATATAAATGTTGCAAAGGAGAGAGAACGGGGAGGAGAATGGGCAAAATGAAAATGTGATCGTTTTATCTCCTAATTCTGATCATGTAATGCACTTTCGAAGTATCAAATCAAACGCGATAATGCTCCTATCAGCTTTAATACCTTTCAAATGAGTCGAGTGCGATTACGGTATTCTGTGAATGTATGATCGAATAAATCAATATTACGTTTTGGCTAATATTTCAGAGATGAGTCATCTTCTTCGCATTAGAGTAATTAATCCGACATGTGTTGCTTATATACTTTAACTATATTATAAGTATACACTTAAAAATATACTATAATATAATTACAATAAAAATATATATAATATAATTACAAGTACAAATTTATATGCTGTTTATATAAGTGTACACTTATATTATGATTTTGGAGATTAGCGGAATACATTGCACAGAATATCTTCACACAATTTCTTTCATTTACATACGTATTGTTTAACCAAATTGATCAAATCTTTCCTTAGAAAGCATCAGGAAATATAGTACTAACAATATTTTCTAATTGTAAGTGATCACCAGCAGAATTATATATAAATATACAAATTAATTGACTAAACACTTTGCCTTCTTTTACTTCAAAAAAATTTTAATTTTAGATTTATTACAATCTTCATGATCTTTTGATTATGATCTATGAAAACATTGTCGACAGACTGTCAAACGACTTACTTATTTGCTGTTCGCATAGAAATGCATAAGAATGATAAGACGTACGCAAGAATCCTTATTCTCCATTATTCGCTCCTAAAACGGAAACCACTTTATTTTACTTCCGGCCGTTAATACAGATATCCTCTTCGGGGATGAAGCATCTCTATTTTTAGACTACGGATATAATACCACACATTCATCGTATGGTATTCGTAGAAAGAACTTCACCATCGGTGTGGAATTACCATGAAATTATATTTCAAAGAAGATTACTATCTACTAAAAATTTTTGAAGTTTTTTGAAATTACAAAAAAAACTAATAATTGAAAATTAATTGTATAAAAGAGATAAACGAATTACAAGAAATATCTATCTGGAAAGTAAAGAAGATATTTCTATATCACATTTCTCGCAATTAATGATAAAGCAAAAAGTATAAAAAATAACACTAGGATAAATAATATATATTAAAAGAAATTGATCTTTTGCGTATGTTATTTACAGACGCTAATATTTCTGCCAATATTTGCTATGCAATACTGTAAAGTCACAGACATATATGCCCGCGATGCAAAATTGCAATGCAGAATGCGCTGAAGTGTTTGCTGCACTCGACCACGATAGTAATACTAGCTGCACGATATTCAAAGAGTGCTGACAGAGGCTGTGTCACGCCCGCGATAATATTCGCCTTCGTGTCAATAAACGAAAACTTTTTTAATTTGATCGTTTCTTTCAAGGAAAATATTCGCTCAAAATCGTGACGCTTGTGATATTATGAGCTTGGTGTCAGTCATTATCACATATAAGTATCTATTTCTCTGCGTTAGCTGATACAGGCAGGCACATTGAACCCTAGCAATTATGGGAAGTAGTCATGGCTCAGGGCTTTTAATTTATAGCGCTGATAACGATAATTATACGCTGTCCAACGCTACCTTGGAATTATATTATACATATATCTTAGATTAAGTTGTACTTAAAAATTTAATCATAATGTATTTCATAATCAATGTTTACGCCTGTTCTGTGCATTAATGATACTTTTTCTATATATTTTTAGCTATTAATAATAGGTAAGTGCTAATGTCACATCTTTTACTATTACTAACTCTAGTAATTTTTGTCTAAATAATATTTTTAATTTCCGATGTTACAGAGAAATCATTATCTTGTCACATATTTCCTGGATATCGTATAGTGATTGAAATAGATAACGATTTTTTACGAAATTATATTAGGCGTTAATGATCCATTTTCTATGTAAAAATTATAATAAGAGATTGCAGCATTTAGTTCATTTTTTTTTAAAAGTTAATGGATTTTGAAGAAAAACTAATCACAAAAACATGGCCAAATATGAAATAAAGTTTGTTTTTTCCTTGCGAGACTCTCGTATGGCAGTTCAAAATAACAGCGTCACAGTTAATCTTAATGCATACGTTGCGACGTTCTGAGACAAATGATTTCGTACCGGTGAAGTATAACGAGCTGGCTCGAACTGCATTCCGCAAACGATAAGCATATCTTGGTTCGTAATGAGTGCGAGCCTCTCCACAAACTTTGCGACGAGTGTCTTTAAGTATTCCAAATCGCAAAATATTCTCGCTTCAACAACTTCCTCATTCCTTCGTTAACATGCAATTTGTTTACGATTAATTAACTGCTAATTATTATTAATTGTTTTATAAAATGTAAAAAATTTCTAATTTCTTTGTTATAAAAAAAGAATATATCTTGTGGAAATTGTATATAATTTCTTTATTAAGAAAATTAATATAATTCAAATGTAATTCGAGAGTAACTTAATGCATTTTTAATTTTGTCGCGAATTTTCAATATATCTGTATTCAGAGATACTACAATAGGAATAGCGTAAGCGTTGAAATAAATTCATGAGTTTATCAATTTCACAATAGAATTCAGGAAATCGTAGCTCGGAGGAAGGAAAACGACTGATAAAAATGATTCTCTACCCACATATGTGGTAACATTCAGTGTATTTCTGTCTGCATCAGACATTGATTATTAAATACCAAAGCTTCTACCTTTCTTGAGAAAGATTATGTTCACATGCTTCTAAGCCCACTACTTGAAGTATTCAATACAAGAATATATTTCAAAAATAATTAAAGTTGAAGAAATTACCGATAAGGAAAAAAATTGTTCCGTTATACATAAAAAATATTCTTCCTCATCATCATTAAATATTCAGTCTATAAATAAACAGATCAAAGTTAAAAATATAAATGACTCAAGTCAGAATAGTTACTTATTTAATGTAGCTTTATATACATTCGTAATTATTGCCCTTTTAAAAAATGCGTATAAAATTTATGTAATATTCAAGTTGTTAATTCACTAAATATAACTCATCAGCTTTCCATGAGAATCAGTTACGGAATAAATTTTACGCTTCGCAACGCTACAAAATTAATGCTATAAATTAGCACACGAATTTTCTGCAATGCCTCTCGAAGGGTAAGAGGTAAGGCAGTCGAACATTAGTCACGCGCGAAGGAGGACGAGAACTATCGGCTCTCGTTGCAGAATAGCGCAATTTCGAGTGCGATATCGTGCACAAAAAATGCATGAGAAGGTACCACGAAGAGAGGAAAGGAGCGCAGGACGAACGGCCGAAGAAGTGTACCATGGCCAGCGGGTTTCGCGAGGGACGCTCCCTTCTTCGGCAACTGGGTCTCATTTTAATTCCCCTCGAAAGAAACGACCGCCTAGCAGCTGTTGCCGCTTACGAAACGCATGCATCGTGCTCTCCGCGGGATATTTGAAGTGAGAAAAGGTAATCGATTTTGCCGATTTTGATATTCGGAATGAGATAAGAAGACGCATTTTCGAAATGTACATTCGTGCAAACGCAATTTTTTTAAATAATAACGTATTCGTTATTGATAAAACTTAATTTTAATATAGCTTTCATAGTCACCAAATTAATTAACACAAATTGTAGGAACGCCCAACTTCGATTCAAGTTTAAAATCGATCATTTCTTAATGGAAATGTCGAGACATTGAAGTGCACCGAAATGTCCCCTTCAAATAAAATCGAATCCTGATATTGTGCTCGTTTTTTTTGTTAACCCTAATTTTAGTTTAATTCCGTGAGACATTTGCATCGAAATCGATTATTTATCGCGATTATTCACGTGTCGAATGCATAATACAAAATTTACATAAAAACTACTTTTGTATCCTTAACATTCAAGTATGTTTGTATAGTGGTTAATAGTTTTCCTCGAGCGTTTATTCTCTGTGTCAGCAGATTATATAATAATAATGTTTCCGCGAATTATTTGCAGTATTTCGAACATGTCTCGCGTTTGAGGTAATTTGTTACATAAATAATATAAGTAATATATTTTTTAACTGTAATCGTACATTAAGAAGATTGTATTTTTTATTAAAATTTTGCAAAATTATCGTTTGTGTCGCAACGGATGAGTTATTTTTTGTCGCATTGTAATAAATTGCGACACTCCATTTTCAATTAATTCTCGACAATTTCTTTCAAGAAGGACTTATCGCCAATTATTTTCCTAAAAACATCGCTTTGTGCTGTATACACTCGAATGGAGAACATTTACTGGACATTTGAATGGTCATGATTTAGGTACATGGGTTTGTATCATAAAGTAACTTATGGCTGACGAGAATCGCTTCGTCTCGGAATCGTGAAACCGGGCGAATGTAAAGCGCACGTTTAAACACAGCTGCGAGATAAACGACACGCCTGCTTGGAGAGCTTAACACAAAGGTTCGCCAGGCTTGGATACTATGTCGCGAATTTTTTCCAACTGTTGCGTGCGTTTCCTATTTCTCATTTATGTAACGATATTCGAAAAATTGCGACGCGTATCAAAATTGTCGAAAATCGATCGAAACAGTAGAATTACACTTGATTAAGGAGAATTATTAAAATTGCATTAAGAACGATATGATAAAAGGTAATTTTTTAAAATCTAAAACAGTTTATTGTGTATTCTCTAGTGTTTTATTTTATTATTCATGCGAACTCTTGGCGACCGATTTATCGGCGCGCAGTTAGATAATGTAAACACGAGGTACGTGAACGAATGCGGGGATATACGAATAGCGATAGTCTGCTTCGTTATTTACTCGCACATTGTGTTGGTAGGTACGTGGAGTCCGCAATTTCTTTTGCAGTAACTGTATTTTCGACAAGAAAATTATAATCACGAAAATGACACAAAGTAAAGCTGTAATGCAAAATATGATATTTCTCGTTTTTAACACATTTTGTTGACTAAGCGTTTTATGCAAAAATGCCTGTGGCCTGCTATTTTACATCTTAGAAAATTTAACAGGAACAAAATTTCATTTATGATGTACAAGAGGACAGAAAAAACAAATTGCAACAAAAAGTGAAGGTTAAATACAACCACAAATTTTATAATAAAAAGTTTTTCAATTTTAAGCTCTAATAACTTCGACGATTTAAATTCTATGCCTCTTTAAACATGAGTGAACTCGTCATTAATGACGTTCGGGCAACAAAGAATGAATTGATACATTTCCGATGATGTGCTAACAAATAACTGTAAAAAGTAAAGCGCAAAATACTATGTATAAAAAATAAATGAGATTTAACACAGCCAACAGGCCAAAATATCTTCGAGTGCTCGATTTTATTTCAATAAAATAACGATTACTTTATTACTTGATTAATTAAATCAGCAAGATACGAAAATTATTGTTGTTCTGCCATTTAAAATCACAGAACGATAAAGTAATCATCGTAATTTAAAATATCGCTACATTTAAGTGATACTAATTTAGCATAACAATTTTTTACGTTAGCGACAGTCAACGCGAATGTTGACTGTCTCTTCGACATATCTCGCAATTCCCACAGCTTCAACTATGGCTGCATTCCGATATTCACTGCAAGTACTGTAAGCATCATTTTGTCTTCGTTGCACATCGTATATCAAACGAAGATGGAGCGATGCTTACAGTATACTTGCAGTGAATAACGGAATGCAGCCTATGTCATCCCTAATCACCCCCGAACTCTCCTCTCATCTTATCTCGAAATAGGTCAGTGAGAACAATCATATCAGTGAGGGTTTACGATAAATCGACGTAGTGATTATTACTTCAGTGATATCCACTAAGGACGTATGCTGTCACTTCAAACAATTTTATAATGATAATTAGCTTCTCGTTGAGGGGTGACCTAGCGTCGCAATTTATCCCAATTTGACCCAGCCACCCCGGCTAGACGATACCATTCACAGACCTGCATTTATATATCAGTTTACGAACGGCGCCTGCGCGGAAATGCACCCTCACCCTCAGTAGGTCGAGTCCACGAGTCCCGCGTCAAAGTGGGAAGGCGAGGGGAGGTGAAGGGAAGTGGAGGGTAGTTGTTGACTAGGTCAGGGTGGCAGAGATGCCAGCGACCGTGCGTACGTTGACGGGGCGATTCGACGTCGAGTTTCTCACCTTTCTCTGCGCCTCCGCGGCGAATCCCGACTTGGCAGCTCTGTTACAGGCCATTTCTTTTTTTTTTTTTTTTGCCTCGAGGAAGGTTCGCGCTCGCGGGATGGTGAAAATCCAAAGGGGTTAATCAGCCCAACACGAACACGAGGGAACCACGTTCACACTTCGGCGGACGCGACTCGACTGGCGGGAGACCGGCGACGAGACGACGGCGACGGCAACACGTTCCGCCACTTCCGCCGGAGTTCCTGCGACGCGCCCGACGATTGGCCACGCCGGAGTATTGAGCTTTCGTACGCGACACGTGACCTCCGTTCTCCAAAACGCCGACGGAGATGACGTCAGGCGACGAGCGGATTCCTGGAGGCGAAGAAGAGCGCGGGCCCCCGCGCGACGCGCGTTTCGCGTTTTTATTAACTCACGTGAATCTTTAAATCAAAATAGAATATCAGAGTCTGTATGTGTCAAAATCGCTATACGTTTCGAATATTATTTAATACCCGCGTACAGTCTTTTGTATTTATATTCTTTTTTAAGTATCTTATATATATAAATTCTCTTCGTCAAAAAATATGTGCTAAATTGGCATTAGTATACAGAAAGAAAATAAAGTTGCTTTAATTAAACGTCACGTCACGGGCTGCCACAAACATAAACAGTTAATTCAATTGGATATTATTTGATCCAAATATTTGGATTATTAAAACAAGTATCTGTTGTTTTCGTTCGAATTATATCCAATTTAATTAACTGTTTATGTTTGGTGCAGCCTTTGACGTGACGTTTAATTGAAGTAAATTCATTTTTTTTCCGTGTAAATACTTTATTAGTGAATAAATACATGTATTTTAAATAATACAGAAGAAACTTCGCACTCCCGATACAGCTCAGTTTCGCTACATTAATGTATCTAACCGAAAATTCAGATCATCTTTGGCATTTCTTTTTTAACTAGGTTGAAGATGACGTCAGGGTCGGAATTCCGGGAACTGACCTGATACCGTCTGGGAATTCAAAACCTATATATAATAGTTTTTGTGATTGATTTTTGACCCGCATTTAATTTCATAACTATCGTATATCGTAATCTATTCAGGTATATTAAGTCAAAATATTTGTTCAGCAAAAATTACAGGGTTAAAATATGTGAATAATACAAAACGTTATTTTTTTTTGTATAAAAATATTAAAAATATCGTAGACCCAACATTTTTTACTTCTATTTTTTTTTATGTAAATACATTTTTTTATATTTATTAACTTCGAAATATTATTTTTAAATTAAAGTATTTCACAGGTTTCGGTTTTACTTTATTACATTCGGTTTTACTTTAAGAAATAAAGATAAGAAATATGCCTGTGAAATGCGGTTTCTACGTAAATTTCGGCGGCCTCGATTTTGCTGAACTCTCGCGCGCGTCTCCTTCAGCTTCGGCTACGGGCTACGGCTGCGATCGCCGAAGAACGAACGACCTTCTCTGAGGCCTCGTGCAGGCTTCCTACACAGAGCAAAAAAAATGTTCGCTGGGTCATGGAACCTTCGATGGATATAGGCTATATAGGTTTCTCCGTATGCCTTCACCCGGTCCCGATCCTCATTGTTGCTGCTCCGCGACGGAAACTCGTTCTGTAAATGAAACTGGTAGGTATCATACTGGCAATTCATGTGGGCTGAGTTTATATAATTATATGATGATAAAAAATAACCATTATAAATTCAGTTAACTATATGTCAAGTGCGTCATAACGGAGAAAATTGAATCACACGCATCAGGAACACATTTTCTGTCATAACCCGCAATTTATAAAATCGACAAGTTGCAAAAGAGATATTGAAAACATTGTTTTTTAATCGAAAAAAATTAATTTGGATATTTATTACACGAAAAATGTTTGTAATATGCTAAGAATATAACAGATTGACGTTAACGTTATCTATAAATAATATGATTTATATCAACAATAACAATATTGCGATACTTTACATTTTAAAAATTAATCTGTAAATTGTATTCTTCGGATAAATTAACATTTGTCGCTTGAATCTTTGCGAAAT
This sequence comes from Leptothorax acervorum, assembly GCA_035220615.1. Lineage (NCBI taxonomy): Eukaryota > Metazoa > Arthropoda > Insecta > Hymenoptera > Formicidae > Leptothorax > Leptothorax acervorum. Next base: position 1,354,636 of record JASTWQ010000019.1, read on the forward strand.
TTATAAGGGACATAGGAATTCAACGGGATGTATTTGCCATTGTTGTTTTTTTCTCAAAGGTTGTACGTTACACTTGCTAACTCCTGCACATTTTACGACCGTGCTCTGGTCTATTTGCATTTCTTATACCAGCTTCTAAGGACGTTCGGTGCTCCGTGAGAAAAGCAGCGCCATACCAAACGGAATGCTAGGAATTTACTTAATAACAACTTCCTCTTGTGTATACGTGGCAAAACAAACCAGAGAAATCTAGGCTCGCTTTTCGATATCACATATCCTTGCGTTTGCGTCTTTTACTCATGTTTCGCTTAAAACGTGCCGTTTAATTGCGGTCTGCGCACGACACAGACGAAATATTAATATACAGTTCACTTTTTACAGATTTTAAAAAGTTTTGTGCGTTCATAAATATAATATAATTTTGTATATGAAATATTATTTTTAATGTAGTTTTAAAATATTATATATTTGCATTTCTCGTAGGCTTAAAATATTATTTTTACCACTTTCGAATATCTTACCCTTAGAATGTTCGCTCACAAGAATTATGTATATGTATACCTATGTATAAGGATTTATTAACAGCCTTTTCAAGATAAAGACAAGCGCATATAATACTATCGTCTATGTTTACTTATTGTTAGATCATTGATTATAATATGAATGTAACTATTATGCTCGGTCGTTTGGCTCAATATTGAATAAACGTATACCGTACTTGAAATCGATTACGATCGGCCTTCGGACAGTATGCACTAAATTTCTGTTTACGCGCATTGATACGTATGTCACGTATTGATGACTCAATCGCCTGCATTGGAACTTGAACGGTTGTCTCGAGATATAGCTTCCACAGAACATTCTGTTTTTACTGCCAAAGATATTTCTTGCTACTTGTTCGCGAATGCTATGAAAATGTATTAATATGTTTTCTATCCATAAAAAATTATAGGTAATGTTAAAATTAAAGATTTGTATTGCAATGAGAGAATAGAAAAAAATCCATAATCGTAATTTCGCGATCAACGTAAAATACTCTCAAGGAACGTTGAAACAGTTTTGTACCTTAAAAATTGTGTAAACAGACGCGTAAATATTTACAAGATGCAGATTAGTTCGATTTCCGTGTGTTAAAACTGTGTTAAAACTGTGTGTGTGTAAATGTTGAAACAACGTGTAAGAGATGCGATGTGCACCATATATAGTCACTGTCATATACATGACCGTGTAAGTACTGTAAGTAAGCAAGTAGCAAGAATATTAAAATTCTGAGTATTTCTTGCAATAATACGAGCAGCATTTAAAAAGCATCATACCGCACGTGTGCTCACGCGATTCGCGATAGTCGCACGCAAAGAAAGGGCAAAGGCCTGGATCGTCCTTCTTAAAGAATTTTGTGATCAAATAAACGGTGTGAACAAAATAATACCCAACGCGTATATTTAATGTGTGAAATAATAAAACTAGAAATTCGTTAACATTTACATTATTAAAATACTATCTGATGCCATTATTGCAATTATTGAAAAAATTAGCCAATAATTCATACGTCATACGAATTATACTTTCTTGCATTTGAGATGCCTCTACATTGCCACGCTATAAGGAAGAATCAAAAATTTTTAGAGTTAAACTGCTGACAGTATTAACGAAATTGGAGCTATCGGAAATTTTATGCTATTTAAGAATGCTAAAATTTACTGCTGTTTCTAATATTGCAAATGTGTTAAAATGTTATTAAAAAAATGTAAAAATAGGATTTGAAAATTTAAATGGTCTGTTTTTACAATTATATTCTACATATTTTCTTATTCAATCTAAACAGCCCTTTCTTACACTGCCCTGCACCCTGGCGCGAGAATTTAGAGCTCCATTTTATTAAAAAAGAAAATAATTTTTAAATAATATCTACATGAATCTGCAGACCCCATGATTGTACATGGTAATTGTATAATATGGAGAAGTAGCTAGAGGATTGTAATAACTGCGAAGATAATGGTATTAGAGTTAGAAAATCAGTAACAACATTTAATGATACCTGCTTTCAACTTTAATATCGAACTGTAATACACAATTTTGTTATACATTTCGTATTTTATTCTCTTTACATATCCTACAAATTATGTTGTTACATACTTTATTAATCGCCGTGATTAACCCTCGAATGGCACACATGGGTCGTTTTCGTCCTCGACATTTTGACTATTTACAAATTTTATGATTAGTATTAGCAAATTCAACTTTTAGATGAAATATAACGGAGAATTTTTCACTAATGTTTATGATACGAAAACTTCTCCAAAACGTGAAATGTAAATGAAACTGCAATTGCAAGTAAAAGAATAGATCTACATTAAGTCTCTTAATAATTTATAACATATTAGTTGGTTAAGAACGACTAAGTGGCAATATTTTATTAATTAGTAAACACTAAAAATTAATAAAGTAATTAGTATAAATTATATTCATAAGAAGAGTAATGTATGAATCATAAAACCGTTTTACGTTTTGTAAACATATGCGAAACATAATTCCTTGTCAAGTGCATCCATTTATTGATATATTCCAATATCTTCGTCAAAATTATTGTTATTTCTGGTATTACATATAAACCCAATCTGGAAAATCATCATAGTCCGAAGGTGTATCGTAAGATGTAGATCCTTGTTGTCCACTGTAATTGGACCTGCATGTACGTGCACAGAGTGATTAGAAAATCAGAAAACTACTCATATAACTTGAGTTCAACTAACCCCGTTGAACTTGAAATGCTTGGTCTGCATTGAGGTCGATGTAATACAATAAAAAATAGTAAAGTAAAAGTAAATATGTAAAATATCACAGTTAAAAATTGTCATCGTGCAGAAAAGTCAATATTTGTCTATAAATCATATCTTAGAATATCATGACGTTATACGATATAAGCAAAATTAATAATTACTCATAAGGTGCGCCTGTATCTTCTATCGCTGGTCCAAACGATTGAAAGGACATATCAAATAGTTCATGACGTTGACGTTCTGCAGGAGGATCCATAATGTAATACGTTGACATTGAAATGCTTGTTACAGGTCTGCATTGAAATGGATGTGATTAAAAATAGAAGAGGGAGAGTAATTATTTAAAATATCACAGTTGTACATTATTATCGTGCAGAAAAGTCAATATTCAACTAGTAGAATATAACTACGAAATAATCAAATCAAATAATTACTCATAAGGTACGCCTATATCTTCTATCGCTGGTCCAAATGATTGAAAGGACGTATCAAATGGTTCATGACTTTGACATCCTCCATGGGGAGCCGTAACATAATCCGTTGGCATTGAAATGCTTGTTACAGGTCTGCATTGAAATAATAGGTGTGATTAAAAATAGAAGAGAAAGAGTAATTATTTAAAATATCACAGTTGTACATTATTATCGTGCAGAAAAGTCAATATTCAACTAGTAGAATATAATTACGAAATAATCAAATCAAATAATTACTCATAAGGTACGCCTATATCTTCTTTCGCTGGTCCAAATGATTGAAAGGACGTATCAAATGGTTCATGACTTTGACATCCTCCATGGGGAGCCGTAACATAATCCGTTGGCATTGAAATGCTTGTTACAGGTCTGCATTGAAATAATAGGTGTGATTAAAAATAGAAGAGAAAGAGTAATTATTTAAAATATCACAGTTGTACATTATTATCGTGCAGAAAAGTCAATATTCAATTAGTAGAATATAATTACGATATAATCAAATCAAATAATTACTCATAAGGTACGCCTACATCTTCTATCGCTGGTCCAAATGATTGAAAGGACGTATCAAATGGTTCATGACTTTGACATCCTCCATGGGGAGCCGTAACATAATCCGTTGGCATTGAAATGCTTGTTACAGGTCTGCATTGAAATAATAGGTGTGATTAAAAATAGAAGAGAAAGAGTAATTATTTAAAATATCACAGTTGTACATTATTATCGTGCAGAAAAGTAAATATTCAACTAGTAGAATATAATTACGAAATAATCAAATCAAATAATTACTCATAAGGTACGCCTATATCTTCTTTCGCTGGTCCAAATGATTGAAAGGACGTATCAAATGGTTCATGACTTTGACATCCTCCTTGGGGAGCCGTAACATAATCCGTTGGCATTGAAATGCTTGTTACAGGTCTGCATTGAAATAATAGGTGTGATTAAAAATAGAAGAGAAAGAGTAATTATTTAAAATATCACAGTTGTACATTATTATCGTGCAGAAAAGTCAATATTCAATTAGTAGAATATAATTACGATATAATCAAATCAAATAATTACTCATAAGGTACGCCTACATCTTCTATCGCTGGTCCAAATGATTGAAAGGACGTATCAAATGGTTCATGACTTTGACATCCTCCATGGGGAGCCGTAACATAATCCGTTGGCATTGAAATGCTTGTTACAGGTCTGCATTGAAATAATAGGTGTGATTAAAAATAGAAGAGAAAGAGTAATTATTTAAAATATCACAGTTGTACATTATTATCGTGCAGAAAAGTAAATATTCAACTAGTAGAATATAATTACGAAATAATCAAATCAAATAATTACTCATAAGGTACGCCTATATCTTCTTTCGCTGGTCCAAATGATTGAAAGGACGTATCAAATGGTTCATGACTTTGACATCCTCCATGGGGAGCCGTAACATAATCCGTTGGCATTGAAATGCTTGTTACAGGTCTGCATTGAAATGTATGTGATTAAAAATAAAAGAGAAAGAGTAAATTATTTAAAATATCACAAATAGTAAATTAGTAGTGTTAATTAGTCGATGTATTAAAAAAAATTATTATTTATAAATGGATCGGTCTATATTTAGACCATCTTCAGTGTGTAAAGTAGAAGAGAAAGAGTAATTATTTAAAATATCACAGTTGATATTATATCATATTGTAGTCATATATTTTATTTAATCATTATTGAATCGTGACTCTTATTATTCACATTTCTTAAAATGGAATGTTAAAAACAAGTACGATTTAAACAAACGAGACAAGAAAGGTGGGTAATGAGAGGCTGCGCAGGTTGTTATTACGAAAAAATTATATTATTGACTATAATTTCAAAAATCAAAAATTAAAATCAGACGTTTCGGTCTTAAATGAGACCCTCCTCGGTGAAGTACTATTTAATTCCGTAATACTTGCGCAGTTATACCTGTGTATGAAAATATCTATCAATCACTGAATATATCAGATGATGAATAAATGACAGCATATTTGAATTAACAAAACTTCATATAAACTTGTTCAAATAATATTGTTGAACTCAAATAATTATAACATTTATAAGATACAAACGTTAAATATTAGACTGAAATTTACAGTCTTTGTTTTTATAAATGTTAGATATTAAAATTTTTATATATATTAGTTGTACACAATAAAACATATTAATAATTCAGAATATGTGATATCTGAGATATTTACCCTTGTTGACTTTTTTGATTTTCAAGAGATTGGGGATGTGTATTGTCATGATGAGAACTTGAACCGGCATAATTTTTTTTATCTACAGATTGTTGCATCATTCGATATGCGTTACTATCTCCAATTCTTTCTTCACATCCTGTACGTTCATTTATATTATGACATTCAGCCAAGTGAGTTCTTAAGACATCTATTCCTTCAAATATTTTAAAAGCATATATGCATTCTTGCAATTTGCAGATTGCATAAGAGTCTTTGAATAGGAAATGTTCTGATAGCCAGGTATTACTAGTAATTTCTTCTTGTATTTTATCTAATTCATTTTTATGACAATTTTTCAAATGTCTTCCTATAGCATTGTCTATCTGCATACTTAATTGATTGGCTACAAAGGTTGCAACGTGCTTTAAACTTGTTTTCTCTTGAGAAATATTGCCAAAACGAGTAAGTGTCGTTTTTCCATTTTAAGAGATCTTCTTCTTCATATATTTCATGCGATCTAATTAAATGATCTTTCGCTTGCTGTATTACATGAATCTTATAAGTTTTCTCACAAATCTTGCATTTCATTTCTTTATTCCTTAATGGTTTAAAATAATCCCACACCTTATCTCTCATCTGCGACATTATATCTGCTCGGTATCACTGAGCATGTATTACTAAACTAAATATGACTTATCAACTAGCAAGAAAAATGTTCGGTGAAACTATTTGGGGAAGGTCTAAGAGACACATGTAAACCTTTACTAAACATAAATATTGATATATTGTTTGAATTTTGCTAATAGTTAAGTCAGTTACCTTTGTTTCTAATTGCTCGATCCTAGTAATCAAACATTGAGATTAAAGTACACGTTTTGTCAACATTGTCAAGCTAAAAAGTATATCTTAGTTCTAAAGGTTATTATATATAGGAGCTTGTGTACATATTGAAATTGTTTTCTGACTTTTCGTCTGTACGATTATGACAAATATTGATTATAATAATTATTATAATAAAGTAATGTTCACATTTTTTTAAATGCATTGTGTTGAAAATATGGAACCTACGTGCCCGATATTTTTAAAAGACACAAAATGAGAAAATACTATTGAGAAGAATTGGACACAATGCGTACTCGTATGCTTGGTTTTATTAATTATATTGTCGACACTCAAACTGAAAAGGCGTAGTATATGTATAGTGTAACGGATCAGTGCTGTCGGCTTTTTAAAACAGAACTCAACGGTAGAGACTATTAAAAGACATAAAAGAATCGCGCGTAACTGACAATGAGATGAGATGATTCGACATCATCTGAACGAATAGAAACACTCTTTACGTGTACACTTGGCACTTTTTTTATCTTTTTTTAAAAGTTAATTTTTTACCGATTAATATATTTATTAAATTTTGTAATATCTTTAAGAACAAATATTACAATTCAAGACATGGTGGTTACAGTGCTCCTTCATTTATTCACAAAAAAACATTCCTTAATTTTTATATTACTTTTTTATATTCTCTTATTCTTTCATTTTTTGCCCATGCTTTTTTAGATTATTTACATAACAAGAGGATTGATACAACAAACTTTTAGATCCAGGCATTTATATTATATCGTATTATAATTATTATATTTAACTCCCTTATTCCAAGAATGTTACATGAGAACCATGAATGTCCTTTCAAAATTATGAAATGTAAATAAAAATGCAATTGCAAATAAAAGATTAAGTTCATATAAAGCCTCTTAATAATTCATAACATATTAGTTAAAAACGACTAATTCTTCATCGTCTAATATAAATAATCATTAAGGTGATAGATACTAGAGATCTCAGGAATATGTAAATCATAATATATATATAAATTGATATTTCTTTGATTGTGAGTCTTTTTATCTTACGATAAATTTTTATGTATCAATGTTAAACAAATATATAAAACACAATATTGTGTGTAAGAATAATATTGAATTATTATAGTTATAGTATATTTAGAGATTATTTATACAAATCCTATAATAATTTATTCTATAACACAAGATATTACATATTATGTTGCACAGACTAGAATTATAAATATATTTGAATTTTAATAATAAAATACTAATATTAAAAATATTGTAAATATATTATCGATAGTGTATCTGAATATATTGTATACTTAATTCTAATACATATGATATAAAAAAATTGTTCCAACCGGCGCGGTGATACTATAATTTCGAAATATAATTTCTCGTCAAGTTTATCTATAATATTTATTGATATATTTTAATATCTTTGTCAAAACTATTATTGTTACTGCAAATATTCCGTAAGAATAGCTTCCGGAAGGTTATTTATAAAGTCTAATAATGACCCGTAGGAGGGTATGTCGGGTTCACCTCCCTGTTCACTGTGATTGAACCTGCATGTATACACAGTGTGATTAAAAGTCATGTATGTTATTTGATCAATCATTAAGTGTCATGTATGTTATTTGATCTTTGAATCATGACTCTTATTATTCACATTTCTTAAAATGGAATATTTAAACACAATTACTATTTAAATTTTCTAATACTTGCGCAGTTACAAATTACATACAAATATTAGACTGAAATACAATCTCTATATTTTTTAATGTTAGATCTTAAGTTTTTTGTTAGACGTACAATAAAACACATTAATAATTCTGCATATAAATAAAAAACTGATATCTGAGATATTTACCCCTGTTCATCTTCTTGATTTTTTTGATTGTCATGATGAGCACTTGGACCGGCATAATTTTCTTCATCTACCGAGTGTTGTATCATTCGATAACCTTCTGGATATCCAAGAGGTGGCCAACGTGTATTACCGCGATAAGAACTTGGACCGGTACAATTTTCTTCATTTACAGAGTGTTGTATCATTTAATCACCTTCTTGATTTCTAAGAAATTGGGGTCTGTATTGTTAAATATTAGACTAAAATTTATTACAGTCTTTATATTTTTAAATGTTAGATGTTTAATGTTTTATATGTTAGTTGCACAAAATATATTAATAATTTAGCGAATACAAAGAAGGGCTCGCGAACAAAGCAAGTTCTTAGTGCTTAAAACATACAAAAAATTATAAATACAGACGTTTCGACCGAGACTCGATATGTAAGTTCGACGATGTCGATTGTAAGTCTACGATGACAATTCAACGATGGTAATTTAAACTTTGTTATCAGGCACTGATGATGACCATATTTAAGGTCGAAATGTCTGTATTTATAATTCTTTGTATGTTTTAAGCACTAAGGACTTGCTTTGTTCGCGAGCCCGTCTTTGTATTCGTTTTATTATTGTGCAAACTCGTTTAACGTTTTATGTTAATAATTTAGGATAAATAAAAGACTAGCGGCAGTGTGGTCTAGTGGTATAGAGCGCCAGACTCGCAATCCGGAGAACCGGGTTCGAGTCCATTTGAGTACACTGGAATTTATTTCCAGAAACTGCGCCCCCCATGCGAGAAAAATTCTCAAATGGGAAAAACTGGGCTCCGTCTTTCGGAAGAGACGTTAAACCGTTGGTCCAAATATTATATGGCAATATCCACCATGCCAGGGTGCTGTGGGCTAATCACCCGCACATCTGAATTTAAAGCGATTATGAAGAACATGAAAAAAGAACTGGAGATAATAACGCAGATGGAATAATAGAACAATTTGTATACAAAGAAAATTATGCCGGTCCAAGTTCTTATCATGACAATACACACCCTCAATCTCTTAAAGATCAAGGTCCAAGTGCTCATCATGACAATCAAGAAAATCAAGAAGATGAACAGGGGTAAATATCTCAGATAAAGAGTAATGCATGCTAAACACAAATCCAGTGTAGTTTTTTCATTATTGTTGATGTCTAATATTTCGTGGGCGATCAAACCTGAAACTTGTGTTTGGGGCTAATTCGTCAGTAAGCACTTGGGGTGGACTTTTATAATATTGGCAAATTTTCTAATTTTATTATATTTTTCAGTCTTTTCTACCCCTATTTCATATACTTTTCTTTAGTATTTGATTGATTAGTTTTTGAGTTACAGAATCCGTACACACACACAAAAACACAAAATAATAAAACATATTAACACTTTAATTAATAAATGTTTACATTTTTCTATTAACAAATAATTAATAAAATGTTTTTCATAATCGGAATTATGTATTCATGGAGTGACGACTCTGCCCCGGCATTTTTGAGATTTCAATTTTTCCACCGTTGTCGTTTTTGCTCTATACCGGTTAAACAAAGCGACATAGACAAAAATTTCCTATATAAATTTTGTAGCTAAAAGTTTACTCTTTACAACGGTATACCACATTTAACTAAAATTATTTATTTTGTTGTTAAAAATCGGCACCGAAAAAGAACTGTCGATCTCGCCCCGGTCTCCCCTATTATATTTTACCCTCTTATGCCATAAATGTGCTTACATCAGAACTATGAATGTATACTTTTATAATTAAAAGAGGAAAAAGCAATCAAAATTTATTTTATATTTAAGTAGTAAAAACTGATATCTGCAAGAACATTTTAAAAAATTTGATCTCCAGTAGAATTATCTGAAATTGTGAATTTTAAAGTTTATCGGATCGTACATTTATGCCATGATTTATTTTATTAGAATAAGGAGGATAATATGTGCTCAACTTTATTTTATTATATATTTATATTTTATTACAAAAAATGATATTATAATAATACCGTAATTGAAATCAAAATGTTATTAGTTAAAACCTATAGCTGTATCTGTGTGAATACTTTTTCGGCTTTTATGAATTTAAAATTTAATATTTGCTCATATATGTTGACACATTGGCGATAAACTTTTCTAGAAATCTTGAGAGCTATTTAATTATCATATTAACTCTTATATTAAACAAAGGAAACAAGATTATCTAAAGCATGAATAATAATTTTTTGGAAATCTCTCTTTGATTTCTTCAAATGTCTACAGTACGGAAATAGAGTCCTAGAACTCTATATGGAAAATGTCCAGGAAAAGAAGCAAACAAATGAACTGTTGTAAATCGGTCTGCAAAATTTATGCTGAGTGAATAAGTGATGATTGTTTAATTTTATTTTTATTCTTTTCATATAATTGAAAAATATATGAAAAGAAAAAAAACTTGCGAGTATAATTTATTTCTTCCTAAACTTTAATTTATTTCTTGGTATTTATAATTTTTTTGTAATAATTTAGATACAAGAGCTAAATACATACCAAATACATGTATATAAAGATTAATTGAGAATACATAAGTTTTCTAGGAACTTAATCTAAGAGACGACTATAAATACCTATCTCTTGTGGCTTCATCTTACGGTTGTAAATTCTCATAACGTATGAAAATAAAATTCAAAGTTTCTTATATTAATGAATGCTTATAAATAGCAGTCGTTTAGAAAAAAAACATACAAGAAGATTTATAGTCATGTTATTTTTATTTAAGCATTTTGTCCCATATCATTTCAGTCATATTACAATATATTACAAGTAACGTAGTTACCTGTTTGATGTTGTACGCAGTATATAACTTTATTTTTATATGCCTAATCCTCTAAATTTTAATGCGTTATATTTTAATGTATGAAATCGCAAAACCAACAATCTTTCAACAAACTGCAGACGGAGCTTGGAAACATATTCGATCGTTTTACACTCTGTCAGGTGAAATCAATCTTATTGTGACCTAACGACGTAAATAACAATTCATTACGTTCATTCGCAATGTTTATCGAATTGATAAAATATGATAGCTTTTTCGTAGATATGTTTTTTTACATTTCGCAAACAGCAACCTCATCAGAAGTGATACAATAGCATTATTAACATATGGCATCCATGTGATATGTGTAATAGAAAAAAAAACAATATGCTGCGCATTTAATTCATTCAAAATAGAAAAATTATTCGCTCGGGGAAGCGGATCGCAGACTGCTCACTCAATAACAGAACCACGGCGAGCTCACATTTCAATAATATCGCGGGGAGTGTATTTTCTAGACAACTTTGTTACATATCAGAATACAGCCTACAGTTTATCGATAGGTACTTATCAATATATTCTTAGATATAATAACATCCGGCAGACTTAAAAATAATAGACAGATGCCGTTTAAATTCATTTAGAAAATATAAAAAAATCATGTAACCGGGTAAAAAATAAGTTTGAAAATCGTAATGCGCGTCGCTCTGTTTCATTATAAAAGATTTTCTCTGTCTCGTGATTATCGATGTAAAATTCAAGAGCGCCGAATACAAGAAGGTCAGGTATGGATACTGTCTATTTCCCATTATGTGTCGTCATCTAAAATCACAACATGTACATTTGTGTAAGTTACGTCGAGGAAGAGCCCGTGGCAGTGAACAGAATGGGTATGTAAATATAAGCTACGTTCTATAATAGATTATGTGATTTGATACATTGCTTTTGCATGCATTTTTAATGATATTTCCTTCCGTTTATTTTTTTTATACTATTATATCTCTTATTCGTTTGTATAGTTTAGCTAGCAAGCATAACAATTGATTTCTCATTACGATTAGTTTTCATGATATGACATGTCAATATGTAGTAAAGTACTCTCAGGGGACCGCCAAAAGCCAAACCATATAAATCGTCTTATCGATATAATTCAGCTATACAATGACGTATATCAAAAACTTATAAAATACCCAAAACCACCATGGGAGGCGAATCCCCTGACCCTGCATTTGCGCGGCAGATATACCATGTATTCGTCTCTGATATGCGTTTAGAGCCAGACTTGTTATTGGTCGATAATTACGATAAAACGTTTACAACGTTTGGATGTCAAATAAATCTAGCATCGATCTAGCCGACTTCTAGCTTCTATCGGGACGAACGTCGTGATACAATTGTTATTTGAATGCCGGTGGCGGCGCCCGTTGCCCGTTCGTCTTCGACGTGTCCTCCGTCATGACTGTCACCAATTCGCCCACAGCTTTTCCTAAGTCCCCTGAAATAAAGAGAGAAGCCTTTAACGTCCGCCTGTTTCTTCGCCGTTGCTCCTGAGATCCAGAATTCCTATGATGTTAAACTCACGGTTTCACAATTAATTAGACAATCAACGTGCATACATTCCAATATATACAGAAAGGAAGAGACAAGCGTGGGATGAGTCGAAAAGAGGGCATACAAATACGCGATCAACGCTAAAGATACCCGCATTCGGTTATCGTTAGATTGCCGATGTCATCCGTTGCGTATTAAGTAACTTAGTAATCCAGTAAAGATGTATTTAAGCGATTTTTAGTCCCTAGGGATAAGCACAGTGATCTCACCTTACATCCATTCTGTAGCGTGAAAACAGGAAGGCAACGTTATTTTTATATCAATTTATTTTATGTCAAGCAGAAATGTCACGTGCATCATGGAGATCGGGCATAGTTATAGGTTGATTACACTACAATAATTGACACACGATCAAATTCACATAGACTGAACAAACCTGCCATATGCAACAGATTGCCCACATTGTGGGTAACGCTGTGAGAATGCGGCGGTGGTGGTGGCCTCTCTAAACTGCTGACTCTGCCCTCGTTTGAGCTTCCTCCACCTATGTCCGCATACCCAATAGCAATAAGCTTATCTAATTTCCACAGCGTCTGATTAAATATGTATATACAGATATGTAAACAATAGGGATTCTTTACAATCTACGGGGATGACGAAGTAAAAGATTTATAATGTTTTAATTTTGTAATATTTTAAATGATTGAATTTTCTGAAGTAGATTTTTAAAGTTAATTTTTTGTGACTATTAATTTATTTGTTATTAATTTAATATTTTATTTGTTATATTAAAAAAGACAAAGCTCTTCTCCACGTGCAGAAAGCAATTTAAGTGAATGATATTCATCATTATCTCACACGTGTATCTACTTGTAATTGAAATCATTGAATCCCTATTGTATAAATATGCAGTTAGTCTAATATCAATAGAAAGGCATTAGATTTGGTTGTTGCATATGAGTTACAAGTGTATATATGGTGGTTATTACAGTCCGACTGATTAACTGCATTAATAGTGATTCCTAATTGAGATACCTAATATATCAGATATTGTCGTTTATTTCCCAAAAGTTATAATCAAAATTTAGCTCTTTATTAAGTTTAAAGCTGTTTGTTAGATTAGAATATACCTGGAGAATCGTGATAATGGCCATTCATTTTTGCCGGAGAGTCAGTTGCTAATTGTGATGCTGTTACACTTCGGGTTTGTAAAGTTCCGGTCTTCGATGGCGAAGAAGCGTTTGGCTAAAAAAGATAATCAGATTGATCCATTTTATAATTTCTTTACTTCTTCGAATCATTAAAAATAAAAGAGCAATTATTTGAGATGCCACATTCGTTGTACCTCATCTAGAAGCTGTCTAAGTCTTTGCAGTTGCGCCTCCAATTGGCGATTGTGGTCCTCGAGTAATTGCATGCGCGCTTCTAATCTTCCTTTATGCTGCCTCAACAGCTTAGCTTCCGCAATCATATCGCAGTCAGGCTGCCTAGTACTATGACCATCCTCTGGCGTCGAACCTGGAGTTTGCTTCGAGCGTAATCTTTCGTACTCTGCTTGCAATGTCGCGTTCTCCTCTTCTAATTCACGTATCATCGCCTCGAGCTCCTCTCTCTGCTCGGCATCGATCGCTGCCATTACTTGGACCGGACTTCTGGGTACATTAATATTGTCACCACCGTTCAGACTCTGACAGTAGTGCGCTATTAGCTGGTGTTCGTCATCGCTGTCCGGCGTGGAGTTACTTCTTGTACGCGACAGCTCGACCTCGGCGAGTCGAGAGGCGTACATTTCCAAACGAGAGTGCATATCTTGGCTAAGCGAGCTGTGTTGAGGCGATGGCGCCGGGCTTTCCAGCGCATCTCCTTCCAGGACAGTTTGCACAGGCAAATAGCCAACTCTGGGATGTTTCTTGAAGTATCGTTTGGACTTGAATTTGTTGCGCAACGCTCGTGTGAAGTCGCGCACGTCTTCACCGGAGGTTGTCTGTAAAATAACAAACGTGTCGTTTTATGTATCAATAAAGATCGCTTCCTTGAATAATACTTAAGAAAATAAAGATGAATGTCTTACCGCCGTGCAATATTCTTGCATCGGATGCGTCAGTTTATGATTCTTTGCTTTGCGTCCTGAGAAGAAACAGTTCTGACACATGTCGAAGTTGAAACATTTCAAGCAACGGTATCTGAAATGCAGATATTTTTTGTCAATACATATTTTGAAAATTTTATATATACATATATTGATTTTTTTTTTATCAATGAAACGTAATCTCACCTGAATCCTATGATAGGATACTCCTTGCATATGTTGCATTTAGCTTGGTGTTTGGCGGTCTCCGCTGCGGATAATCTATGTAATACCGGCAGCCAGACCATACTCTGTGGCTCCTGCTGCAGCCAGCTCAAAAAGTGCACGGCCTCTATCTCGTTCTTATCTTTTCCCGCCTTCTCGAAGCAGCTGCGAACACTGGGCTCGATATTCGAACCTCCAAATGCCGCGACTTCGCCCAATTGTCTCGGCACTTGTATGCAATCGTGCAGCAGAAGTCCTAATTTTCGTTGATCTACCAGTCTATTGGGATCCGCAATCAAACGGAATAAATCTGTAAATAATACAAAAAATTCCCGTTAGATATATACCTTAAAACGTTTAACTTATCAGAGGAAATCTTTTCATGTACTCACATCTATACTTCTCTTCCAAATGTCCTTTGCATAACAAAACCAAACCGACTTTGAATGAAAGTACTCGAATTTGGCCGGTTCGTTGGCTGAAAATTATAACGAAGAAGTTATAAATAACTAACAATAAGTAAGTTACTATGATAGATAATGATATGCATAATATTTTGGGGATTGCTAATATAACTTAAAAATTGGACAATCTCGTCCAATTGTTTAATCTTATCTAATAATAATTATCTAATTTTGTCTAAACTAAATGTAAAAAAAACGTATATGTGTACTGTAATAATGTGAATCGAACATGAATAATAACAGATATGGTGACAATTTGATAGTTATAAAATATATTCTCACTTATTAGTATACCTATCATATACATTGAGCAGCCAGTTGATGGCCAGGTCAATGCATAGTGGTACCGACACCTGCGTTGGATTGTCTGCTGCGATTACTTCGTACAGCGATGTCAGTACTGTTACCATATCGGGGATGTCGATCAGTTTGTCATTCTGTGCCCGAAGCCCGTGTGAATCGAACTGTTCCAACGCGGTGGAAAGGCTCAACATGTCCACTAAAAAAATGGCAAACAAAAAAAATATATAGCTGTTATATAAATAACTATTCTACAATAAATATAGAACAGTTATTTATTTCGTAACTTTTTATTTTCAAAATACTGATATTAAAAAATAATAAAAAATGAAGATAAATGAATACATTCTCATGGTATTGATCAGTTTACCAAATGCGCGTTTTAAATAGCAGCAATCGAACAGCAATAAAACAAATAATTTTGATCACCAGAGATGCGAAAATACTTACGGCACAGTCGCTTCTGCACGGTGCGCAGTTTCATGGCGGTTCGGTAAGCGGAAAAGCGAACTTCGTTTAGATCCGCGAGCGAAGACATTAGTTCTATCATTTTCGGATGATCCCAATGCGTAGTCTCCAATTGATGGCTGTAACAGATTTTATTTAAATTCATACATTTAAGTATGTACACGAAGAAATATAATATAATACGAAATATGGGCGCAATAATCTCCTATATGTTTTAATACGTTCGCGAATTGAAAGAAACCTTTGACATATATTTAAATTTTATATAATATATCGTAAATAAACGTATTATATGATAAATTTTTACAGATATTTGAATTTATTAGATTTGTTTAAATATAAAAATTAATTAGATATTCGTTGTTATTTAAATATTCAATTAGATACGAATGTTTCTTTTAGAAACATAAGACTCGGCCCCGTGTCAGTAAAAGCACTCGATCGCCTCAGGAATAACCGTGCCGTACGGTTTGAGAATTTCGAGGCGACTGTGCGGGTGGTGCAAGGAAGATCGATTACTTGATATAGTAAGGCACTTTGGCGGGTGTGAGGGCTCTCTCCCATGGTGGTTCTACGCTGCTCGCGAGGAAAGCCTGACTACCCGGAGTGCTGCCATCCTTCCCGAATCCGCTTAGCAACTTGTAACGCTCGTCAACCGCGACTTGCAGCACCTTCCACCTGCGAAAACACACGAAAAAGTTAACGTCCGTTGCGTCCCGAATTCAAAGCCCCGCGTCGCAAGGCAGACTGTAAAAATAAGTCTCACAGTGTCGAGCGAATTTTAAACTCTCCAATTCTTATACCGGCGACACTTTTGCACAGAGTGACGCAGGAAAGGAAGCGTCTCAAATCCTTGGATGGTCGTAAAGAAGATATTTCGCGCGAATATTTCGTTATTATTCAGATAGAAGCGTAAATGTCTGAAAATATCTGATGTCGCGGATAGCTCGAAGGATTTCCACAATTAAATTCCACGATTCCACGACATCGTGTACATCGCTGATATACGAGTTTTGTCTAGAACTCGATTGGAAGTCGCACGATAAATTACGCCGTCGTCAAGTCCATACCTGGTGTTCAGATCTTCGAGTTTCGCCAGCAAAGCGTGAGAAACGATGACGCTGCTCGATGCGAAGACGCTCGCCTGGTCGTTCGCGTCCTCGATGTTCCTCTGGATTGGTACCAGTCGTTCGCCGAATTTTTGCAACTGCTCGAGCAGCTCCGTCGCTTCGTTGGCGTCGTTTGGATTCTGCCAGCCGCTCTGGATCGCCTCGGCCGCGGCCATCCGCGAGGAGAGATCCTCGAGGGACTTTTGGAAGACACATATTTTCTGAAATCAGAACAGAAGCCACTATAAATTAAGAGGTTCATCATTTGTTCATCATTGTTCGTCATTCATATGTGGGGATTATAAATGATAAATTGCTATAAATTTAGCAGAGAATTAATTTATAAGTTGTGATGTTTACTTATAGTAACTGTACAATCAAAGAAATATGAATAAAATTGTTATCTGTAGTAATATATTTCAATAGTTAATGTGTTTTCAACATCGCATATAATTGTATGTTTATCACGTGTATGTTTTTATATTCATATATTACTGATTTTTAATTAGAATATAATGTTATCCGGCGTAGACTTACACACATTTAAACGATTTATGTTAGAAAATTATATACATATATTATGTATATAGATTTATATCTATATAATACAATTATTTTCAAGGATATTCTATCTTCGAAAAAGTAATTTGCTATTTGTAAATGTTTACATATCTTTAAAAAAATCATTATAGCGTTATTTGTTCAATCTGTTGTTTCTAAAAAAATATTTTCAGTTATTATCTTTTCGCTTATTGCCACTAAATTACAAGATCGTTTATAATGTGTCCGGAACAGAAAAGATGTTTATTATACAGAATTCAAAGAGACGACTCATTTTCAGTTAGCTAAAGTTCATTTTCTGCGTAAGAGGATTATACGATAAATAATACTAATCCGTTAAAGTTAATGAACTTATTAAGAGACGTTTAGTGTCTCGCGCAAAGTGTACGTATGAGCGAACGAGTCGCGAGACTGACCATGTATATTTATTATTATGCGACACAGCTAAACTATATTTCTTTATTTGGTTGATTTCTGTCAAACAAAGTTTCCTGCCATTTTTCATCAGTCTGTTGATCATCAGTTAAATTAAAAATATAGGAAATAATAATTACAAACTACTTCATTGTATTTAAGATACATATTTGATGTCTATTCATATTAATCAATATGTATTAAATGTATATTTTTGATACAGCGAAGCATTGATATAAAGGCACTAATAAAAATAGGAATTGAGAATTTTTCTATGTATGCAGTGTAGATTTTGATATTTAAATAAATAAAAAGTTTCTATTATTAAATAAGATAAAAAAGTAAAGATTGTAAATTTAAGAGACTTACAATTAGTGCTGTTATAAAATTCTGTATCTTAAAGTATTCTAGACAATCTAGATAATATAATGTGTTTAGATTACACAGTAAAAAAAAAAAAAGATCGATTTTAATCATTTCCTGTAGTTTTTTG
Source organism: Leptothorax acervorum (assembly GCA_035220615.1). Lineage (NCBI taxonomy): Eukaryota > Metazoa > Arthropoda > Insecta > Hymenoptera > Formicidae > Leptothorax > Leptothorax acervorum. Next base: position 1,373,257 of record JASTWQ010000019.1, read on the forward strand.
GACACTGAATACGATCCTGTTTACCGAATTACTTTATCACGTCTCACGTCACAATTTTGAAAAATTTGCAGTTAAAGTTGCAAAAAGGGCTATTTTCTACTTTATTATAACTAACAATAAGATATGTGACATAACTGGAGGTTTCATTGCAATAGAAATTAAGTATGTTGTTAAGTCTTCAGAAATTTTTTTTTGTCGGCTATGGTTAATAAAATATTCATTGTTAAATATGAGGTCTATTGTAAAAAAGTTGTAAATTAGATCATTAACAATTTACCGAATAGCTTTCAATTATTCCAATATTTAAAAAATATTTAATGCACAAAACTTAAAACTGCACTAGATCTCGGAGTATAATAAGATAATAAAAACAAATAATGTTTTTTATTTAGATCTAAACATGACTCACATACGTATCGTACACGCTTATCACATTTATTCATTTACTTCGACCGTACTTGATCTAGTAGCGCCAAGTTTTTTCCATTAAATATTTTTCTATTTTTATTAAATATTTTGTAGGTACATTTAAATATTTTGTATTAGATATCTTGATGGGTTTAAAAATGTGTAATTTTTTGAAAGGTTTATTATCATATTTCCTCTTTTTATTTGGCGCAATTTTCTGATATTAACACTTTTTTGAAAAATATTTTAACATTTTTAAAATTATAAAATGTTGAACACTTATTCTTCCCCTAAACATCCTTCTTACGGAAATCAACTATTTATGTTGCACAATTATTTTATATTTTTGTTCACATGTGTTAAAACAATTTTAAACAACATATTTTTTTTAATGTATAACAGATTTTCATACTGACATGCACTTGGCGACTTTTTTAAATTTCTTTTAAAGGTAATTTTTTAACGGTTATTTATTACCAGCAATAATACGCAATAGAAGAAAAACATATGCATAGTTAGACAAATTTATCTAATTAACAATTAGTTACAGATTAATTTATTTAAAGCAGGTAATTAAAAAGTAAAAATTTAGAAGTCAAAATGCATGGCAGTGCATCATATTATCATATTATGATAATTTCAATTATCAATAAACATTTTTCAGTCGCCTAATTTTTAAATATTTTACTGTTATGATAAGAGTAATTAACTTGCTACTTGCTAATAATATTTAATGGAATCATAATTAATAGAACAAAATAGCGAACGTCGTAAGATCTGTTAAAATATTTATTCCTGTTCAACGTAAATTCGAATTATATACGTACTCATTCATATGTATAAATATTATTCAGTGCAATGCACGCTTCACAATATGAAAGTGCACAAAACGTTCAAGTTGTTTTATTGCCGTAATTACGGCTAAAAGTGATATTCCTTGTATGAAGGAAAAAGCATGAGCTGCTATTTGCGAAAGGACAGAAAAGTGGTAAGCATAATTCTACGTACAGAATTTTATGGTCGTGCGAGATGTATTTATCGTATTATCGTTTACACTCTTCGTGCATTTCAGAAGCACGCTGTTATAATCGGATCAAGCGTAACCAAATTACGACCACTTTAATTTTGTCTCTTGATTCGTGACTAATACACGTGGTTTATCATTGAGACGAAATTTAGTTTAATCTTCAATTGAGAGAAACCCGACAGAGTATTAAAAGAATCAATTCATTTCTTTGACTCTATATTTTTCTGCATTGAGATTAAAAAGTAAATATAACAGTTTAAAAATTCAATATATTAAGTTTTTTAAAAGACAAAGCCTGAAAATAAAAAAGGAAGAAATATGGAATTGTAAAAGGTATACGTTTTTTTAGCTACAAAAGCTGATTCTATACTTAATTTTTAAAAGACGTCACTTTAGAAGTCAAAATTTGAGATTTAGTTAAAAAAGTAATTAATAATAAAACTTAACAAGTCAGAAAAATGAGTTTTAGTTATATTTTTGTTGCAAAAAAAACTGTTTTGAACTGATCAATAAATTCGTAGAAATTAAGTATTATTAAAAAAAATTGTTATTAAAAAACTTAGATATATGGTTATATTAAAACACTTCGCAAGGAATCCAAGTTGGCCAAATAATAAAGACAAATAATTCCTTTGTAGCAAAATAATTTCGTCCGCCGTTCTTTCTTTTTTGCACTTGCGAGGAAGCGTACGAACAGAGAGATATGAGACAATCGCTAAGTACAAATGGCGTGCTCTCTCAGCCTTTTCAATTTTCATTCCTGGACAAGGCGCGGTAACCGGCGTCGCGATAAAATTCTCCGGGCATTTATCAGTCGGCGATACGACACGAGAGAGAGCAGAAAGAGCGGAAAAACGAAGGAGGAGGACGGTCGGTTGGTCCCACGATGGCATTTGCATTCCAAATAAACGCCGTCGACGGACGCTAAATCGCTCTAATTAGTCGTCTCCCTATGAAAGTAGTGCTTTAAGCGTCCCTTGTTCCGAGAGCAGGATAAAGAAAAAGGCCGACACGTAAAAGCGGAGTGCGAATGGAAGAGACAGAGAGAGGGAAAGAAGAGAAGTTAGGATCTTACTTCCGTGATGAAGGAAAGTGGATAATCGAACCGATGAAAATGCCGGAAAAAGCTGAGTCGCGCCCTTTGTTCTTAATCATTTAGAGAAAGAGCGATAATGTGAATTATCATTGATAAAACGTGCAATCGTGGATGGCAGTCCAAAAGTTCAAGCAAAATCACTTGAAGATAAAATGCCGGTATTTTGTACCATTTTGTGCTGGATTTTATTACAAAAGAAATCAAATAACTCAACAGATTAGCGGTAAATAATGTCTAAATAAACAATACGTCCGTTTGTACAATATCGTTATGTTGCATTATCGCGTTTAGTTTATGCATGGCAATCTGCTATATTTTATAGGAAAAATAATTACCGTGATTACTGACCAGAGTTAAAATGTATTACAATTCTCGCGCGTTCATTTGATTATCCGTATATACATATATGTATACGTTACATGATAAACGGATGGTATGAATACTGCATCATCCGTGACGTGAATTGTGTCCAACATAAAGCATCTCTAATAACGTTCATGCTAATGAGGAATTATTGAGTTCAATGAAAACGTAATTATTCAGAACGCTAAAACGCGCAACGTTCTCGCGTGCATCTGCACGAAATCAATGTGAAAAAAATCAGTGTAACGAGCGGGGGCAATCTTGTTGGCGAATCAGATTTATCTCGGCGTACGCTCGCACGCACGCACGCACGCACTTCGCGTTCTGGTTACGTAAAAAAAGTACGAGAGTAAGACATTAATTTGATTGTACAATGAGATCTCTGCGCGCATGGACACGAAAGACGGAGCTATTTAATACGTCTGAACTGATCCTCGTGGCATGTTGAATGTAATATCCCGTGTGTATTTAACCGAGATTTAAGAAGAGCGAATTTTAAAGCAAATACAGGAAACGATGCTTAGAAAGTTTTATAATCGCGCTTTTACGCAGCTTTTACATAAACAGCATCAAGTGTCGCCGTATAAAACTCGGGATTACAAACTTCAACTAATCGAAAAAGACGCGGGATAGCAATTAAATTAATTTATAGTACAGTAATTTGTAATTTAAAAGTTTTAATTATAAAGCGTTAGAGAGAATTTCTCTTTATACAAATAAATTTAAGTCTCTCTTTGGATGATATATAAACCGTTAAAATTTAATGTAAAGTTTCGTTTATAATTCCATGATTTATACTTTGATATCTATTTTATACACGAGCTCTGATTTATTCTAATTTTCCTTTCGAAAGATATATTATTATTTCGAAAAGTATATAAAATTATAATTAAATTTTTTTTTCTTTAGGTAACTTAAAACCCGAAAACTCCCAATATCAAAATCATCAATTCAAAATTATTAAACTGATATTTGTTTTCTCTTATATAAGAGATAGTATAATGTATATGAAGAAATATTTGCAATTCAGCTATTAGCAGGAAATTATTCTGTGCATATTATACAGGAACTGTTCTGTATTTCATTGCCATTCTGCAAAGTAACATATATGAAAAATAATCAAACGGATGCATTTATATATGTATCGTTAGAGAGTCGTCTTTACGCGCGACGTGTTAGTCAAATCGACCGCAATAATTCGCTGGGCGAAGTGTACAGGAAGTCGGCGCTGACACGCCGGAAAGTGACGCAGACACGGTTTCGTCGTAAATAAAATTACGACGAATAAGGAAAACAAGAAGAGAAACGCTGGCCGGAAATGGAGAATCCGAGGACTTTATTCTAATGCTCTCTAACAAGAGTAAAATAACATCCTTCGATTCCGATTGGTTCCACCGTGTTTCAGCGGAACAGACCCTAAAAAAGTATAATAATTCCGGAAGTATAATAATTCCGCGAAAAGATAGTAAGAAAAAAACGAGACGTGCAGCTGACGCGGGACGTAAAAACTGGGAATGCAACGAATATTTCTGCGCAAAGATAATTTCATAATTTTAGCTCAAAATTAAGGTGACCCATATTTCATTGCGCATCATATAAGTGACATTTGATCCAAAGATGCAGGAGGCGAGACAAAAATTCGTATACTCTTATCGTCCCTCTCAGAAATTTTGCTTTCGCAGTGCTGCTCTTGCTGAAACGCTGGCACTGAGTAACTTTACTTATGTTAGACGTCACTTAGTGACTCTCATTATAGGTTCTCCATTTTATTCCCGTGATAAATCGTGCCGAAAGAAATTCCGCCCGATTTTCGTCGGGAATGACGTGGACGGGTGACGGATTGTGCACCTGGACGTGAACTAATTGGCAGGTCCGTCGATAGCGCGGGGCCCGTAGGCCTTTGCGTCTGAAATCGTCGGGTCCGCCGGAGAGAGGCCGAGGCCAAAATAATTTCTCGCCGCGGCATCTGCAGTGTCATTTATTATGTGGCCAACCGGGCAATTAAAGTTAACTCGGCCGTGCCGGCATCGTTCCCCGCGCGCTCTCTCGTACTCGGCCCTTCCTCGGCAGTTCCTCGTGTCGTGCGTCCTGGCGAAGAACTTCTTCGTGGAATTTACTAAGCTAATTGTCTGGCGCCGTCCGATATTCCTCTGGCTGTATGCACCATTCGCGGACCATTTGGCAATTAGCTGTTTGACTTGCAATTCGTCGCGAGAGCTCTCGTTCTCTCTGCTTCTCTCATTGCACCTTTTCTTTATATAATTGTTACCAAACGAATCATTAGTTAAATTTATATACACGCAAATGACGAATGCGAGAAATCAGAAAAAGCGCTTTTAGGTATATATATATTTTTAAGAAATATTCAATCAAGATCTTGAAAGTATTTTCGCGAAGCAGCTTTAAGCCCCTTGCACAATGCTAGGCAACAGGCAATAGAAACAGGGAACAGAAATCAGAAATTTTGTATCTATGCAGAATAGACGATGACACAGGCAATAGACACAGAATTTCCGTCACGTTGGAAATTCTGTGCTTATTGCCTGTTGCCAACCAATCATAGCGTTCGAATTTCTTAAGTTTGTATTGACGAATTTTTGGTTATTTCCTGTTCCTATTGCCTGTTGCCAGACATTGTGCAAGGGCCTTTAGCCTTTCTTGGAATTCTATCTGAGAAGATGCTTTTATTCGCTGAACAAAGACGTAATTCAAGATGAGTCAGGTGCAAGTAAACAGAGAGTTTGAAAGATTACGACATCTTAAAATGTTTCCAACTAACTGATAAAATATCACTCAGTTAACTTATCTCTCTCTGCAAAAGTATATTCAGTTTCATACATTGCAATAAAAACTATATTAGTCGGCTTCTACAAGATGAGTCCATTAAATTTAGCTCTCCATTATTTGGACTTTAGCTACTCGGTATTTCGAGCTTCGTTGGAAATATTAAATTCAGTTTTTTAACAAAATTTTTAAATAGAGATTTTGGTCTTTAAAAGAACGTTATCTGACAAGATTATTTTCATTATTATTATTTAAAATAACATCTTCGTGATATTTTTTTCATACGTTTATATATCGTTGCTTTAGCTCGCAATTAGATGTAAGAGCATTATATGAGAAAAGACAGGAGCAAAAGAGTAATATATAAGATTTCATATACAGAAGTTTTATTGGACCGAGGTAGTTACAAACTACGCTAAGAGACTTAGCCATACGATATTGAAACACACTGTACATGATGAATCTTATAAGCAGCTTATATACTGGATGATATCTGGGTGACGAGAGAAATATCCCCCGCGTCCTAAGGAAATGGCGTGTCATCATCCCGTGCTTCGAATCGCGCTCTCGCTAGAAAATTTAATATTTCAATACTCTTAATTTTTAATGATTAATTAATTTTTATTATTTTCTAACTTACGTGCACGGTACTGCCTCGGGTTCTTCCTCTGCGCGTTGTCTCTATTCCTCATGCGGAATCGAATTCCTCGCGTCGACGCAGATCCCTTCTACTAAATATGTATGAATATTCAATAATAAAGCTCACTTATATTTTATTTTAATGTAATTTTAACTAACAGTACTTACGTATTTCTTCTCCATTTCTTCCGCAAGAAATTAGCCATGTGACCCCCCCACGTCCTTCTCTTCGTGGTCGGACAATTGACGCGTTTCCATAATCTTGCAGATTATAGTTTGCAGTTTTCGATTTTTACTGTAATATCCCAATTCGTCCATAAAGTTTAACAATGAATCGGAACACATATTTATACAAAATGCCGAAAAATGATAATTTTCTTCTTCATTATCTGATAACGCGGACAAATATTCGGCCGCATCTAATCCTTCTATACTGCAGGCCAACGCAATAAAGGCTTTCAGCATTTCACGAAGTGCCATATCAAAGTGTTAGCGACCAGGAAAACTAGCGAAAACTGCGACGCAGGGTAGAATTCTATAGATATATGAATACAGAAGAGATGGAGCCTGAGTACTTATTGTTAGACAAGAGGGGAAAAGTCACTGTGTAGGAGGGGCGATAAAGTAAAAAATGCTACGTTCTTATTGGATGCCCTTTGAAACCCTACAACTTTTGTCAAACACATTTCTTTTTATTTATTATCAGAACTATACGGTCTTATGTGAAGTTAACACTCCACTTTTTAATTGCAATTTTTATAATATTATATGCCGAAACTCTTTTTGTAAACATAAAAATACTTCTATACTCTTCGAAAAGAAGCTGGAACTCACTAATCAGAACTATCAAATTTTAAAGTAGGAATGTCAACTTTACGTATCCTTTTATTTTATTTTAGTTAATAGTTTTTAGATATTTAGGCGTCTCATATTAAATGCCGCATCCTGTATAAGGGCGCATGCACACGAGCAACTTGTGTCGCGCGGCAGAGTACTCTTTCTCTGTCTATCTCGATAGAGAAAGAAAGAGTACTCTGCGCGACACAAATCGCTCGTGTGCACGCGCCCTAAGATTCTCTCTCGGATTCTCTCATATACAGAAGTTTCCTTGGACCGAAGTAGTTACAGAGTGCGCTAAGAGACTTAGCCGTACGATGTTGAAACACACCGTATACAATGAATCTTATAAGCAGCTTATATACAGTTTGTATCACAGTTTAACGTGTAAGTTTCCGTACTTGTCCAGCTTATCAGGAAGATCTTAACAACACAAACAATCGTTGTAAAAGTACAATGTGTTCAGGAAGACCGCACCCACACGTGCATAACCGTTATTGACAAAGACGGCAAAATGCCATTATGTCATAAAATATTTAGATACTTTCTATAGTAATAATTATAAAAGGTAGATTATACATTGGACTTTTCAGATAAAAAAGATCAATTTTTGATAAATGATTATAAATCATTTGACAATTAATGAAAACTGCTACGTTATTTAAATTGCCGAATGACATTGTTTTCCTTTATATTTATGTTTTCATAACAACAAAAAGACTGTATTTTTCTATAAAATAATATAATATTTAGATATTTTCTATAGTAGCAATTATGGAAATTATTATCTGTAATATTATCTAATCTATTAAAGAAAAGATTACACATTAAACTTCAGATAAAAAAGATCAATTTCTGATAAATGGTTGTAGATCATAATAATTAATGAAAATTATTACATTATAAAAATTGTCAAATGATTTTATTGGTCTTTATATTTCTATTTTCATAACATATTATATTATCTACTGTCTTTAGATCTCAATGTTGGAGTTGAAAATCTCAGTGCATAAGATAGACAGGACCAAGCTAGAAGTTGACACTAACAATGAACATATTGATGCTATAATAGGTAGATGGAAAAAAAACGTCACCCCCCCCCCCCCCCCCCCTATAACCTACACCTACAAAAACCTACGTGACCCTAGATAATTCAACGTGAAAAGAAAAAGAGAAAAGATGAACCGTGCAAGAAGTTTAGTTAAAACGAACAGGCCTCCTACGTCTTTCATTGTAAAGGACAATCCTTTATTTTTTTCAAGTAGCTCTCCCTTAACTTTATTTATTTTTTCAAAACTAAATTTTGTCCTTGATTTTCTCTCAGAAAATATGGTTATTGTACCTAAAGATTACCTAAGAGAACGTTTTTTCTAGCTTTGGCGCTCTTCTCCCCGTGGGCAAACTCAGGTGCCCATACAGAAAAATGAATATTACCACGTTTTTTCTTGTAAACAAACTAAAGAGAATAGGATAGGTAAGAATCAAAATCGCTCTGGTTATGTCGGTAGTGTTCATAGTAAGCGAAGGAGTATGCGACAACCGATAACTTATTTATCTTGCATGCGCGTCCTCTGAGAAAGCAGTAACGATGAGGAGCGCGGAAAGCGCGACATTCCACCGAATTGTCTCATAAATATTCAGATTTTCCGCGGTGGTTTCTGGTATTTATTGCATCGTCGTCGAAACGCGCGACGCGCGACAGCGTGGCGGACAAAGCGTAGTCTGGTCCGAGGTGACTAAGCGGCAATATTGTGGCGCCTCGCCGTTGGCAATACGCCATGTGCATCTATTATAAGTCTGGGTTCGTAGCCGCAAACCGACGTACCCTAGACCTTCACCTCGAGTTTTCCCCCGCAATCCTGACGTTGGTTATCAACGCTTTTGCCTAAAGCAAGGGTTACAATCAACGCAATTAGAATCTTCAATAATTTAAAGACTATACACCCACTCGCGTAGTTACGCATTCGTTAATCATTAACAATTTTGTTATTTTTTTACTTATAGTGCCTTTCTAGATTTGGTTAAAATAAAGAATATGTTTAATCATTTTTTAATATCTGATAATTTCTTTGTTTGCATAAAATGTATTTATTATATAAAATGAGTGACAATTATACTTTATGACAGCTCACCGATGAATAATAATAAAAACAAAATTATTTATATATTTAGATAAAGATTAGCAAGTAAAGTTAAAGCTTTAATTTAAAATATCTTATACATTAAAATATGTTATAAAATTTATTTTGTCAGACAAAAAAAGAGTTTCTCGTGCTTGCATTGCTAAATCGATGAAGCTATATTGATCGATTCGCAGAACAAAGACTTGAGTGTACTTTAAAAGAGCGTGACCGTCGTGTGAACACGCGTGCGACGAATTTTAATGTCACAACGGACAAGCATTACTTTCATACAGAGAACTTGCGGCGCAGAGAGGAATTAATGGGAAGACTAACAAATGTGTCAGAAAAATCTGTCCCTTGAACGACGCAGGTAGTCCATGCATACGACTTAAAAATGCATGCTGATGCATTCCAAAACATCGAATACAAAAAGAATAAAGAATAACATCGATATTGTTTATTTATTTCATAGAATAAGGAATATGAATCGTAGATAAAAGTTTAAATTTATATGGAATTGTAAAAAAAATAAAGATTACACAAGCAAAATATCCCAGATTTTTATAGAATATTTCTTTTACAACTATTAACTGTAAACTTCCTCTGTATATTGCTTCTTTTTTAATTATAAGATGGTAGTTTTGATGTTATAGAACCAAAGTTATATCTCAAAATGTGGTTTAGAATGTCTGTTGCGCGCAGCCTTTGATTAAAAAGGATTAAACATCCTAAGGCTGAACCTGTTAAACCTTGCAAAATGAGAAGACGAAAATCGCGAGGTAAGCGCATGATGTATCTTGGAGGTAGCGTATCCGTGATTAAACGAAAAAGAGTTTCTCGTGCTTGCATTGCTAAATCGATGAAGCTATATTGATCGATTCGCAGAACAAAGACTTGAGTGTACTTTAAAAGAGCGTGACCGTCGTGTGAACACGCGTGCGACGAATTTTAATGTCACAACGGACAAGCATTACTTTCATACAGAGAACTTGCGGCGCAGAGAAACGAATGAAAGAGAGAAGACGTCGCGTAAGATCGTCCTAATGTAAAGACTACGTATACAAAGTAAAGAAACGGCATCTTGTATGTGACGACGGAATTAGATACCCTGCGGAGGAACGCTATTATGTGGGTAAACTCAAGAAGGCCGATCCCTCTCGAATATCCATCCGGGCAAGATTTTGTTCTACGGGGCGATAATGTTCCGTACTGAAAGGTCTCCGCGCAATATTGATCCGCCATGATTGGCGCTTATTGTATGTGAAAGTTTCAACCCGCCGCAAGCGAACAGGGGAATATAATTTTCCATATAAAATAGTCTTCTCTCAGGACACAAGATTGTTATTAAATTTATAAATAGCAACACTGTCGCTGTTTCCAGCGATAAAACTATGCAGGTGAATTCGTCGGATTTAAACGGGCGACGCTGCAGAATGCGTGACCGTGAATCTTCATATCCCCACGGTAATAGTATTTTTCTGTGGAGAAAGATTTGCCGTAGAATATATTTCACGGGAATATATTTTGATGCGACAGTATTCGCGCGAGGATGAGCAAGGATATTTCGTTCGGCGACAAAAGTGTTCGTTGAAAATCGAGATGCATCTCCGTGGTGCGAAATACTATTATTGATAGGCATGACGAAGACGATTTCAACGAACAGCGCTCGAATTCAATTATGCAAAATATGCCCGCTTTTAATACATCTTTTAAGAGGATAGAAAATATAAAACTAAACAATATATAAAAAGTATAATATATAAACGATATTGTTTTTAAAATTTAATGCACGTAATTGCTAAAGTAATTACAAAATGGCGCGTTTTTTAAAGATATTTTCTATTCCAGAAATATTAGTATTATAATAATAATATAAAATATTTCTAATATACTAATGCATGATTAATGATTGAAGTAACCAACTGGTTATTATATAAATTATTATTAATATCTATTACAATCTTATACATTTTTACACAAATGTAAAAATTTTTATTTATTTGTAAATACTGTGTATTTGCAAATCCTGAATAGCTAAAATCAGAATAAAATTTAAAAAATTGTTAAATTTTAAGATAAATTTTTTTCTAATTAACTTATACAACGACCACTTTGCTGTTTAGAGTACAAGATCAATTTGTTTACGCCCGATTGCAAAAATCTCCTATATGAAATCCGCGACTTTACGAACCTCCAGCTCATCATGCTCTCCTGTTCTAAATCGGTCATCAACTTCTTATCCGGAATCAGTCGTCTAAGCCTTAGGTTGCAGAGCAGTACTTACGACTGGCACGAGGAGGAAGCTCACGTTGCATGGGAATTGGATTAGCAGCCGGAGAAACGGTAAGAGCAATTTCCGCGATAGTATCTGAACACGAGGAAGGGCACGAAACCCCTCTGATACGCCGCATGGTAGGGCTGATAGCGATAGGACCTCGTGAGGGAGGTTGATGCGACGTACCTACGTATGGGACTAATCCAGCACGCGATGCTACCTGGCAATAGTCTCCTCTAATTTGCATCGTAATGTCCGCATCGTTGTCCAACGATTCTTTCGGATCGTATCGACATATCGCTACGTCATCGTAATTTCGCGCGATATCGCGCGACAATTTCACAAATAAATCAGCGGTGGCGTCTGCCTGTCCCACTGGTGCAGTCTCGTCTCGATCTAAACGAGTCTGACAAATGTAGAATGGTACCTGAATGAACGACGTGGAATCGGATTAATAGCCGGAGAAACGCTAATAGAAATTTCGACGGTATCTCGACGGTATCTGCGCGTACGCTGTAGGGCGTGGTGTAACAATGCATCTCGTTGCAAATAATGGATGCTGATGTGTCTGCGCTCGTACGGCCTACCGAGCTCGTTTGAGACTACCTTACGGCGATTGTCACTGTAGTATAATACCGCAGGTATTGCCCCTTTGTCTTTGGTTAGTGTGCTTCGTCCGCATTGCGGGATAATAATTTTCCTCACATCTTGAGAAATTAATTATATGATTATCAAGAGTCGGCTTCTTCTTGTTCCTTCATTATCGAAGCCGTAAATAAACTTGCCAAGCACACAAATAAAACGATCGTGATATATATAACTGCGTGCAAAAACATTCCATGGCTTATAATACATTTTGGCAGCGATACAACAAAGAAGCTCAGAGCAAAAAATTATATAAGCAGTTAGAGAGATATTTGTATTGCGTTCTGAAAGGTATGCACAATTGATTATGTTCACTATCTTAAGCTTGTCGCTGACCTAAAGTAATTTGCCTCTTATTTAATTAACTGTTTCAAGCTTTATACTTAACGTCTTATCGAATGTCAGTCATTTAATCATAGCATGGCGGTTATATAGCGGTCTATACAACACCCGTCTATAGACGGTATGCAGCGTGGAAATTGAATTAGTTGCTGCTGGAACGGTGAGAGCAATTTCCCCGATAGTATCTACACACAGTGCCTAGGTCAAAGGAAAATGATAAACTCCGCAATAGATTGTGCAACAATGAAAGTACACTGATATACTGGAGTGTTACTCGCATGCATTTTGCGGCTGCATTAAATTCCAGAGCTTTTTAATATAAAAACATGCTGACAGACGGTGCAAAAATGATGCATTAAAAACAAGTTGAATAAACAATTACAACATAAATACCTAAGTAAAGAAGATATAAGTTTGCAGATACATATTTATTATAGATTTATAAATTTATTTAACTTCGCTCAGTAACATGCTTAAATATTTTGATCACGTACATATGTATATATGTTATTTCAAAACGTAATGTAATCTTTCCTTCCGCGAAATATTTTACGATTTAGTCTCTTATTAAAAAAAAATTTTCGGAACAACGAAGAAGTGCCTCCGAAATTCAATCCGGAATCTATGGAAATCCATGCTTCGGGACATGGTCGCAAAAAAGCTCGGAAATCGCGGGATCGATGGCGAGACGCGAAAAATCGCACAATACACAAGTGAAAACAGACGTTGGGACACGCTGTCGTTGAACGTCTATCTCGCGCTTTATCTGAAGCCGGCCGCCGGGTCCAACCGTAGGACAAGCGAGCTCTCGAGCTACATAGGAATTGGATTAGCAGACGGAGAAACGGTAAGAGCAATTTCCGCGATAGTATCTGCACACAAGAGACAGGCAGAGAGGGAGAGAGGGAGAAACAGAGAGAGAGTGAAAGAGAGAGAGAGAGAGAGAGAGAGGGAACGGGCGCGAGACACTGATACGTTCCTCCGTGGTAGGTTGTCCCCGCAACAAGCGAAGCGCCCCGGTGTTAATTACGCGCAATTGTCTGCGAGATCAGTGGCTTCAGCCAGCCAACCAACCGACCATCCCTGTACTCTACTTGCCACGGTTTATAACGAGATACGTTGCTGTATACGGTAACAATCATTATCACGCTCGTGTTAACGCACCACCGCCACCGCCGCGATTATGGAATGGCAGCAGCACGCCTTTAATCTCTATGCTGGCTTGCGTAAGCTGTTTGTGCTTTTGCGAGTAGGTATCGTATCACATTGCCCTGATACCTAATGGCGGAGCGGCTCGATCGCTCGAAGAACGGATGAAAAGAACAGACCTTATCAAGTCACTATAATATTGAGCTACCAAATCTTGTTTATTACAATGGACTTGTCTTTAAATATTGTTTATCTCTGTTTACGTTGTCTTATGTATAATTTGAAAGAAAGTCGTTCTCATTACTCACCTCGTAACGCGAAAACGGAGAGACACGCAGGAGAGAGGAAAAATAATTTAAAGTGCGCAAAAGCGGTTTTCCTCTTAAATAAATAAGCATGATGGACTGTCTGATCCCGATGTGGAAACTCAAGAGATGGTCGATTTATCTCTGTAATGTTTTGTGCGTCAAATAGTACTTGGCAAAGTACATCGTCGTTTCTGTCTACTATACTTTTCAAAGGCATTTAACAAATATCTCTTTGAAAGAAAACTTTTCAGTTAAAAATTGTAACTAATTTTCCTGCAATCAAAAATGGACAAAATTGCGAGGGTATCCAATCATTCTGATGTCGTTTTGATTGCGTGATTGTATATTGGAATAAAGATTGCTCGGAGGAAAATTCGCTTCAATGTTCGATTTAAGAAATGCTTCGATTGTTTCGATAGAAACAATGTAGTATATTACCATAATTACCGTTAAATTTCGAGGAAAGATAACAGTTCTGTAATTTTATCTCTAGTAAACTTTTAAATGACAGACGATGCAATATGCAACGTAAAGTTCCAAGCACTAACACAGGCATGCAGGAGGAGGCGTGCACGATAATGCGCGATAATGCGCGATCTAAAAACGTTTTTTGGTCCACGAGCGGGGTAAAAAGGTCTAAACAATCGCCACAGTTTTGTTAGAGCATCGACGCGATTACGGCGTGCGGTATGCGGCTGATTATGCCGTTGGGCTGGCTTATGCACGCACGAATATGTACATACATTGTGCATTAACGCGCGCTATCGTGTAATAACAGTTTGGCTAGCGCGTGTGTGAGCGAAGACAAAAGATTTAGGTGATTGCCACGCTAGTTAACGTATCATTATGATCGCGGAATGGCAGATTGCGATTAACTGACAGTGTAATGGGCATGCACATACGGGCAACGTTATGTTAATATTACGTTCATATCTAAATAGAGCATCATTAGTATCGTTGCGGTATGTGCAGTTTATACATAGTGTGAAGTGCGCAAATGCTTTTTGCAATATTTCTAAATAGATTTAATTTGTGACGAAATTATTATCATGCTCCAAGCAATTATTAATTATTACATGCAGAATAGTAAATCTCACCCATTCGGTAGCGGTCTTTAAATCGATTACTAATAAAATATACATATCTAATCGATCGGGATTAAGTCGAAGCATGTACTACTGTATTTAATCATTCATGTAAGCTCTCGTTTTTTGTCGATTACCTCCGACAGATACAACGATGGAAATAGGAGCGCGCAGAAAATATCTTCTGCAAAGAATAATAAGAATAAAAACATATTTTTATTCTTAGCTAATTGTATTTAATTATATTTAGTTATTTTTATAGTTTTATTTCTCTAAAAATTACAAAAATGCCTTTTTTTAACCGCACGATACACCGTGCAACAGTATACATAATAAATGTATAATAAGTAAAACTGGGTTCTAAAACATTTTCTGTGTGTATTGTGTTTTTATTCTCTTCTCTATGTACGAATAAAACGTGAAACTGTAATTATATATT
The DNA here is from genome assembly GCA_035220615.1 of Leptothorax acervorum. Classification (NCBI taxonomy): domain Eukaryota; kingdom Metazoa; phylum Arthropoda; class Insecta; order Hymenoptera; family Formicidae; genus Leptothorax; species Leptothorax acervorum. The sequence continues at coordinate 1,388,777 of JASTWQ010000019.1, forward strand.
TAATCATATTCAGTTATAGTTTAGTTTATAAAAAAATTACCAAAAATTTCTTCTCTTCAATCAAATTTGCATGATACACCATGCAACAGTCCGCGTATGTAGGTACATATAATAAACGTATAAACATAGCTTTTAAAACATTCTTTGTGTGTATTTTGTTTTCCAACGCAAGGATTTGGAAGATTTGGAAGAAAGACTAAAGTTGAATGTCTAACGCAGTAAGTAGGAAATAGAGATAGCGGAAAACTCCACCGCGCGGATAACACCGAGACAAGAATTTCCACGAGCCACGCCCGCGAGAGTATGCCATTCGGGATATAGGTTGGACCGGACTTAATTACAAATATAATTAAAACAGTGCCTGTTTATAAAGCAATTTTGCAAGTAAAATGCCACACGCGGCTTCTCTCGTTATCACAAAATATAAATACGTTTTGCGTATCGCGCGCTAATAAAGAAGTGAAATAATTTACACGTAAAGCATGAAGCTTGTCGCGCTCACTAATATATGTTTAAAAATAATGCTTCCAGTCAGCGTTTGTTATAATCTTAATTGCTTGTTAGTTATATATATGCATCGCGCGTGTGGCAGGAGGAAAAAAATTTCGTGTACTTCATATTTCGTAATACAAGATTTATTTAACGGCGCGAACGCGAAACAATTCTCGCTAAAACAAGAAATATTTTGCATAATGTATATGTACGTGCCTTAATTAATCTATTCACAGATCCACGGTATGGTTGCAGATAGAAGGAGATTTAATTATTCAAGGGTGCAAGAGGTAGACGCGGGCGTGTTATTCCAGTCGCGTCTGCTTTAAACAATCCTTCCCTTAGAGTCGCGCCAATTAAACTTCGATAGTTACCTAATTTTATAAGTGAAAGGTTAAAGGTTCCGTCTTAATTTAAACAATTGCATCTAATACGGTAAAATAGTATCAAAAACACCGAATATCTACAAAACGGATAGACAAGCCAATTTTTTGAGGGTGAGTAGAAGGTCATAGGAGATGCCCGAATTCACAAAGTTTTAACAAAATTTCCCTGTGCGTCGGCGGCCATCTTGAAAATAAGGGTAAGTTTGGATATCTCGGCTCCTATTGGTCGAATTTTTTTTATTTTTTTTTAGTTTTGTAGGGAAAAATATTTGCTACGTTTGTTTAAAAAATTTTTTTATAGCTCAATAAAAATGTTCAACCCCTAATTGCGGCACTTTTTTGGTTGTAACTTTTTTCCTTAACAGGTATTAAAAAATTTTTTAAACAAAAGTTGTAGCAAATATTATTCCCTACAAAACTAAAAAAAAATGAAAAAAATTCGACCAATAGGAGCCGAGATATCCAAACTTACCTCTATTTTCAAGATAGCCGCCGACGCACAGGGAAATTTTGTTGAAACTTTGTTAATTCGGGCATCTTCTATGACCTTCTACTCACCCTCAAAAAATTGGCTTGTCTATCCGTTTTGCCATTTTCAGATACTACTTTACCGTATTAATCGTGATTGAATCGAAGAACGCACACAATATATCCATTTTCCTATGTCTTCACAGTAAGGAAGGAATCAAACATATGTATATACTTCGAGATAGTGTACAATTTAATTAAACTTGACGCGTTTCCATTTTGTCAGAAAATGAAGTAGGTGGTTATAATATGTCCATATTATGCAGTTTTTTCGTATGACGGGCATGGCGGCTAATATTTAACTATTGTCAGGTCAGTCTAGATAACAGTAACATCTATTTTCTGCATCAAGAGCGTCTAAGATCTCTTTATTCGTAACGGAATACATCACCAATAACACGTGATAAAATGTATTCAATGGCTTTGAAAGCTATGCATGCTCTATCCAAGGGACAATAATCGCGCGTGTTCCACAACGCTGTGTGCGGCCGCGCTGCGCGACAATCGACCATGTTGTTATGCGACGTGTTTAATTAAAGATTCGGTGCAAATGAGTTTCGCGAGCACGTCGTAACTCGGCTCTTAACCGGGTCACAAGGACTTGCACGGGTGCACGCATCTTCTGCTGATTATGGCCCGACAAGGTAGAAATATAGCGTCGCATTGTAGAACGAAACAGTATTGCAGTAGGGCGGACCATGTGTTTAATAGCTTTAGAAGACCTTATAAAAGTACGCTTATGCGTAATAAGAAGAAAAGTAATGAGAAGAATCTCGTTTTTCGCAACTTTAAAGAGAGTTGCTTTTATGTAAAAGTAAATTTAAAAAATTTATGTTTGAGAGATGAGCTAATGTAAGGTGAAGTAAAATGAGAGATAAGATATTAATAAAATTCAGGAGGTACTATTCTCCCGATTTTTCATACTTATATTGAATTTTAAAAAAATTGTTGGCGGTAAATAAAATATTTAATAGTAATATTTAATTTTATATAGAAAAAGTGTTATTAAATTCAATTCTTCTAAGATGTGACGGTTAAGAAATAAAAATCTTCGACTTTAGTGTAAAATATTTATAGGAAATGTTTTTGCGACTTTATAGCATTATATAAACAATGTATCAAAATGTTAGTAATGTAAAAATTCCACGCCAGAAAAGCTGTGGCGCGTCTATACAAGGTTGCGTAATGCGCTGCAAAACGGACACGGCGCTATTCTTTTGTGCCGAGCGGGAAAAGTAAAAGAATAACGCGGACATTATGCAAAAACTGCACAATTGCAGCGTAAGAAGATTGGCAGACAATGTATTATGAAGCGTTTTATTAAAGATCTCGCGCAAACGCATTTCGCATGCTTGTCGGAACTTTGTGACCGCCGGTTATCTCGTCGCATCGTGCGCAATGCGTTTACGCATACTTTACGCATAATGTGTGCGCATAAATTCGCGGCTTGAAAGCGCATCTAACTGAAAATGAATGGCGCGTGTTATAGCGTAAATTAAACTCGCACGTATTTAGCTATGTGTCTGTTACTAAAATACCGAGGCGAATTATGAGAAAAAAGATATCTTTCAAATGGTGCCGGATCGAGAGCGCTGATTTCCAAATACTGATAAATTGATTTCTGTCAGTGCGACATAAATAAATCCGATTGGCATAAAACTATTTTCGCATATACGCTAAATCATACGATATATATCGTTAAATTATAACGAACGTGTTTGCTGAGGGAATTAACGTCGCGCGCGTTTTTATCTTCAAATTTCTCGTTAATATTCACGACGCGATCATAATTTTTAAAAATACATTTATTGAAGTTTTATCGTATGCATTATAATCGACAGAATTTAATATAAAGCTGTCGCCGATATCGGATGGGAGCGCCTCATTTATTGCGTTTTCGTATATTACAGTCCTCGTGCATGCAAAAGTGCTAACGCGGGAAAAAAGTGTCGCTCAATGCAATCACTATAAATGGAATGTCTAACAAAGCAGAAGTTTATTCTTGTTAGTAAGTATAATATAATTCGAAATCCTTGCCTGGTGCTTAGACGTTATTTCAGGATCAGATCAAAATTCAAAGATATCTAAGTTGCGACATAAAGCGACGAGCAATGTAGATATATATCCGTGCAGCAAGAATATTTTATTAAAAACATTGCTGTGTGTATTTTCGGGACCATTATCCTGAATTCTCCGAAAATCGGATTCCCAATTAAAAGTCTCCGGTGTAAAAAAATGCACCAAGGACTGAGTAACTTTCTCACGCAGTAAATCGTAAGGAGAAGCCACTGCAACATGAAACTGCAATTCCGAGCAAGTCGAAAGCAAAACCACAGCAGCGACGCACAAACGTGGGTAAAATTTCTCGCACGATCTCGGATTTCCGCGTTCCTCAGTTTCGGAAAAGGAGAATTGAAAACGACTTTTGTCGTCAATTCTTGCACCGCACGCAAATCCCACATGGTAAAAAAAAAAAAAAGAAAATCTGCAAGACCCGTAAGAATACCTTGGTAGTAATATCCCTGAAATATCCCGTATAAGAGCACTTCAATATCTACTAATATCTACTATATACGCTTTTCCGTTTTTTATATAGCACCTAAAATATTTTCAGATTGTCGCACGCAAGAATTTCCTTTACAATTTTCACACATCTCTCGTTAATATTTTGTTTTAATATTCTATATAAGAGCATTTCAAAGAGTATAAAATATAATATATTGATGTATAAATTATAATATAATTGAAGTATAAATTATAATATAAATATTATATAAATAATTTAAGAAAAAATCAAGATCTATATGCGTGCGGATTTACGACACTTAATGCGATTTCAGTACATCTCGCAGATATTTGTACAAGAGCAAGTCGAGCGGATGGGCGATGCGCGTCTCGTCCGCAAGAGATACAGAAACACACGCGCGCGTACGAGATAGTGCGTGTACTAAGCGTCTCGGTAGTATACGCGTGACATGCATTAATGCAACGCGACTCGGACGCCTCTCGGCACTCCGAGCTCGGCCTCTCGTAAAACGCGCCGTAGTGCAGGGCGTGATTGCGCCGCACTTAATGGGCCTTTAACCCCTGCGCGCTCCAGCGGACCGTTCCACGGCACGGAGACTTCCGGTACAATTTTCCCATTGAAGACAGCCCCGCTGCACCATTAATGTCCCCTCTCCACCCCACTCTTCCCTTTTCTACTGCCCCTCTTGGGCGAACACCTTTCCTTTTGCAGGACCGCCTTGTACCGAATAAAGCCATATAGTTTTTGAATGCCTTTTTCAATTTGTTAGACTTTTATCGTTACGTTTTATGCTTTTATATTATTACCGTATTTCGCGAAAACGAAGATTTAAAAGGAAAAATTATATTCGCACGTGGAGAATTTAATTATTAAGAGGAATTAAAAAGAACTCACTTATCACATTTTTAACATTTTTGGTCATGGTAATTAAAAACGTTCCATGCGCCAATTATTTTGTTTCTTTTTCTAATAACTAGCATTCGTTAACTTATTAATGAATTTCTAAATCATTACACTGCTAGAATATATTTATTTTTAATTAACTTCGTGACTTTGATGTGAAAGATTTTAATTCGGCCAGGAAACGGTTGAGATAGCCTTGCGTCCCATTCTTTATTCCCATTCTCGTTGTTACATCGTTCCCTTCGGTTCCCCCTTCATCCCAAGTATGATGAATGGGACACTGAAGGATCGGCGAACCCAAATCGAACAGCGAAATTTGCGCCGTTGATGCGCGCGCGCACCTCTCCCATCCTTTCCACGACGTGACGGAAATTAAAGAGGCCGTAATTAATCCCCACTCTCCTAGGTGTTCCGAAACCTTGGTACCCGCTTTGAAGCGTATCTCCTCGCGTTATACCGAGAGAACGCCGTTGCCCGGAATTACGTGACCATACTACCGACGACTTTTACATTCACGCCAGGATGCCTATTTATGATAATTCGGTCGCTTCATGGTCGAGCGAAAGAGATTCGTAGCGTTTCCGCGGTATTGTCGGAAAATATTCGGCGTTTCCACGAACACGTTTTCAAAAGTGTCAAGGGAGACACGATCGCGTGGTCAAAAGCGTTTTATACGTGCTACGTAATACACTTTCGCTCATAAAAATGCACGATATAGAAAAAAAGTGCTTGTCTTGCAAGTTACAGAGTTTCAACTTGCTGTTTGTTGTTTGCAATGTACACAATTGTGTAAAACGACTGCAACGTACAAAATGACATGAGTTTTTAATGCAGTAAATATACATTATTACGCAAAGTGCGGTTTGCTTACGTGGATAATTGAGAAACTTGTAAACTTGCATTTTTGTTTACGATTCGTTTTAAAAAATGTTTGGATATTACTTTATTGTTTTGTGATGGGATCGTGATAGTGGTATCATTTACGATTTTTCACACAAAATCTATTTCGCTATATTTTTTTTTAACGATAATGTATACCTAATTATTTGAAGATTGAAACGATTCTCTTATTTTGATCTGTGTCCGCCGCTGTAATTTTATTTTTTCGTATCACCGAGGCCTCGCCGCCGACTACTCTGTTTATCGTTCCAATACTAGAGAGAACGTTCCCCCGTAATAGATTAATCGAGTACTCGAGAAAAACGGTAAGAGACGATCGTAAACTTCACGAGTGTTTGGATCGGAGAGGAGCATCCAGTCTGTCTAGAGAGAAAACCTTTTCAGCTATCACAGGTACTTTAGCTGTGCCTTTCGTTCTCTCATTTCAACCCGGCTCTTCAGCGAACATGACGAATTAGAGCGAAGGATCCAGGAGTGGTCCAAATCGAGCGGCGAAATTTTCTACGTTAATACTTACTCGCGTTTAGAGGTATCACGGTTAAGCAACGATGATGTAGCGGAAATTGAGCGCACGAGAGGTATAATTAACTCCTTTGGCTACTATCCAGAATCGCATTTTTGTCATACTTTTTGCGATTATTTCCATCTGTATTTTCCGACCGTTCCATCAATGCTGAGAGAAAAAATTGTTTTTGTAAAAATTCCTTCAAGTTTTTAAAAAAAGATCAAAGCAGACTACTTTTAACACGCGCTACAATTTATCGTTTATTATTCAATACGAGCTTCTTTAATCTTTTACTTAATACGTACGCCTTTAATCTTCTTGATATTGTTACCTTTTTTTTGCCTGAAGCGTTGAAAAAAATTGTACAGCGTACATATTTTTGTCACACTATCAAATGTCACATTATGTCTTTCCATGCTAGATATGAAATATAAAATATAAATACAAATATGTTAACGTTATCCAATTTGTAATTCTAAAAATATAGAAAATAAAAATATAGTACTATATTTACTATATAAAACATTAAGAAAGCATTTGAAAAAAATTATAAGCGCGATATAATATGGGTTATAGTTTTTGCTTGAATTATTCCGTTAAATGTTTTAGTGCTATCGTGAGAAAGATAATTCGCAATGAAGTGGAAAAGGGAAAAGTGCAAAATCACATTCCAAATACGGCAACAGTTAATTAAATGCGTAAGAAATAAAAAGCACGGAATTATCGCGCTTTGCATCGACATTAAAGGCACAGTCTGGAATTAAATTAAACGAACTTCGCGCGATCAGCTTCTCTACCTAGAATACACAATGAGTTATGACAGGAGTTATGACAAACAACGAAAAGCCGTTGGAGATCCGTGGAATGTTATCGTAACGAGCTTCGAGACAGATATGTCGAGAATCTTCACGTCTACTTTCCACGATGACATTCGTCTTGATTATAATTTCCTTCTCAAGCATCGTTGTGCAAGCGCCCTTAAGTTCAACGTTCGTTAGCTTAGCTGCCGTCAAAGAGACACGGACGACTTTGATTCTCTGCTCCGGCCGGAAGCCTCTGGGATCGACAATCATCGCTTGTGTTCTCGTTTTGTATCCGTATATTTTTTCTTCATCCGAGAGAGGCGCTAGATAGCTTGGAAAAACATCCGCGTTTCGCTTTGCAACCTCGTCAGGCTGTGGAGTATTTGACGTAAAAAGAACTCAACGAAGGAGAATCTTACTTTGCGCTTCAGTTGCTTCAAGACTATTTGCAATAATATAATTATATCGCAAAAGTTGACATAGACCAGATGTATGAAAATCATGACGTATAAAACAAGACAAAGAGTATCGTAAAATAAAAAATATAGAATAATCTAGATTTATTTACAAGACATTGTTTTCGGCTCTCCCTTTCATACTCAATCTTTTTTTTTAATTAATACAATGTACAATTATAAATAAACATCGGATTTTTCATATGCAGATTGGTGGAAAAAAGCAATTATTATAAGCTTTCTATTTACATCAAAACTCAGTTAATTCTCACTTGTGACGTCATAACTCAGTTGAATGCACGTTCCTTTTGATGCTGATAGCAAGTGAGATTCAACTTAATTTTTATTCACAATCGAGACCGTGTCCTTAGACTCACATTAAAAGTGAGATTGTGAACTTGTATTGTTATGCAATAGCTTTGTCATCAAAATAAGCAGGTAAATTCCTTTTATTCACTAAACAACTGACGTCTTATCTGAGTATTCTGTGAGTCTAAAGTACTCGCATAACTGAGTGACCTCAGCTCACTTGAGTGTAAATGGAAAGCGCTAATAACTAAGATTATGTTATTTATAATATCCAACATATTTATACGTATAACATAATATGTTGCAGTATAAATATGTTGGATATTATATAAATAACATAATCTTAGTTATTAATTGCTCTTTTCCACCAATCTGCATATGAAAAATCCGATGTCTAATTATAAACCTATCGGCTATCTTACGTCCACCGCGAAAATTTTAACGCGTCGATCGCGTGTTCTACCGGTCGCAATTAATCGATCCTTCTTTCTGCGAGTTCGCGAAATTCGCGGCCGCTCGAAAACCCCGAGATAGACACGCCCGATAAAGCCAGTGGTCAATTACGTACGGTACAAACGAGGGCCTGTTGAAACAAACTCGTGCAACTCGCGCGTTTGTGTCCGAGCCCGTATGAACCGGTCGTCGGGCTACTTAAACCCGCGTGTAACGCGAGTTGAAAGGCCATTTGAAATCCGAGATCCTTAGCACAGCTGTCTCCCTGCATAATCTCCGCGTGCTGTGGCCGCCGAGCTGATGCCCCGCAGCAAATTCAGAATGGAGAAAGAAGCCTGTGCTCTCGCGGCTCTGTATATCCCAGTATTAATTGAACGGCCGTGCGCGCGATTCGATAACCAAAACGCATCGTCGCTCGGTACGGGCCGCTAATTAGGCGGGCGAGATGAGACAATGTATTGTTCCCAGTTTATGCATTCCAGGGAATCACGGAAATTAAATTAGTGGTCGCGTGCGCTATCAATTGCCGTGATTTCTGTTATCTCGACGAGCGTTTTATTGAATTAAACAGAGTTATTTTAGTGCTTTATTTTTCCGGTTATTATATATATATATGTATAGACATATGTATGTATATAGTAACAAAATATATGTATAATATATAGGTTGTTGGAAAGATATTAGATTATTTTACAAGTTGTGATATCCCGGGACTAATATTACACGCCTCGCATTAATCACTTTGTGCTCTGTGCTTCCTCAACCGTATCCTCATATCACAGCGGTGTACATGACACGTTAGTAACTTTCGCACAAATTCCTACAAACACCATTTCGTTACCGTGCTCATACTGCTCATGCTTGATACGTAACACTTAGCGAACACGCAGTATCTTAGTAATTTACATTCGCTAGGGTGATGTCGCGAGATCGGAAACGAGCATTACGCGAGGCTCTCAGAACATGTCCGCTTATCGTCATACGAGATATCGGCGAACGTGATAAACCACGCGGGAATGACCCTGGCACACGCGTTGCTGGGTGCGACACATCCCGTGAGAATCCTAGGGTGCCTCTCTTGCCCGGTGTCTACCGCATAAGAATTACGAGCTCGCGGAATCGACGCGTGTGCGGCAAAAATTTTTTCACCGCGAGCCGTAACGACCGGCCGCGCGTCGCGATTCCGTCCGTCCTTTCGCGGGCGGTCGACACGTGCGCGAATTAAACGGGCTGCTATTTACGGGCGACGATTGTCGATACCCGCGCGTATATATTCCCGGGAACGGCTGTCCTAACAGGTTTCAACCACGCTCCACATTCGCGCCGGAGGGGTCAATGAACCGCGGACGCGCGGGTATCGGATACGATGACAATGCCGATATTTCGTCGCGCGGCGAAAGTGTCCGCGATATTTCAGGGCAAAGCAACGGCGCCTGGGAGAATCCAGGGGGGGGGGGGGGGGGCGTGCGCGCACGTGGTGCAATAAAACGCGTGATATTTTCTCCCGACGGGGATATTGAAACGCTCTCCGTTTCGCCATCCCGGCGCCGTGATCTCGCGCGAAGCGTCGATAAAGACGGACGGCGGCGTTCGCTTTTGTGACCGAGGAAAATCCTCTCCCGCGCGAAGGAGAAGCCGAGCGCACGGTTATTCGGTCGGAGGCGGTGGTCGCGTCGTTATCGCGATAAATAATGATAATTTCGGTCGGTTCCCGCCGTGTGTCTCCCGATGACACGCTCGTATCGTGAGCGTTATCACTTTGTGGCGAAATTGCGTCGATAATTCAACCCGTGAAATAATAAATAGCACTTCGCTCGCCGGCCGGCGCGGGCGCTTATACACATACAACGCTGCCCTGGCGCCGCATAGTTCGAAACTTTATCACTTTGCATAATACAATCTTTGCGTGACGCGATGTCATTGCTTACCGCCGACCGGCCGCGTTTATCGCCGTGCAAACGCACCGGTTTCAGTGACGCAAGGATTCGCGGGTAGCTGATGATGAGTACGAACGACCGACCGCTATTCAAGAAATTGCGGTAAATTAGCTGGGTAATCGCTGTTTATCACGCTTGAGATATCGTCGTTTTGCTAAGTGCCAGAATCAGTAGTTTTTGCTTTAAATAACTCATATGATCTTCTCCTTTCTTAGTTAAAGATTTCTGATGACTTTGTAATAGAGTCCTCCTTATAATCACCGAGTTTCTTTAATATTAGAAAGTAAGATACCTACGTTTAAATTTAATTTAAGCAAATTACGCTTCGCCGCTATATGCAGATAACAAAACTTTATTCTTCAGAATGTACTTTCAGAGAATTTTAAATCTTAATTAACTAACGTTAAATGGGAATCTAATGGCCGGAATGGCCATTATATTTTTTAACTTCAAAATAAATTCTCCATAAAAAAGATTGTCTTTAAATATTTACGAAAAAATTTGTGATTAAAAATAATAACGGCCTTTGATACATACACAACTTTGATATGTATTATTTTTTATAATTCTTGCAGAATATGAATTTAGTTTTATGAGTGTATAAAACGAGCACGTTGTTACGACTAATTATATAATACCTCATCACAAGGCAGTAAAGGATGGATAATATAAGGATAATTAAGCTTTTAATTGCGTCACGCGTTCTCGAGACACTTTGTTGTCTAACTTTTCGTGACTCCTGCTAAAGCTGCTTTTAATGTTTTCAATTTGTCTCCGAGTATTTTGGACGGCGAGCTTGTAATACCGCAACACAGAAATATTGAAAATAAGTTACCTTTGCGAGGAGATAACGTAATACAGGCTGTTTCGTGAAATCTGCATTAGGATTTCACATATCCTCTGATCTTCATTTCAACAAGCTTTTAGAATTAAACACAATCTGATTCATACTTTTGTCCTAAATTTAATACGTTAAAATCTTACAGAGAGATTTTAATTGTATAAAATAAGACACTATAATACACTTTATATTTTTTTTCAAAGATATACTTTCGAAGTTTGATTCGAATTTCTTTAGAATACTTTAGAAGGGACAAGTACAGATTTTAGAGAAGACGACGATCGTCAAAAAAGATCGATGATCGTTAAAAAACTTTAGGAAGAATTCGCACCGCTTTCTCACTATATTTCGACCCTTACCGCGTGGTTTTTCTTTATCAAGCGAGGCGAGTGCAACGATCGTCTTATCGGCGAGTCGTAAAGGCACAAATTGTACTAAATCGCCGAGAAGACTCGCGGGACACGACATTCGCTTCAGTTTGCAACTCGACCCGGCTTTCTCGACGACACCCTGTCGTTCTCCGTCCCACCCCACGTTCATTTAAGATCGGAATTAATTACGACGTGGTGTAATAAAAGAGACGCATACTTTTATATGAGCCGCGGAACAAGGCGATCACGGCGGCTCTTAAAGTTTATAGGATCACCTGTCGCATCTCTTCCTCTCCTTCACTCTCCTCGTAGTCCTCGTTTTCTCTCTCTCTGTCTATCTCTCATCTTCCATAGTCTCCTTAATCTCATTTTTTACGCTGCGCGACGTACTTTCGTCGGCCACATCGGCATAATCCGTATAAAACGTGATCACGAACATTGCGCTTTTTATCATCGCTCTTTGTGATAACGTTACGATTCATTCAGTCGAATTAAGATACTTATAGATGCTGCCAAGGACACTCTAAAGTGTGTATAAATCTATGTGAAATTTAATATCGCTGTTTACAAGAATTTTTAATAATTACTAAATTATTTAAACAAAATTAAAGAGTAGCAAATCCTTCGTTCGAAATGCGTGCAGTAATTCAGCATTGGATTTATCATAATAATTTTATAGCCAATACTGGTATCGAGGATTATCATACCAATTAGCGGCACGATTTCCATAGAAACGAAAGATCGCATTAATTTATATGTATTGGATAACACCCGTATGTATCATAATATTACATCTATATGCAAATGTTACATTACGCAGTTTGTAATGTTCGTTTGTTTGCGAGACTTTTCGTGCAAACTGCGCGGACAGTAACGCGCAGAAAAATTAGTTCCGGGTGATTTATGGGCGCGTTCTTCGGTGAAAATCGATTAAAGCGGGTAAATTCTTCCCTCTCTTTAAACGACACTTCGACGATGCTTCCATTTCTCATCGGACGAGTGTTTGGCAATTTAAGAGTACATTCGTCTCTCGCGACGGGTGATTACCCTTGCAGATTTGCAGTCTGTCTTCGAGCTACATCTCGCGATCCCCGGCGCTACCCTCGAGAACCCGCTCTCGATCGTATCCCATGTAATCAGACGATGCTCTTCGTTTTCGTATTATTCATAGAACGATCGATCTTCGAACGGCGGTTGTCGTACTTCGTTTGCTGAGATTACCAAGAATCTTACCGTACGCACCATTTTACTTTATAAATAGCGGGTTTGAGTTATGTAATATTAAAGACATCCAAAAACTGACTAGTATTACAAATATTTGGCATCGCGAAATGATAAACGATGACAAGCAATAATAAAATATTAGTGTATCTATGCTTATGTGAAGTTACGCTTATAACTGTTATGTTAAAAATATTATAAAGATTATTATCATAAATTCGTGAATATCTCAAAGTAATTCTAATCAAAATAAAAATTAAGCAATGCAATTATATTTTATTAAAAGATATAATTGTTGAAATAAAGTCGTTATTTTGTTGAAATTTTGACAGTGTTAATATTTGTAAAACTACTGTCGCATCTTGGAATCGTAGAAGCGTTACAATATCATCTCTACTTATCGTATTCGGCGCAAAGTTTAAACGATTCGCTTGGCCCTCCGTGTAATTTATAGCTTCATCGATCCTACGAGAAACCCGGCATCATTTAATTCTCGCATCGTTCGCGACACCGAAGTCTTGCAATCATCATTCCCGCCTCCAGTTTTAACGAGCGGAGGTGAGAAATCAGGGCCGCACCCTCGGGTTCCTCCGTAGCTGTATTTTTCACCCTCTACCCCCCCGGTTTTTCCGCCTGACCCGCCTCGTAAACAATGAATAATTTATTCTCCCGGGCGATCGTTCCCCGCTTTCGTAGCTGCCACCTTGTCGGACGGAAAACGGAGAAGCGGTTCAGAGAGAAGCAAAGGGGAGAAGGAGAGAGACGGACTTATTGATGAGATGCGTGTCGAGCCGCGTGAAATCACGCCGTCGTTGCAGTTAAATAATTGGATATTGTCAAGAGAGAAGGGAGAGCCTGGCCGCTCGTTATATCTCTCGCGCACTCGCATATAGACGAGAGAAGAGAAGAATAGCGAGTTCGATAGGACGTACCCTTCAAATCTCGCCATAATACGGCGAAGGCGGAAGAAAGCCGCGCTAAATTTAGCGGCATCATAAATCTCAGCGGTCGTTTCCCCCTCCCCTCCCCGGAAAGAGAGCATATAAGTCGCGATTATGAATTTTACATGAACTGTTCGAGCGGAGCTCACGTGTTATAAAGTGAGGCGACAAGGAGACAGTTTTGTCCAAGACTATGCGAAAGAAACAATGCTCACGTGTAAAGAAGCAACTGCACCTGGAAAAAAGGAAGAAAAGAGAGAAAAAGAAACAACGCTGATCGATATGACGTTTGTAAAGAAGGCCCCCTTGCACCTATCTTATGTAACTTTTGTCATATCACCCGTGAAAGGTCCTTGCGCAATCACACATGAACGATCGTCCCCTCTTTTCCTGCCCTTCTCCGAGTAGGTGCGCCCCGACACACAAATCGCCGACGCGCAATCTCTGTGTGCATCGAGCGAAAAAAGAGTGCGTGATAATGCTTAGGTACCGAAGGCGACGACACAGGTCGATTGCATCGGCCCCGCGAATTCCTGGCGTTCCGGCACGTCCTACCAGCGAACACTTTGTACCGTGTCGCATATTTTAATCCATTGTTTAGCAGCGAGCAAATGCTTTAAACCCGGAAATGGCGCCACGCCGTTTTCCACATTTTTTTCTTCTTTCGCTTTACGTTTATTTTTTGGCATCAGTTTCGTTGTTCAATTTTGCATTTTCTGAGAGTTCATTAAGATCCCTCTATTTTTTAAAAATCGACACCTAAACATTCCGATGAACAAAAAATTGACCTTAAACTGGTGATGATTTCAGTATGTCTTGAAAATTATATGCCAGAAGAAATAAAGAATTACAGGATGCAGAAAAAAGGATAATAAAATACAGTCGAAATATTGGCAAAATAAATCAAAGGTCTCGCAATACATACACGTGCGGCAATGATGTTTATCATCGTGGATTTATTGACAATTTACATGCCTCGGGAGCACTTTTATTTCTGGGCTTAGAGTTCACGCGCACAATGCGACAGTGGGACTATCAGGTATTTACCTCTTGTACTCTCAATCCACGATCCCGAGGGTAAAGTTCACATTTACCGGGCGCATTTCGTGCCGAGACTTAGCAACATCATGAAGAGTTTCTGCGATGCATTGTTAAGTTATGTGCCTAATTATGCAAAAATGTACGTCCGACCGGCAGAATGCGCCGGAGTATTGGTATTTCGATGGAGCGATCCCGTACCTCCTGTGCTCGTTTTTGTCGCTTTCGCGCCAGAAAACACTGGTGAGGAATCCTTGGCTCGTTCGCGAGAACGCGTTCCACAGCAGGTAGACGTCATTGCGGACATTCTGAGCTCGCTCTCGCGTTCGCGAAACTATCGCGAAAATGGAAAGATCGTCGGTACGTTTAAATTTGTAAAGAGACAGTTTCACTGCATTTATTTAGATGAGATACGGGGGATATAATACTTCTCAATTCGAAACGCCTGAGCAAAATCGAGCGTAAATTTAATGACATGTGACATTTTCTGAGAAAATGGCAATTAAACTAAACATCGAGATGCTAATAATCAGCGATAAAGGTGCTAAGACTGGAAGGTAATAACTATTCAGAGATACTTGTAGCGATGCGACGATCAAACAAGAATAAAAAGATTAATGAGATTAAAGTAACGAGCTTCGGGAAAAGCGCAGTAATTGGACGGAAGTAAAATTAATTTTTCGCAATCAGGAAAGCCGGCGGAGTAAGTCGAAGGGAAAGTGAGTCAACGAGTCATTTTTGTTTTAATTAAAAATTCGATTTGACGTTTCGAATCCCCTCCATCGTAATTTTGTCCCGCAATAATCGCAGCTGGGTGACACGACAAGACGAAGGGGACGTGCATTCGCGGCGACCGCGACGCGAGGAAACGGCGAAACAATTTAATGGGCTGAATAACGAGCGTGGTTTACAGCCGCGCGGTACAGCCCCGGACGTTTCGCGATTGACAATTTAGTGGGCGTGCCACGCGAGCTTACATTTGAGAC
Source organism: Leptothorax acervorum (assembly GCA_035220615.1). Taxonomy (NCBI): domain Eukaryota; kingdom Metazoa; phylum Arthropoda; class Insecta; order Hymenoptera; family Formicidae; genus Leptothorax; species Leptothorax acervorum. The sequence continues at coordinate 1,404,373 of JASTWQ010000019.1, forward strand.
GATGATCCTCGCGGCACTCGCGCATTACGGCCTAGCATTATTTATTGCGTCGTTTTATAAGGGCGACTGGTTCGCCTTGGGATCTAGATTCGCTCGCCCCTAGAGCGATTCATGAATCGCGCAAATGCGCTACGCGTCGTCCCGGACGGCCGCGCCGGACGCGCGGACCGTGCTGATCGACAAGTAGTGACTTGCGGAATTGCAGGTGCACGAAAAAAAAAGGATGAGTTTCGGTTGGTAATCGCTGACTGGCGATCGCGTTGCGTGAAGGGATTTAAGAGCAGCCTTTATCTTGAGACGAACAATTTTCTTTGTTCTTTACTTTTTTTTAAATGTAGATCAATATCTCTTCTACGTATATAAATTTTAAAGGATGTATGTAGGTACGTAAGTTTACACATAACAAGTCGGTAGGTACGTGAAGAAATATACTTCTAAAATCGTCAACTGTCAAGATTTGATATTGACGTTCGAATATGTAAAGAGAGAACGAACGGTTGAAAATTATTCATCTGACGGCGCTTGATGCGATGTTTAGCGAGCACGTGTCGCGCAACCTGAAAATAGTATTTCCGAGATACGCGACGTTGTTTCCAATTGAAATGTAATTGTCGCGGTGGCGCAACGGTGACTTCGAGTTATTTCGCAGTCGGAGTAGGCAGCCGGAGCGAGCGCGTACACAGCAAATGTGCATAAAGTACCAACTCGAGCTAAAATAAACGGCGTTTTGTAACGCTGCCAAAACCCTCCGGCTCGTCCGAGCTTATCACGTCGTGCGCCCGTAAGGGAAGGCATTGCACTCGTAAACTGTTGGAGCATAGACGGCAACGGGGAAAAGATTAAAGCTATGCAATTCGCTTTTGCACACGTGCACCTGACGTCGTCGCGTCATTGATCGCGGTCAATGACGAGAGGGTGCCGGGGAGGTGCCGGAGCACGTGCTGTCGTTTTACTCGTTCGTTCTAGACCTCGTTACTTCACGTGTATATGCTATTTTAGATTTTCACAAATTCCTGACGGCACACTCAGATTTACGAATCCTGCCGAGTATACTTTAATATTTTCAATTGCCTATCACTAATCTTTTTAGTTAATAAAATTCTTCAGAATCATTTTTAATTGTACCGTTCCTATTTTTGTTAAAAATATATATATAAGTATTATATATTAAGACATATAATTGTAAGAGAAAAATCTAAATATTACTGCTTGAAATTAGAAAGAAAATTTAACTCTGTATATCAAAATTTCTCAATTGATTCTCAAACGTATGTATATTATTGACATTATTTTTATTTTATTTCCTCATGTACATGAGAAGATCGCAATAAAAATAATGTCTTCTAAGCAATCGCTCGAAAGTTTTCGGATTCGCATACCGATTCATTTGTCTTCTTGCGGATCGATAGCTTTGAATTCGAGAGATCGGCGCGCGGTAAGTGTAATGAATTAATACAGGCGTGTTGGACTATCTATATACCTCCTCCTGCTCGAATGACGAGATAACCTCGTAGTAGAACTGCTCCGCCATCGAGAGGTCGATCTTGAGGGACGTCCGATCGCTCTCGTCGCACCGCTCCTCGTCCTCGCTGCCGTTCTCGACACTGTAATCCTTTATCGCCACACTCCGACGAGACAGCATCTCGATAGTGCCGCTTTTCACTAGCTCCATTTTCGTTCGAATCGCGCCTGCTTCTCTCTCCGACGGGTCTCTCGTCGAATTTTAGCTGTCCACACGTTCGTTTCTTCCTCCGTCAGAAATTTATGTTATTTCATATCTCCCTTCACCGACGGCAAAACGTTGCAGAAACACACCACACATACTCTCTTATTACACACGTATCGCTTCTTACTTTTGTCTCTTTCTTCTCCTTTCGATCAAAATTTTTTTTAGTCTTTAATTTTTTTAGTCCTCAGTAAAGGGCTTCGTATTAAATAGTTATATGCTATATTCTATAATATATACGTATAATTATTACTGTTACTTGGTGCAGTGTAGGTTTATTGTATATGCAATCCGATTACAGGACTTATCACAGCTGATTTACTTTTGGTTAACTTTCACTATCGTGGTGGCGCGACCAGACAGGTTTCCCTTTAGACGCTTTCCTTCCAATACGCCTTGCCGCGCAACTTGGGCCGAGAGTCTAATTATAACTACAGTCGAGACGCGTTAAGGATAAACGGCCTATTTGATCGGCGATCCTACTCCGCGCCCAAGTTTATCACCCACGTCCGCGTCTTCCGAGCGCTGCGGAAGATCTCCTCTCGCGAAAAAACGAAAAAAAAATGCGTTTCGGAGCGATGCACCGCCGATGCGAGAGCCGGCTCCATTAAGGTCTCTCGCGTGAGCAGCTTCCCGCCGTACTTTTCAATGTTCCCGTTTATATCGCGTAGGATGAGGGAGAACGCCGATGTTTCGCTGGCGCGCAGGTGTATCCCACCTCCTCGCGTTCGAAAATTGCATCCTCCAGCGTCGCCTTTTTTTTTTCAAGGTCTCGCCACTATACGCTTCCTGTCGCGCGTTTTCGATCACGCGCACAAGCCAAATCCGACCCGGATGGAAGCCGCGAAAGTCATTAGGCGAAATTAGTTTGCACACGCGCTCGAACAACGAGCGTATAACACATTCTCGCACTTGGAACGTCACACGTCTCGCGCTCGCGATACCGTATCCGACGTGAGCGTACGAGCACTCCGCCGCGCGTTATCGCTTCGCATTCTTCTTCGCCGCTCCGAGACTGCAGGCAGTTTTCGTCGACATCCGCGGCCGGGCTTTCCCACAGCACGCGCAGGAGCGATCTTCTTCTCGCCTCCGGTATGCCAGTTTCTCACATTTTCGCGCTGATATCCGTACGTCGAACGGAATTTCGCGGACGGCTGCAATCGATCGTCGTTGTTACGGCTTATAGGCACTTCGGTTCGCCGAAGAGGAAAATGTCAGGGAAGCACGGCGCGGTGAGCACCGCGCGCGGCTCTGAGAGAGAGAGAAGCCTACGCGCACGCTGGCAAGGCGCGAGCGAACTGAGCCGTAGTAACGAAAGAGCACGTATAACGCGGCCGTGCGGCAATACTAACGCAGTGTCAACCAACACCGACTCTAGATAAGCCCTGCCGCACGGCGACGAGAGCAGAATCGAGACCGACAGTCAGCAGGGCAACGGATAAAAGCACGGGCTTTGCGCGAGAGCGTCGTTGATATAAAAAAAAAAAACGCGATCGAAATTAATGCGAAAAAGAAAAATCTAGAAACCTCGTCGGCATTTCCGCGATATTTCTGATCAAAGGGGAGAATGACCGTAAATCAAATTGCGTATATCACGCGTATTATCAAATATTATATTTCTCTAACACAATTATGGTATCAAATATTGGCTTATTGAACTCAATTGAAGCTTAAAATAAATCATGTATTTGATATTACGCGTAATTTTCAGTTACAAATTTAGTTATAATTAATATAACATTAGATACTTTAATTGAAAAAGGTATAGATTACCTTTGATTTGATTTTATATTGTGACGGACAATTGCTGACACACCGATCGAAACTACACAGCAATCTCTCGTTTTTTTTAAATTTTCTGCGTGAATATTCCAAGGGAAAAGTACGGATATTATGACACTTTAAATGCGCATAGAAATTACAGAATTTCCGGCTGGCTGATGCCACAAAGGACGAGGAATTTGCTGAAATCGGAAGATATTAATAGAGTATCCACAACGAAACGGCGGGAGGGCACTGTACTAAGAATGGAGGAAATGACTAACCAATGTACGACTGCAACGGGAAGTAAGTAGGGTCCGTTTTGTACGCCAGATCGTGGCAACTGGCAACGCCGTGGAACTGGTTTTTGGCGTAAAACATGTGCCCGCGTTTAAAATGCGAAGATTGTACAAGACGTTAAGAAATCAAGTTTTTTTAAATCGCACCTTAAAGTGCGTTTCCGAAAATTTCGGAAATTGGAATAATGCTCAACAACTGACCTTAACGCGGATGGAAAATAATTTCCATTCGTTTTATAGAAATTGTTAACAAGCAGATTATTAACATATGTTACGTTAACAATTTAATTACAATAAATTATAATTAGTAAATGACTGACATAAATAATTAACAAATGATTCTCATGAATAAAAATAAAACGTATTTAAATCATACGCGTAAAACAATACCTCATAATATTTTTATATTAAAATCTAGTTTTTTAGATTCAGTCTTATGGAGACTATTCAGTTTTGGAATTGACTTCAATATTCTGTAATATAATTAAATCTCAATGTTATATTTTAAATCGTAATGTTGCTAATATAAGAAAGAGATACAAATAGATTAATGCAATTTATTTGAGTTTTAACCAACTGGTATTAGTATAATCAGCCTGAGCAGACTTACAATTAGTTTGCCTTAAGAAACCGTCCAGCGATGATGGATTTACTTGGAAAATCCTGACAACTCTATTTAAAGATTTAATATTCGCGGCATGTCATAAATTTAATAGAAATAATCTTCTCGCCACTTTATGTAACAAATTAATAAAATAATATTAGTTATATTTAATTCAATTAATATGAAATAATTCATCATAATAATTTCTGAATCATTGATTAAGTAATTATCCACATCGAAGACATTGTGTGAATTTCTCAGATAAGATACTCAACAATAATTAAGTTACTGAAACAAGAAACATCAAAGAACAAAGAAAATGTTTTGTTGAAAACCGTCTTGATTGGTGTTTCTAGACACTTTGAACCCCTAAGAGCCCTCGAAGTCGTCAATACTGCTGCGCGAGTATTATAAAAAAAGTAAGAAAGAAAGAAAGAGGTGAGAAAACTACCACGTAAGTAAGAAGTGTTGTCGTCAAGTCGTAAAGTCGTATCATCGAACAAGTGCGAAGTGTGCAAGATCAACTTGTATTACAGGCGAATCAAATTATGGTATAAGATGTCACTTCTCGAAGTGCGCCAATTTTTCAAAGAAATCTCTATTTTTTCACTTTTATTGTATTGTCAAATAAGTGTTTTAATTTAAAGTCGCGCAAAATTCATATATGATTAAAATATATCAGTGCAGGAGTAGCTTGTCTCACTCTCTGCAAGAATCCAAGGAAATTAAACTCAAGGTTGCAAAAAAAGTTAAATTTATGATTATCTCATGCTTTTATAAAAGTTTTTAGCTGTAACTCTCGAGTTTTAATTAAAAAATCTGCGATAGTTTATAACTTTTTATTCTATATCGTAAAGTAAACGAAAGTATTATAATAAATTATTGAACGAATGTATGCGTTCTTATAAATAATACAAATAAAAGCACCACGATTTGAATTTAAATACGATATAATGCAATAACTGCAAATGCATAAATGAATATATTTAAATATCAAAATCTAATCTAGAATTTAGTTTTAAAGTTTGACCTACAAGATCTACATTTTCTTAAAAATTCTCAGGTCGGCGTTAAAGATATATATATGACTTTACGCGCGGTGAATACGGACGCAAGACGATAAAACACTCGACGCCGCATCGTGCAAACGGTGCACCTTGCATCGCGATAAAAGAGCTTTCGAGTGGGCACCGAGAGTGCGCGGAAGCCTCCATATACGGTGGCTAAAAGTGCAGAGAACCAAAGGCGAAGTTTCAGTGCGTTTAACTTTATGTGTACGAGCCTTTCTCAAAGGCAATAATTTCTTCTCTTTCATCATTCATACAACTATCAATGTATCGATCATTAATCGAAGAATCCATAGGTAAAAAACGTAAATGTATAAAATAATTGAGACATCCTGTATATAGAATATTTTTTCCGATGGTTTGAAGATAGCATTTTATATTTTACCTATAGATATGCTTTTCTTATTTCAGAAATCTTCTTTCTCGAGGATTATTATTGCCAGAAATTTTATTTCTGTGAATTCTATCTAAATTGCTTAATTGAATTGCGAGATAGCTTAAGAAAATCCATACAAAAGCATTCTCTAGCGTGTTCTTCATCTAATGCGTAAGCGAAATGGTTGAAGCTCGTATACGTATACTGACGTACTGACAATGAATAGATAGAGGATAAGTGCTTTGCCATCAATCATGATTAACTACGCCTCAATTAGAACAGGCTAATTGCACAACGTGATGAACATAAGTCTTCATCGACGTACGCTGTCAGCTTGTAAGGCAATTGTGTTAGCGGTGACTCAGAATTGAGATTAGCAGAAGAGCCACTTATGGACGTAAACGAGGCACTTTAACCCGATAGAACTTAATCCAATCGTTTTTGAACGATACATGAGACCGGATGGTGACCAGGCAATAAATTATGGTCGCCGGTCAATGAAACGTAAAGAGGCAAGTGAAGACAAGCGATCAATATGACGGTAATGGTCAGAAAAAGCGGCGAAGTAATACGGCAAAATAATACGGTATGTTATGCCTCAAAAAGTCATTTAATTTGAATTTTCGTCGTGCCACGTTGCGCGTAATAATTGTTCCATGCCACACACAGTTATTTACCTTATTATTCTCGAATTTCATCAAGTGCTTTTGCGAATTCTGAGGTTGCATTATACCTCTGCGTTGTGTGCATCTAATTAATTAAATGGGTATAATATAATTGCTCGCACATGCCGTTCCTGTCGCAAAGGTGATAATGCAGTGTGGAATTATGTGGCGATATTATACGCATATTACATTAAATCATGATATCCTATGGGACACCATAAAGTCGCAAATAATGTGTCACACTAGGCTCATGTTCGTTTATTCCAAAGAGAGTATAATCCAAATATCCAAAGTTTTTGTCAAAATGAATATTATGTATAATACTATCCTCTATATTCCATTTGAATTAATTGCTCTTAAAAATTTAATAATTTTAACAAATTCATTTTGATATAATTTCCCCACATTGTGTACATCTCTTTTATAAATGATTACTGGCCTAATCTCCGAAAGTTCAAGATTGACATTCCATCTAAATCTTATTTAAATGTATGAAATTCGATAAAAAATGGAAGCAAACAGAATTTCAATTAAACTATCGGCAGAAAGGTAATTCGAAACGAGGAGTTCAGAGAAATATGCGGAGTAAGGTTGATTTAAGCTCTTTAGATGACGTATATCTCCAAATCGCAGGGTTTTATCAAAAGACAAGAATGTTAATGGTAAAGACCGTGGGTCAGACTGTGTCGCCATATATTGATGAAGATAGTAACCATTTATTGAGGGGGTCTTGACCGCATCTACGAGGAAAAGCACGGGAGGCGAGAGTTATCGGTGCATCTATGGCAGGATGCAACCGACTGTAAGCGGATTCACGATACGGGTTTATCGTCCGAAGAACAGACATGGGAGAAAACGATTTGACTTTTCATTCAATTCCATTTAAATCCCTGATTTCTCCTGGATTTTGTTTGGTTTCTGTGTGAACGCGCATATATGTGCATATTGCACATGTACGCGTGCAGGTATGTGTGATTTGTGTGAAAGAGCGTCGACAAAAACGTGCAAGATGCGAAGTTTTTCAGCGAAAATCGCCGGTGCTCTCGAAAAGAAGCGAAGCTTGCTGTTGTTAACGGTTCTACGCTGCAATCATAGCGTGCACGTTATTATATACGTCATCAAAATTTAATGCCGTATGAACGGGGGACTGGAAAATAACCGAAAAATAACTACGTGCGTGCAATAAATGCTGGCGAAATGACGGCGAGTGAACAATTTCTCTTTTTAACCCGTACTTCCAGAACTTTGCTATTCTTTACTTGATTGTTTCCTTTGTCGTTCCGTTTAATTTTCTTTCGTTTTCGTTTGCCTCCCGTACATTGGATTTTATTGTTAGATGAAAAATTTCTTAACAAAGAATGACGCTTTTGGGAAAAACGTGTTGTGTGTAAATCTGTAAATATGTCACATCCAGCTAAAGACATAAAAATCTCTTTCGCTCTCTCACTCTCTCTCTCTCATCGATGTTATTTCTAGTAAAATTTAATAGATCAAAACCGGTATTTGTTTCGATTTATTGATGATTAATGCTCGCGCTTCGAGACGCAATGCAGACTTGTCTACGTACATCGACAGGACTGAGAGCATCTAAAGCCCTTTTTAACGACAAGTGACGTTTAATCGGATATCGGAGCAGAAACGTCTCGAAGGATCACGATGTATATACGTTGTCGTATCGACGAGGGAACTCTCGTTTGATAGGGCTTCGCTCGGGAAAGAAGAACGTAATCCGGGCAGTCTGCAACGCGCCTTTCAGTGAAATTCAGACAAAGGCGGATCGCATTCGTCGCACTGTGTTGCAGAGACGCGGATATCTGCCAATTCTTTCCTGAGGAATCGAAGAATGTCGATAATTTATAGGTGATGGTTGACATCAACCGGAATGTCGGGAAAAATAAAATCTTACTACGCTACGATGCAATAAAAATAAAAGCGTATCTATATATTTCCATGATATATCTATCACATTATTTTCGTCACTTTCTTTGTTGTTTTCCAGAAAAGATTGTAATCTCTTTCGAAACTCCGCTCTTTTTTATCCCAAGGTTACTTTTAAAAGAGACATCTCGACACTCTCCTGCGAATAATCGGTCGATACGTCGCGACTAGACGTGATGACGATGTCGGGACATCAGCTGCCATGAATGGACTGTAACGTAATTAAGATTCCAACGACGCCGGGGTTAGTATGCGAGTCTTCGTGGAATACTCGAAGGGTGACGAAGAGAGTGGCGGGAGAAAGACGAAGCGAAGAGAGAAGGAGAGTGTCGGGGTCCAACAGCCAAGTTCTTTGTCTCTCTCTCGGCTGGTATGCGCAAAAGAGGAACGATCAGCCTTTATATGCACATGCGAGCCATATTTCGGTAGCTCCATGTGCGTAGCATGATTTAAGCGGATGATTCGAGCAGTGTAAAGAAGAAATTTTTGACGAGACACCAAACACAAGAAAGCAGTTAGGCTCGTTTGGTGCATTATTCTTCAACATTTAGTAATATTGTCGCAAACCGTTCGAATATAATTTGCTTGTATAAATTTTCAGACATCTTTCAGTTCCCCGAATCTCTACAATAAGTGTATCGCAAAGAAAGTGTCAAAAATATAAATATGTTTTGTTTTTGAACTTTTTTTGAAAAAAAGTTATCTACCTAAAAAAAAAGACTTCCAATCTAGGCTTTTACAATTTTATATATCGTTCAACAAGGTCTTGAGACAATTTCAAGAATGTGGGACCAGACACACGAAGAACTGGAAAAAGTTTACACTTTCCTGGAAAAATGCGTCCCGTGGAATCAGCTTGTACATGTATATGCAAATATGTGTACGGTAACAGTGAAAGAGAAAGAGAGAGAAGAGAAAGAAAAAAAAAAAGGAGTGAAGCCAGAAATAGCATTGGCTTACGCCGTAAGAGGGAAGAAAAAGAGACGGGAAAGACGAAATCTCGTCGACTTCTCCCCTCTTCGACGACTTCTATCTCGCTCTCCTCTTTTCCTCTGTCTTGTTCCCTCGCAAGTTTCTCCCGTCTGATTCACTCCTGCATCCTTCCTCTCTGTTCCGCCTCTGGGATACAGCAGATCGGGCTGAGTAGCGGCATAAGTGACTCGGCGAAACATATTCATAATGACACGAGTCACAATTCTTACGTGTCTCCGAGGTGTGGTCGCGCCACCTACGCAATCCGAATAATTAGTCGACGAGCATAGTTTATCCTCGTCGATATGACTACTCGTATTTTTCCTATACAGATATGTCTGTGTCATGCTTCGATTATGCATGCTTGATCCAGAAGTAATGTATCAAGAAATAATGTGTGTATGAGAAAGAGAAGAAACTATTAGGAATTTGATTTGATGTCTAGAAAAGGAAAGATAGATAGAATTGAATATTTTATCCCACGAGTCCATAAATTGTCTCGATAAATCCTTCCTTTAGAACTGTGCTCTAAGATACAGTGGTATATTAGAGAACGATATTTCTTTCTCTCTTTCTCTCGTAGAAGGATCATCTATTTTTGTAGCCTGACCGATCGAGTGTTCAGAGCTGTGAGAAGCGAGAGAGGAATTTTACGACGACGTAAACTTTAAATTTAGTTCTTTTCTCTTAAAGTTGAGGTGGCGAATGATCCAAAGAGCCGATTCGAGATTCTTCAGAACGAAAGTAAACTGGACTGAAGTGACGGGCGATTCGAGTGCTTCAATGTTTCCGAGATGTGCGGAAGGTTAGAGTGAGTATCAAGGTACCGTCGGGATCATTACTCACAAGATTGTTTGCAGTGTAACGTAATCGTGTGATCCGGTATATGCACGTAAATATTAACACGTCTCCGTTTTACGGAAGTTTCTCGACCCCCGTGTGTAATGGAGAATCCTCGTCGCCCTGCGGCGCCGTGTTAATTCGCCTAAACACGAGGACCAATACGGACGCGGGATTCTCGTGTACTCCTCGTAACGCTATACAATTCACCGTAATCCAATGTAAGCACAGGTTAGATACACCAAGAAATACAGCCTCCACGGTTTCGCACTTTCCACGCGGATCTCGCGGGTTATTACTTAACGGACATGTTTTCAATGCACCGTGTATGAAAATCTCAAGTTGACATGTTCTATTTTCCAACAGTTTTTAATTAACGATTTTAATTAACGAGACCGATGAACCGTGAAATCGTTGCCCACGTTGCCCCCATTGCCGTCAATTTGACGTAATTGGGAAAACAAGTGTCTTATATTTCACGAAGTCCGCCATTCTTTACGTGTTGAAGAAGTCAGAAAGTCGAAAAGATAAGCTACTAACAAATCTTATATCCTGCAATCTTATTAATAATATAATACAAAAGGTGATGCTAATCTAATTAATATTAGACAATATAAAAAGGATTTCTAGTTGTGATGCAATAATAATTATTTTTTGTTCGAAGATATGTATCCTGTATCTTGCATATGGTTTTAATTACAAGTTCTTCAATGATAATCCTGTAATCATTTACAATTTGATATCCATCTTTAAAGATATTTTTAAAATTCCTTCATTAAAAGCATCGTTTGATTATCAATTGCGTTCTTATGACGATAAACAATGAGGGGAAAAATGCTTCGTTTGTATACTAAATATAAAATATAAAGTAGAGATTCTCAAGAGTTTATTCATGTTTGAAAAGCGACGGCCAAGAATCTGTTTACGCGTGAAAGTCATCGTGTACATACCTATATTCTCAGAGATGGTCAACGCCTACAAGATACTTGTATCGAGCGTCATCAGCAATACAATGTTACATTCATTATTAATTATAGAAGAAATGTTACTTTATTTAGATATCGTTTATTAAATAAGGGTATAATCTTTGTAATTATCAATTGATATAAACGTATATCTACATGTTTAGAAATTTCTTAGAATATTAGTAATCCTTACTCTTTCACGGATGCCTTTACAGGCGGTCAAAGTACCTTCAGAAAAAGAAAAGTTCTCATAGAATCTTCGGCGCGTGTATGAGTCAGCGAGAGAGAGAAAGAGAGAGAGAAAGAGAGAGAGAGAGATCGGTGTTGCGTCGGAAAACGGAAGAAAGCGCGATCGCATCTAGCCGATTTCCGGCGACGCAAGTGGGACACGCTGGAGCAATACGAAGTGTACAAAAGGCCGTTATGCTGGCGATGCATTGCGAAACGACGGCGAAGAGGAAATGGGTCAAACGATTCAGCTGTCAGCTCCCGCGGCTTCCTCGTGGTAAAGCGCGAAGAGACGCAGGAGGAAGATAGTCGCGCTGAATACGTTCTGAAGAAGCTACTTGCTTGACCAACAGCTTAGGCTTGAGTGCTCAAACGATAAATATCGCGGCGAGATTGACTTTCCAAAAGCCGAAAGCCATGTACTACCAAGATCGGCGCATTGCAATTTGAAACATCCTGGTTTGAAATATATGAAGCAAATTTTAAGCAATAATCAAAACTAGTTAAAAGAAGTCTACATTGTAAGCGATAAGTCTTCGCTTTTCCATGCAGGTATTTTTAGAAGAAGAACTTACAATTAGTCAACTTTAATTATTAGAAAATAATTTAGAAAAAAATTCTAGTCACAGTAAAGTGATTGTCTTTTTGGCAAAAATTTATATGAAACCTTTTATGCTTTTCGTGAAATCTATTATTATAGTTTTATCTTCCGCAGTAGGTACTCTTGTTTAGTAATATATGTATAATTAATTCAAACATTGCAAAAGTAAAACAAAATAAATGTAAAATAATTGTGTTGAACAAAATAATTGTGTCGAATAATTTTACTCACATAGGTATGTAATTTCTGTTGCATTTATAAAAATATAATTTAGATGTACAATTCGATAATCCGTGTTCTGTAGAAAATCTAGTCACGAAATATACACCTCTATTATTCATATAGCAAAAGATCTACGGAATGCTTTCATGGAGTTAAGAGACTAGCGTAATCTCTTCAACCGCGTTTATTTTTTCACGCTTCATCCGGTACTCATGGCAATTCTGTTTATTCTTTCACGCTACGGAGAAAGAGAGAACTGAGAATTATTTAGTAGCTTGGATGTAGTGGTAATTTTCATGTTATATTTCGAGTTGTCGAGGGAAAGTTATCGGATACTCGATTTTTACGATTACAACTTTCAATTCTTAACAATATGAGAAGCAATATTCGCGGTAAAAGAAAGAATGAGCCATCGTTTCTCTAGTACAACATATTCGGGAATTATAAAAATGGTCTTTTAATGAAAAACGCAATAATGTTTAAAAGTATGTTGAATAAATATTCTACAAAAATATTCGCGGAATATACGATACGTAACATGATGATATTCGATGATATTCGAATACAATTTAAAAAATGACACGTTGCATACTCGCAGTTTGCGTGAGGCGTCGCGGGGAAACATTCGCATACTGGAACGGATCGATTACGAATGCTGGCGATGTAACAGACCACCCAGCCTATGAAGAATAGTATCCCTCAGATAGTTTTTTTTTTTTTTTCACGGAGATCGTAAAACGATACTATTCACACTATTGTCGCGCGGCGAAAGAGCGAGGAGCTATTAACGTTCACTTGTAACGTAAACCATTGCGAATTTTCACGTTTATCCCCATGTTTTCCCTCGCGCAACGACGCGTGAGAAAGTTCACGGCGTGAAATTTTCGACGAGGCTTGTGACAAAGTTGCAAGAGGGATGATCTTGCTCGAGAGTTCTCTAGAGCTCCTCCGTGGACGAACCGGGCTGAGCCCGTTTCTGAATTTGTCATTCGCTTACCGGGAAGATGAAAGAGAAAACGGGGTCGTCGGCATACAAAAGGAAATGGGCCAGAGCGCGATGCAGCCAGAAGTTGCTACTCGAGGGTAAAGAAGCCAGCGCGCGGGACGCGACATGACGCGACGCGACGCACGGACGTATGATGTGAGTTTATTGCGAAAACTGGATTTCTCGCGACTGCACGCGAGAACAACAACAGGCAAATTGCAAACAACAGAAAACTGTCCTTTCCACAGACTCCGGGACTCCGGTGATGCGCGATTAAATTACGTATGCATTAAAGTCCGCCCGGGGATACAGCGTTCTGTTTATTGCGAGGTCCGCGCGACATTGTTTTGCACAACGCGATTTATATCCCAGTAAGAGATAAATTATATCCCTCATGAGAGAGAAAGAGAAAGAGAGAAAAGGAAGGAGAATTTTATTAATATAAATATAATTAAAAAATATATCATTATTTCACGTCAAATTTATCCTCACACGATTATAAATTGAATAGAATATCCTTTTATTTTATATTTGATGGCTTTGTTTCATTATTATTAGATTGTTTTTTTTTTTAAGGAAAATGACCTATATAATCTTAAATAGGATAAAAAAAACTATACTAACAATTCTGCTTCGTCGAGAGCTATAACTAGATTGCTTCCTTTAAAGTTTTTCGCTCTTTTGAAAAAGCGGTCTTTTAGTGTTGTGAGCTATTCGGAATTCAGAAATCAAGATTTTTATGTGATATTGTTCTGACACACGAACGAGATAATTGGATACTGGCGATGTCAGGTCGTTAATGTTTCGAGAGAGATCGCCGTCCCTCCATTAAGGAGGAATTCAAGTACTATGAGCAAACTTGAGAAAAGAATGGCGACCACGACGGTGACGTTTACGACCTGCAAAGAGATCCATTTCGTCGAGTGCATTTGAACGTTCGACAAATATCTCAAAGGAGGTGGTACCTTTAGAGAAGGAGGAAACTCTTAAGCGCACGAAGCCTTGAAACTTCCCCAGATCCTCGAGTGCAGCTTTAAACGCCAAGTACCCGTAAATTACGATCTATAAATTGCTACTTTCATGTATCACTAATAGAAGTACGTGGCTCTATATGTATGTACAGGATGTTCGGTAACACAAACGCTTTTAATATAATAAGTTGATATTACTTCTCAAGTGCAACGATGGCTTCTCTACCAACATTTAATTAAGCGCTATGTTTCCCGTAATTTTCGAAATATCGATTGACGAGTACCCCTCGGTAAAGGTCTCTATTTTTACACAAACGTTTGATTTATCAGGGCTCTTTTTCTCTATCTTAACATGTCCTATTTTAATCCCCTCTGACAGAAGCAGTCTTTCTTCTCGCGCATAATACAAAAATGGAACGGAACAAAAAGAACCTTTGATTCGTGCTGCGATATGTATGTCGGAAGAAGAGGCAAGTGAAAGAGGTGAATGGTAGAAAAACCGGAGGACCCTCGTAACCGATCGTATCCTCGGCTAATTTCATCTGCTTATTCACTGCGCGTTCGTGTACAGTTGAACAACGTTCCTTTTATCATCACTCTAATTAGTGCAAATTTTACATGCAAAGTTATAATGAGATATTGCGGACTTTATTCGATCCTCTTCGCAAAAAATTAGAATTAAAATTAGAATTAAAATTTTTATTGTTTCCGTATAAAAAAATTATTTAACAAATCTATTTCCGCAATATAGAAAAATACGAAAATAAGCCCAACTATCTAATCTGACGATCAAAACGATCAAATTTGATGATGCAAAACTTGAAACCTCCTGACGTTACGAATCCATCCGTTGCTCCAATTCTCGCTTCAAATCCTCCGATTTTTCTTCATCTTTTTTTTTCTCATAATTCAAATCACCAGCTAAGATGTAACATCCATCCGGCACGCATCCAACCGATGACATTGCTCGCCCTCAACTTCTTACGAAACTGATTTCACTCAGCGCGCGCGATGATATATCTCCTCGCTGGCGTGCGCGTTTTATCGATCTCGCGGAAATGGGATAGACCCGATTTATAAGGATCAGCGACGATCAACTCTCTCACGGTGCTCACCGGTATGCTTCGAGCGCGATTTCTCTCATATCTCGAATCACCAGCCGCGACACTTCTCCGCGCGCGTGCACGCGTTCTCTTCTTTTTCTTCTCTTTTATTTTCCTCTTTCTCTTCGCTGCCGGTCGCCCACACGCGGCGTGAAGGGCGACGGTACGGACGTGCGATGGGTCTCCAGGAGCAGCTGTTACATCCTTACTCCGAGACCCCTTTTATCGCGCGTGTATGCGTATATGCGTGCGCGCGTGCATGCGTGCGCGCACTTGCGCTTCGCCGCGAAACGCCGACTGAATGCACGGCGCGGACCGGTAGGCCCCCCGACCGCTACGAAATCGTAGGGTTCCGCAACATATGCGAATGGGAAGGGAGAGAAGGATGGGGAGGACGGGAATAATGGAACAAACGCGAGAGCCCCGCGCCGAGCGAGGCGGAAGCCGGCTTGTCGTGGGGCCCCTCGTGCGGGCCTACGTGCCCCTCGGCCGATCCCGGCGCCGCTCGGTCCCTCTTGGAAAATCGCGGTGGGTCCGTTGGAGAACGAATCACCGGTCGGATTGACCGGTAAGCACGGATACGTGGTTATCTAGAGTCGATCCGGTATTCTCTCCTTTATCGCAGGACCTGTTCTCTCTCTTTCAAACTGCATTAATTGATCCCTTTCAATTGATAAATCGTTCTTCCCCGATAAACATCCAAATTTCACGGATTACGCCGTGTAACACTT
The DNA here is from genome assembly GCA_035220615.1 of Leptothorax acervorum. Lineage (NCBI taxonomy): Eukaryota > Metazoa > Arthropoda > Insecta > Hymenoptera > Formicidae > Leptothorax > Leptothorax acervorum. The sequence continues at coordinate 1,420,427 of JASTWQ010000019.1, forward strand.
GTAATTCCTTAGCTGATCCTTCAATCAACGTCAAACAAATGTTATCCGCTTCATTATTTTGGAATGGAATGGCCATGGACGTAACATGCGTGTCCTGTGCTAATTGATAATTAATTAAATAGTCCGTCGAGATTTTGATCGGGCGTATAAAGTCGCGTCTTGAACAACACGGTTATCATCTACTAATTGCCATATCGCGGGCAATTCAATTAACGTCGTGTTAAGCGTGGCACACAGTGTCTCGCGGCCGACATTTGACGGGGAACGATTTATTTTTGCATCGTTTTCGCCGAACATCGTTTTGCGTATCGTTTTGGCGCAGAAAAATGTTATCGATCCGCCCGTTATCGTGAGAGCTGTGTAAACGTACGCGTACGCGTGAATACACGCGTGAATAAACGCGCGTGTGTGCCATGCGCATGGATAAACTGTGCAAGGATAAGCGGTGAGTAACGGCTGCGGACTCGTCAATTATAAATACGATTCAGCGGCCGCGCGCTAAAGTTTAATGTTAACCGACTGTTCATTTATTACACGTAGTTTATTTTATATACACACCGGGGTACGCGTACCGGCACCGTATCGCTTTATCCATCGCAGAAACTAATCAGTTATTCATTTATTGCGCTCGCTTATCTCCCTTGTATATGCTTATGCGCATGTACGTTCGTATAAGCCCTAATGAAGAATATGCGCTCATGATCGCCATCATTTTCCGCGTTTTATCCGCATACCAATGCGAGAGGATATTATATACGATCGTGGATGTATTATATACGAGCGTGGTGGATGCGCGTAATCGTTTGAGAGGATCGATTTATTTGACCGGCAATTAATGCATTATTGTCCGCTAAGTAGCTCGGACGCCGGCGACATTCGCGCGTAATTATAAATCGATACGCGGGTGCGAACCGCGAGCTGCACGTCGAATTGCGCGATTATTGCGCGCGATAGAATGTGTAGGTATAACATTTACAAATGAGAGCGGCGGAGAAACGTGATGTAGCCCGAGTTTGAAGTATTACGCGCCGCGCGGCGTGAGTAAACTTGTAGATCCGGGTTCATCTTTAGAACAGATATGGCCGTTTGGATGAAACCAATCTAACTTGTACGGAGCACAAGGAGCGTGTAATCTGTGCACGATTTGCACATTTTTCCTGTGTACTAATTACGAGTGTGAATCATTACCTTATTTTCCGCTTTCGTTTCAGTTTTTAACGTCAAAACTGCGGTCTCTCTTACCGATCACTAATTGCTTTTCAAAAATGCCAGCCATGAAATTTTCTTGCTTCTGTGAATTTTTGATTCAAATTATTGACGCGAATGTCAGGCAAGATCTCATGTTCAGTTTATAAATAAATGTACAATTTCAAAAAAGGTATATTTCTGAAAATTATTATAAAATTTTTCAGGAATAAAAAAAGAAACTGATTTAATTTTAAACTATTGTACCCAGTGATACAAAACTTTACAATTTGCATTTTATAAGGTTCAAATCACAATAGAGTATGAAAATAGATGAAAATAGATGTGTAGAATTATTAATTAAAGTACATATAGTGAAAAAACCTATAAGCCAAAAAATGCGAGATGTGCCCTTTTCAAAATTGCACATTCAAATATTACAATGGTTTCAATTAAAGTGCAATGTATTACGTCTCTTAATCTCTTCTTTGTAATTCTTATCTCGTTGTACCTATTACATTATTGTAATACTTCAGACGTCTCGCAAGTATCTATAATGTATTTGTCTGAACTGTATGGATTATGATCTCTTTATACTTGCAAAGCTAGCCGACACTCTTGCAAACTTTTGACTTCGCCAACAACTCATGGTATATAATAGCAATTTGTAGAATTTTTTCTACATATTCTAAACATTGTTGTTCACGGATCACAGATCTAGTTCAAGGATTAATCACATACAATGAATGGATCTTTTATATGAGCAAAGAGTTGCAGCAATTTATTCAGCTGTCCCGAAAGCGATTAAAACACGAGATAAAAGCAGCTTCAATAGTTAAAGATATACATTTTTTCTAGTTTTCCGTTCTTCGAACGCGAGTTCCGATCTTTCCTGATTTGTGTGAATTTAATGCATTTTGGATGTTACGATATACAAATACAAAATATTTAATCAAGGGAAATTTTTTAATAAAATCAAAGTTTTTTCCGGCTCAAATATGTTCACACATTGATCAAAAAGTCAAAAATCAAAAATTAAATTGTGCATATCAAAAACCGATGTTTTCCTGGTTCACACTCACTTAAAAAAACAAGAAACACCTCGCGTTTGAAAAATAAATTCAATTTTACAGTGATTAAATTTTCCACACGTTTAAATTGTTAAAAACGGATAGAATCGCACCACTAGTGGTCCATAGAGACAATGTTATAAGTTATACAATGCCGCTTCTTTGATACTTGTCAGTTTCACAATTTAATCTACGTTGTATAAAGGCATAATTCTATTTTTGTCGTGAAGCGTGCCAAGATTGCGCACAATATTTTGGATAGAATCGTTTAGCGGCACAATGACGACGACGACGATGAGACCTTGTTCTCGAATCTCACGGGGACCTCGCAACGCAGCCGGGCTCTCGCATGTCAACTCTGACACGTCCTGTTCAATTACTAGCCACATAAACATAATGTAAATTTAGCCCAGGTCTATGTATAGAACACAATGCCGATATATAGCTCATGTTTAATGCAAGAGAGCCGGAGAGCGCGCAACATTACAATGCGATATTACAGCATCCACGAAGCACCGTGTTGCCGCGGTTTCCGCCCAGATTTTCGCGATCAACCGACCGTTCATTTTGCATTCTTTCCCCGTTCATAAATCCCTCGATCGACTCTTACATTAGCTTGTAAAATCCACGTGAGTATTTGCAAGCCTTCATTTAAAAGAACGCACATTTAAAAATATGATTTTATTGTATTTTATGTTATGTGTTTATACACGCGTTTAAATTTTTCATAACAATTGATGAATATTGTGGTGCAATGTATACAGAAATGTTTTACAGAAATTTCTGTAAATGTTTTACAAAAATTTCATAAAATTTGGATGAGAGTACATTCAAAAATTGATATTTTACTTATCGCAACTTTATCTATTCAAAATGATAGAAATGGATGCTCCAAATGGCTCGGTAAATTTTTTAAAGTATTTTTCAAAAATAATGTTTTCTTTCGTACAATAGAAAAAGAGATTTGATCTCTCGCTTGTTTAAAAGATAGTAATTATTCTCCCGAGTTCAAAGTAAGCCTACTTTTTAAATCTATACCGATCAGTAAAAGATGAGATATGAATTTCTGATCAGAAGATTAAGAAACCTTTACTAAATACACTGTAATTTCTCACGTTGACGTATCATTCTTATCGTACTGATATCGTGTTTCGGCGATAATCGCGAAAATTCTTAGAGCCCGGCAAGTCAAACCGAGTTCGAGACCGCCAATAGAGAGGACGGAGACGCATCTTATCCAGCTGTCTTATCCGCGTAGCATGAATCTTGGCATCGCAATTTATTGCGCGTATAAAGATTTTAATATACTGTATATTTTACATACTCTGAAAGACGTCGTGCCGCGCCGCATTTATTGCGCGGGTGCGTTGAACTTGAAACGCGCAGGCTGGCGTATATTTGGACGTCGCGTCGCGACGCGACGCGCCGGTGCGAGCGGAATTTGACGCGTCGTTGAACCTGAGGACGAAGAGATGCGAGCGAGCGTAACCACCGTCCATAAGCAGTCGCTTCCGGTCGTACTTTTAATTCGAATTAACTTCGAACTTCCTCCACCGTGGATTCTCTACGACAGCGGACGATGCGTCGTGCGCATAATAAGTCGGCGATTAGATATGCAAATTCGTGTCCGATCTCCTTCGCGACATGCGACGAGCATGCATGTCGATCAAAATCGATGAATGCGTTCGATGTACAGTAGATTATAGTATTAAGTAGACATATAAAAGGCTTTTACAGGTCTCGACTTCTTTTTCGATTAATCCTACAGATTTAAATTTTTTGTATCATTTCTATACATCATCACGCATTAATTTGAGTATTGGTAGAATCTGTAAGACACGAAATTTTACTATAATCTTAAATTAAAGAAATCAAGAAGTATCCGTAGTCTATTGTTTAACTAAAGTATAAAGTTGTTAATGCTCGATCAGCAGTTCTGTAATAAATACGTGCATAGACCGTCCGATTATTATTATTTCTTAACGGTTCCTGTTATTACCTCCATGTTATCAAAGATACACAACACACACGCAATGCATATTGTGGTGTATAAAGCTATTAGCAGCAATTGATAAATTATACTGCTGAACGTTCACGTGAATTATTAGATATTGATTAAGATACTCAATGGGAAATGTTCTTTCCTTCCTCGCTTTCGCCGATAGATTATCGGATGACGCAATCTCGGGATCATTAATATATCAGTACATGCGCGAAGTGGCGGAACCACTATATCTTAAGATGACACACGGGATAAATAATGACATACACGGACCGGCATTAACGATAGCAATAGCGCAGACATCAGCCTATCGTTTTTCCTCTCAATTTAAAGATACAACGCGTGCACGTGCAATTTCTACGGCACTATAGTTTGCTGCAAATTTGCCCTGTAATTAACTAATGAGTAGGCCATCGCTAATTGGTTGATTAAGTACCCGCTCGTCGGGAAATGGATTGATACTGACGCGAGCGCATTAACATCGCTGAAAATTGTTGTGTATTATCATTTCGCTTTGAAAAATTCATATATAATATATATACATAAAACATATATTTAAAACATATGTCTATACATATATATGTTTGTGTATATATGCATGGTTTTACATAACGTGATTGATTAGCCATTATCGGAAAACAATTTTTTGTTGATATCGTGACAAAACAGTAATCGCTATATCTGTCTTAGTTTCTCGAAGTTTACACGTACAGAGATATTAAATTTATTATACAGAGATATTAAATGTAAAGGTGCCCGAGTATATATTACATACATAAGCAGCCCTGAAAATATATGCAAACAGCCAAAAGATTAATAATATACATACCTAGCATGCATCTCAGCATGTATCTTAATCCTACATAGTTAAGTGAGACTAATGACTATATATTATATAACGTGGGAATAATCTATTATTGTGTAAAAAAATATCTTTAAAAATTATATTTTATTAATTTTTCTGGCACATATCGTCGTTAATCACTTTTGATATAAGTATAGCTCATATGTAAACGGATTTGGCAGCTGCTTCTTTCGAGAGCGTGTCTTGAACTCAATCTAGGTGTGTCTAATCTAATCTATTCTAATACTCGAAGATAACCACCGAAGTTGTGTAATCAATTCTCAGAACTTCCGGTTCGGCGAACAAAGACGAGTGAGCTCGCACGTGGCGCTGAATATATACTTTTAAATGGAACGCAGATTGTGCCGTGCCATCTCGACGATGAAACGCGCTATCCGGAATGATTTGGAAGATAATCCGATGGCGCGGTTATAATTCAAAAGACGGTGTTTGAGTTTCCAAAGCTGGTCCGGAAACGTATGTGCATTCGTTCATTCATTTTGACCCAGCCAGGATAAGTGTGTTACGTGCCTGTGGATGCACGGCGACATTGCGTTGTGTGCCCCACATTGTGTGCATGTGTGTGTTCGTGCTGCTTGCGCGAATGCACCTCCACGTGCATACAACTGCCGCTGGCTATATTCTCTGATTGGGCCTGGCCAAGCTCCCTCTTGCCTTGCTTCCTGCTTTGCATACCTAACTACGGAGGAGAATTCCTCGGTAGGACGACTCGGATTGCTCGGTTCGGCTTAATTTCGAGCTTAAACCGGGATATCTCGCGATTGCAACCATCCGTTCCCCCCTCCTCCCTACCGTGGGTGCCCGCGCACCACTCCACTCCGGTCTGACCCGTCAACGTCCGAGAAGATGAGATTTATTCCTATATTTTTTTTCCACATGCAAGTTTTCCAGCTGCAGCGAGAAGCGATCAAAATATATGACATTTAGACACAATTATGACATTTTTAGTAGGCGTTTATAACTGTTATAATACCCAAATGCTCACATCTAAATTCGTTCTGTACACGGATTTATGTATATGCTGCTACTGATATGTTTATACTATTGATAAAAAAATGTAGAGTAGAAATTTTGCAATATCACGATTCGTTAAAATTAACACAATGCCCATTACTGTGAATTTCTATGGCGTTCATCAGCTTTCGTTTTTCATGCGCCTGGTAAATACTGTTTAGAACTTCTTCGTGATAGATGGCCATCACAAATTATTTACACAAAATAGTTCCCAACAGTTCTGTACTTTAAAAGAATGTTTTGCCTCGCTTCATTCTCGAGATAAAACTTCTCTGCTCGTAATAAATGATGGGCGTACCTATCAACTCCAGGAAAAGACTTTTTAATATATGTCAATATTTGTTTTGTTGCCACAGCAGAGCTGAGAAATTGCAGTAGCAGAACTCATAATTTTAAGTTTTTCATTTATCTACATTGAAAGAACTTTTGCGGTGTACATGGAGATTCATAAGAAATACATGTTCGCGGAAATGCCACAACCATCTCGTCTCGATATAAAATGAAATCCCTGCGTCCGTCCCAAAAGGATGCCGAGTCTTTTCTCGCAAATTAATATTTAATTTTTTGTTTAATTTTAAAAATTCCACGACAATAAGATTAATCATCAATAAAAATAAAATTTATGTTTCGTGCTTTATGTGTTGTGTATTTTTGTCTTTGTTGTGTGGGATCTGTTTTTCGGTCATATTTTCTAAAACTCATTAGATAAGGACTAGTCACATAGATGTAGAAGTTAATAGAAAGGGCAAGTTTTCCAATTACGTCCATTTTATCTATAAGCTTAAACAATTTTCGATTCTAGAAGATATGAAAACTTCAAAATGGAGCGCGTATATAACACTTTTATTCAAAGCTCTGGTAAAATCACAAGAACGTTCGTACGGCTAAGCATCAATCGTTCTCGTATCGATTTTCCAATGAAAGGAAAAGAGGACTATTCGAAAAAACATTTCGCTTCGCCTCGTTTGCATTGCCGGGGACGATTTTGGGCGCGATTCGGGGTGCACGGAGCCAATAGAGACTCAAATTAATACAAGATCGCGGCGAATTCCGGGCGATATCGGCGACCAAAAAGAAGGTGTCGTCCATAATTACCAGATAGCCGATAATTAAAGCGCGACGAAAGGCAGGACAGGAGGGAGAGAGGAAGGAGGGAAGGGACCGACGAGGACGTGGAATTTAAAAGTTAAATTGTGTTTCGCTCATGAATTATGCATTTGCGTTCGCGAACTCTCCTGATTCGCGAAAACTTTGATCTTCCGGGTGCATCATATCGGTCACATAACCGTTAACACGATGCACTTTTAATTGACGGATACTACGGCGAGCATTTTTCTACTTGTTCGAGGCTTTCGTCAGTCGACCGGTCCGTTCGCTTTCGAACGATAAACGCGCGCGAATTATCAATGCCGCCCGACATTGTAGAAACACCTTGAATAGACCATAAGGACGAAAAGAGTCTCGTTGCCGAGTCTTCAACAGGCTAATTCATCCAAACGTGACAATTTTATTAATGCAGTTCGCGCACGAATCGAACGGGGAGCTAGTTGGCAGTTATTCAAATTCGCCTCAACGAGAACAAATAGAAGAATTATACATAAATATACATATATATGAATATACATCTTGAAATTAAGTTTCACTGGTTACTGGGAGCAATCGAGGAGCCTCTCGACAACCATGTTCATATACAATTTGCAAGATAAATTTCTGGAGACTTGTAGCGATTAAATTAACATATATGTATCAAAGCTAGCCAGGATATGCCATATAATGTTCTATTAAATTATGCAAATAGATATAAAGACCGATTTTATGAAAGAGACGGTTTATCGGTCATGATAAATTTATTGGTGCTTAACCGGTACGTTTAAATAAAATTAAATAAAATAATTTTTGCATGCAATTAAATAAAATTAAGTAAAATCCTGAAGCTTTTGAAAAATAGAAGTTTTGTGGCACAATTTCGTGGATTATATATTACAGATATTTTGACAGTTAATAAATTATTTAATCAAATATTGGAATTATAGAAATGGATTAGCTATTCGTGCACAATTAACTATTGTGAACAACGTAAGCCGCTTATAGTCGATGGCGCACTCAAATTATATTGAAATAGATTTCACGATGCTAATGGATTGATGTTATATCAGGATCCATTAAAAAGAAGTTATATAATATCTTCTTTGTCGAGAAGTCGTTAAATCTTAAATATACAATTGACATTCATGTGACATAAAAGTTTCTATTATAATTTGTTTAGATAATTTCTTGATGCGCATAGAGGCTCTTGAAACTCGCGTGTTCCTTTAAGTCCTGCTTCGTCGGTGAATTTTGAAAAAAATTTTTTCTCGATAAATATTGAATAGTGGAACATTTTATACTGTAAATTTTCAAACTTTAAGATTTAACTTTTAAATTTAATGAAGTCTCAAATAAAATTCTTTTAAATAAAGTTCCTTTCTAAATGAATAAATGCAGCAAAACCGTTTTAACTATCAATATCAACAGTATTATTAATAATATTCATACACTCAAGAGGCTGTATAAAATTTCTGGGGCATATTCAAAGTACGTGAAGGGTATATCTCTCGGCAATTGACTCATAAATTGACATTAATAGTTATTAACGTTGCGTAAGTCAATTAATATTTTACAATTTGTATTGCCAGTTTATCATGTCGTTTAGTCGTCCGTTACAATTTAATTACGTTACACTTGACGTTTACGACGGTATCCGATAAAAGTTTTTAATTAGCGTACCTCCGGCGTGCTTCCATCCGAATCAAGATTATCAATTATCCGTCGTCATGGTTTTATTGCAATCTGACGGAAGGTTTTTCCCGCGAGTATAGCTGATAACCAGCACGTATAAAGAACAATCGAATTAACGAAGATCCGGCCGATCATCATATCGTTACATTATTCTGTGTTATCGATGTACGCAAGTTACTTGCTTTGCAGTTATGCGATCAGAGTTCTGCTACGTATCGACGCAGACGATATTGCGTAGATGTATCGTGAATTCCAACCGATTGGTATGCGTGCGCTTCGCGCTCCGTTCGAGAATCAAACTGCGACGGAATCGCATCTTATTTGAGAATATTTCATACATCAACGTTAGAAAAATAAATGGATAAAGCGTTTATTAACATTCAAGAATAAGCCCTCTAAGAACAAACAAAAAAAAGCTAAAAAACAACAGAGAGAAAGAGAAAAAGAGAGAGAGAGCTCTGTTTTTATATTAGAAATTTAGAGAAGTCTAAAAATTCAATAAAAAAATTAATAATAACTAGATACCTATCTATTTCCAAATCAAAACAATTCCGTGCAGTCAAATCGAATAATTCTGAACAATCTTGACCAGAATTTTCATTAAAAAATTTCTTACAGAAAATTTTTAAATAATATAATGTTTAAATAGAATAATATCTATATTTGTAAATAATAAATATAGAATACCTTTTATTACTTTAAATATGTGTATTAATCCTGTTCAAAATGAAGATCGAAGCGAAGTTAAAGCATGTCGATAACCACTTTTGTGAAAAAAGATTCCGGAAATACGATATACACCCCTTCCTCGGGGATAATGCCGCCGCGGAGTTCATTTTCGCACGGCGTTCTCGCGCGCAGTCCGTGGAATATTCAGCCGCGCTCGAGTATCGGGCCTTTCACGCGAACGGGATGCAAATCGTAAAACCGCTTATGAGACCGAGGGTGTGATGCCGCGAAAGAGAAGAAAACGAGAGACACGACGGAGGAGAGAGGGCCCCGAGATGGGACGCGGGAGCAGAGAAACGCGGGATCGCACGGGGAGGCCGACGCGATTCCGCCCACGAAAGGATGCATTAAACCTCGACAAGCGTGTTCGCGCGAGGGTCGTGAAAGCGCGATTTACGCCTCTCCGATCCACCGCCGATCGACCGCCCGCACCTGGGCACCTGAGAGCGGATGAATCGAATACGATTATCGATGCATCGCGAATACACCCGTCGCGCGCGGTGTCGCCCGATAATAAATTCTCAACCTTCCCGGATTAGGAGCAGCGAGGAGGAGACGAGATTCTCCTTGCCCGGCGATGCTTATAAACGGTTCCTCCGTAGAGGAACTCGCTCTGCAGAGCGAAGCTCTTTTCGCTCGAGGACGTATACACGAGCCGGCACTTCGTAAGGTTTGCATTAAACTTGAGGAGCGGCATTCTTTGATGAAGTCGGTCGACGAATTTTCCCCGCTGAATATTTGATCGTGCCCTTTCGCGCGACTCCTGAGTTTTCGCCATTAAATAGTCGTCTTTACATCCTTTCATTATTATGAAATTTTTTTCTTTCGTGGAATACATGCATCCTGCTAGTAGTTAGAAAATTAATTTGTTCAATGTTGAATATCTTATATGTCTAATTAAAAGCCAAAGGAATAAGGCTTACAGAGGTTTTGGGAAAGTAAATAGGTAATAAGATTTTCTTATTCAATATTAAAGGGGTTTAGTTCACGGAAAAGCTCATTTCCAATCACTTGTAACTAGAAAGTTATCAGCGTGCCGATATTCGATTTGAAATGAAGTCGAGATTCCTCGAGAAAACTCGTATATCTATATAGCGACATTCTTCTTTTGTAAAACGAGATGTTATTAGATGGAGGGTCTCCACGTTTCCCAATAATACTGGGATGCAACTTCCATGAGATAGTTATATTACGTGCTTTGTCAAACACAAAAATCGACACATGCGCGATACAAAGTTGAACCCCCCGATTAAATGAACGTCCCGGAAATGGGAGCTATTTCCGATATCGAAAAAGACGTGAGCTCGAGATTTCGGTGGCATTAGACGCGACACGAGCGTTGATTGGCTGGGAACGTATCTGAGGATCGCCTTTACTACAAGGCAGCTCGTTTCCGAACGTCTTTTCTCGGTGCTCGCCAATAAACGGTCCGGTTGCTTCCTCCAGGGCGCAAAGTCGTTCCGACAAATGGAACCTCTCATAGAGAAAATTGCCATGGCAATCATAAAGCAATACAAGAGAAAAATTGAGCCTCGTAACGCTGTCGTCACTGGCCCTCTTGTAAAACTCTTGTTAAGGCCAAATATACCGTTTCACGGTCATCATACGAGTATATGTTCGGCCATGCCATATCGATATCGACAGAAGCCAAGAGAGAGAAGAAAGAAGAGACGGCAGAGCATATCTTCCATTTATAAAATTTAATTATAAAAATCTGAAGCTATTTGTGGGAAACAATTGTAAGATATATATGGGAACAGATAATATTTTTCAAGTTTTTTATATTTAGTACAATAGCACAGGAAAATTAGTCTAACCTTTTTCTATTTATTATAATTAAAAGATCAATATTTTAAAAAGGTGACAAATCTATATGTATATAATCGTTTAATATTTTCTTTTGCATTTTTCACGGATGTAAGTACATTACTTGAGCTTTCTCTCCTTACGAGCAAATGTTCATTAAAAATAAAAGAATTTTCGTTTAAGTTGAAATTAGCGGAAACTTTAAATTAACATTGCGATTTATCCGTTAGCTTTCTTTCCCAGGTGCATCAAACCCAATTTTCGTTTAAGTTTCTTTTGTGTTGTGCACAATGGCTAATTCTCTGAAGTAACTTTCGATAGCATTTAATATTTTATAGACTTATCTGTCTCTCTCGACCTATCATAATATTGCGGCATAGCGGGGGGGATATAAATCAAAGTTTTCGCATTCGCTCGCCGCCACAAGGAAAACTTTAAGTTTCGCGCTTAATTTAAGTTTGCATATTACGCCCAGCAACAAAATATCAATTAATTCTTGCGAAACTCGTAGCCCGTCCGCAAACATCATCTCTCTTATCTGCCCATCGAGATGTATCATAAATCATAAATTTCGTATCTACGCGCATCTAGCCCCTGTGTGTACCTAATATATTAAAAATAAATTCCATTTCTCTCTCTGACAATTACTCGCTACCCGTCTACCCTACGAAAATCACGTAGCAAAGTTTCTCGTGTACCAATTAATCTTCGCTCGATCAACAATTTCTCTTTGCTCTAAAATGGTTGCATAAACACGCAACATATTTAACGCTTCATCGATAACCGCCGTTTCTTTTCATTTTAGTAATTCTGGAGGTCGTTAATCATGCAGGTTTTTAAAATTTAGTAATTCTAAAATCCGTGCATAATTATATGCACGTAATTTTGCAATTTGCGTAGTTTCGCTTCTCCGCGCGCTCGAGAGAAAAATGGTCCCTCGCGCGTTAAAAATTCCGAGTGTCGCCCCTTAAAGTAGCTTTTCGATCTGTATACAGCTGGTTCAGGGGCCAGGGGCCAATCCTGGATTTATTTCCGCAAAAAGCAAAAGATTGGTATTCATATCAGAGAATACACTTCGGGAGTAAGCGGCTTTCTGTGTAAGTAAGAATGGAGTAAGGTACTCACGTTAGCGGTGTCGTCGAGTTTCCGCTTCCACGCATCGCTACGTTCGATTAAAGCGTTCCACTGCTCGGAAAGTTTATTCACTTCGCGGCGAATGCTCCGCGTCAATTCGCGCGCCTGCTCCTCGGCGCTTCTGTATCCTCTGGAATCACCGTCCAATTCTCTGCCTGCTATAGAAAAGACAAATAGAAAATAAACCGTTAAACGTTTCCCAGAACAAACCTGTAAAGTTCTAGTTTTCATCCCGCTTACAGACTTTCATTATTTTACATGTATATTTTGTTTCAAATGGATAAAATATCAAACTGAGTTTTAAAATATTGAAAAATTACGATCGCGCGATGTTTTTTACGTGGCAAAATTTCTCTGGCCACGTTTCTAACATAATATTAGACTGCATCAAAGTCGTCAAGTACCTAACGAATACATCAAAGATCACATTTTTCCGGCGCGACTTTACGTTGACTTTACGCTCTGTTAAATACGAGCGTATATTCGTCAAAGAAACAAAGAGACCGAATCAAAAATACACGTGCCTTCTTCCTGATTTGGATTTCTCAGCACATGTCGATCGATAAATTCATACGGTATGGGACGATTAAATGCTGATGCGCAGGATGAATCGCGGCGAAGACCAGCTGGGGAATATCGCGAACATAAATCAGCATAACACGCGGTAGATAGGAAGCCAGCGAGAGGGCATATATAGGTACGACATCGCCGTTATCAATGCTAAACATGCACATAAAAACTGTCCACCGCATGATACGATGCGTGATTCATAGGACAATTAATTCCCGATAGGCTCGGGATAACTCGGGCTCGGGCTCGCGCCGTTTCTACTCTTCGTTACGCGTGAAGTTCGCGGATGGCATAGAAAAAACACATAAAGGGGTTTCTTGCGAATCTCGTTGGGCGCCAGCAATCTACGCGCTACCTCGGCATTTTTACGGGTTTCCAGCGAGATACGCGCAGTAAATCTCGCGATAAAGGCGCGCCGATGATATTAAAAGATGGGAAAAACGATTTGCTTGAAACGGGACGACAGGCACGGCCGCGATTATCTTTCGCGTCACGTGGCATTGATCGATCAATCTAGGAAACGGTTTAATGGATGACAAGCCGCGGAAAAGCACGGTGCATGTCTGCCGTGTGCGGAAAATGAGAGTAGTTTGTTGCGATAACTATGCGCATATGTTGCGCTTACGCAGACACGCGCGTGTCATTTCTACGCGTACACGTTTGTAATAATTAATAGTTATTATTTTGATGACACAAATAAAAATAAAAGTAAAAAGTTGCTTTATAAATCCTCTTACAAACTCTTTTTGTCGCAAATATTCCATCTGTCGAAATAAACATTAGAAAACTAAATTCAATTTGTAACTTTATCGTTTTCCATGTCATCGATATTTTAAAATAGATATTTCAATTCAAGAAAAATCAAATACGAACTGCGCGGTAGAGAAATTTACGTTGCCTTTTAAGTCTCACAATTTTTTTATCAATGCAATTCAGAATTTTATACGATAAAATTTATCGGAGCCGCCTACGATCGTTTTTCCTGGTAGATAACTCGGTGCTCGCCATCGAGCTGTCCAAAAGCGGCAAAACTCGCGGTACCAAAGAAATCAGCCGGATAGAGAAGCTTTTTATTTCGTATCTCCGAACGATTTGAGTTACTCCCGATAAGAAATGCGCGCGATCTACGTTTTCTTTCTGCACCATCGGGTCCACCGATCTCCTTCGTCGAGATCGACAGGTCGAATGGAACCGTCGGATTGGTGATGCAGCTTCTCTCCAATGCGAAAGGAGTAGTGGTGTCGAAAAGCTGAAACAACCGCGGGAAACAACAAGACGAACCGAATAAAAAAGAACGTCTCCGAAAGTAGTCTGTTGAACGAATTGAATTAGGCGACCGGGCACCTCTTCGTCTCTATAGGCCATCTATTCAACAGTTGACGCTCTACTTTCCGGGCACGTACGCCACTAGTTTATCTAGCTCTCACTCGCTGGCTTGCCGCCCTCGTCTCCATCCACATCTCTGGAATGTCCTGCTAATTCTTTCCTCCATCGCCGCCACGTTCAGATTTTCCAGGAAATGGGAAATGGGTGACTGCGAAAGTAGTAGCGAGATTCTCCAAAGAGCGGAGCGTAAATCCCGTCGCTGATGCTATCAAGCCACATGAATAAAAATGGATGAAAATGATCCGTACAAAATGCAAAACTTTCACTCAGCTATTTCGCATATTAGCAAACTGTATTGTAAATACGTAGTAACGTTCGAAAGTTTTCGAATATAAAAAAATATAAAAAAGATGATATAAACTAAATCAACCATTTTTATTTTTCAACATAGTCACTTTTTATATTTCAATATCTTTTATTTTTTAGAATAATGAATTAATTTTTTATACTACTAAAAAATATTATAAATTTTTGTCATTAAAACGATTTAACACTGAGATCATTTCTTTGTCACTGATGAATTTTTCGACATAAATTGAACTTTAATTTTAAAAATAAAAATAATTATTTTTATTTCTCTGCAGTGTTAAACATTTTAAGGAAAAAGATGATCAGAATATTTTTTTGATAATATAAAAAAATTAGTTTATTATTTTTAAAATGTATTGAAATAAAAGGTAAATTATATTCAAAAATAAATGCTTCATTTTTCTTAACTTTTTTATATTCTTGGGCTGGAAACATTCGACCCTACGTAGCTCATGATAATATCAATTGACTCATTTTATAATTTATTATTTATATCATTATTTAAATATCACTGAAGAGTGAATATAATATATACTACCACAGTAATATTCATTTAATTTATTTGTTTTAAAAACTATTCTAAGTTAATATCTTAATAAATAATTTGATCGAAATATAGATACCTATACGTCACTCACAGTTACGAGATCATTTTCCTTTAAAAGTCCATGACATCTAAAGAATCTGATGTCTTGAAAATTCCTTTCAACGTCCAAGTTTTATTTTTAGCACACAGAAGCTTTCTTAATCATCAGAATTCAATATACAGAATTATTCAAGGCGGTGATTTTCTGAGCGATATAATTAAAGATTTCTGTTCTATTTAACAAAGCCTGATAATATTAGAAAATTACATATTTCTAGCTGTCACAGTCGACATTAAGAAGAGACAAAACGGTTCTCGGTCAACTATTTCTGATCAATCAATCAGAAAGTAATTATTGACACGCGCGTTCTAGTAAGACGTATAATCAAATCGTTTTCAATTCATAGACATAACTACAGAGATGTACGCAAAGTGTAAAAACAGACAACCCGGAAACATAGAAGATCTATCAAACATCTCATTTTTTCAGATAAAAAAGATTTAATCTATCTTGATAGAACACATCAAAAAAATTTTTACATTAAAACTTTATTTTATAATGATCTAATTATTGAATAAAATAATGACCCAAATATCTTATTTTATTGTGAGACATTCCGAGATATAAAATAGCAAATTCGACCTACGAAGCTAACGAGAATAAAAGACAGAGTTGGTCGATAAGCTTCGCGTGAGAGTCCGAAATTTCAGCTATGCTCCGATCGGGAGCCGCGAACTCTCGTTCGCGGATAATCTATCCCGACGAATTCAACGTCGATATTGTATAATCCGGCCTTACGGCGCGCGCGATGTTATTCTGCCAGAAATTTATCGACGTCGGCCGGCCTGGTTACACTCGATGCCGCGCACGTTTCGCGAAACGTGACTACCTACGGAATGAGTGAAATCGCGCGCGGCCGCCGTCGGAGTTGCTCGCTCGCAGGAGCCGCGTTCCATGTTATTGGGATCGAATCCGTTCTACGTAGAGCAAAGCTATCGTTATGGTTATTCCGGATATCTTACGTCGGATATTACACGCGGCACGGTGAATGACAATGACTGCAGCTGAAAGCCGCGGTACCATATATACACAAATGAATAATGTTGGGGTGTATCGCTTCATAATATAAGATTCGTCCTGAATGTCCTACATAATTATTTGGATAGTCCAACATAATTATTTTCAGATCTGTATCTAGCCTAATTTTTATATACTTCAATAAAATCATTCTTAATTTGAATATGAAGCGTTACACCAATATTACTCGTTCGCGATTTGGACGACGAGGACATGATTGTCTTGTTAATATCGTAGATATATAGTACGAATTTATAATACGATATAATAAAATGTATAATAAATAGTATCATTTTTATAAAACACGCTGATACAATATATTTTATAATAGAAAATGTTTGAATAAAGTACAAAATGTACTGCAAATATGATTAAATAGATCTATTTGTTAATAAATTTTTAAAAAATATTGTTGTAGAAATTTACAAATCTTATTTTTGATATTTAATCTTATTTAATTCATTCAATTCTTCCTAGAATATTCTGGAAATTAGAAATTTATGTACACATTTAAGTAATTATGTATTATTGTGAATAATATTGATTATTGATTCTAATCTCACACAATATTGATATAACATCACATTGAATATAGCCTGTTATAAACATGATGATAGTATTGACAAACGAATTTGCGCGAATACGTTTCGAAAGTAATTAGATCACGTTTTGACGGAGACTAATGAACTTACCGTCAAAACTTGCTTAAATTATCACCAGTTGTTACTGTTTGTTTGGTTCGGCTATTTCGATATTTTGCGCCAATCGCGCGTTATTCTGATAAACGATAATAACTATCGTTCATTGACGTAGATACATGTATGTTTATTCAAAACGTATCAAATAATATTCTAATGAAGATTAACGAACGATTCGCATATCATTAATTGCATACGCAAATACCAATAATCTCCTCGTTATTTCTCGTTATCGAAAAATACACAAGGCTACTGCAATAGAAACATCATACGAATGTTTTCGCTGAATTCCATAAACATTCGGTTATCAATAATCGATTGAAACATAAAGAAAGTTGCAATGGAAACTTTATTCTTATTTAAAAGTCGAGTTTGTTAGTAGCAACCGCGTTCAAAATGTGCTATTGCGCAATAAATATTTCTTATTGGCTATTGGATTTATAGAGTGAGAGTGATAGAGAGAGAGAGAAAGAGAGAGAGAGAGAAAGAGAGAGAGAGAGAAACGATGATATAAGATCAGGTCGTGCTTTCCTCCGGGATTTCAGTAAATTTCACCTACAAGTTTCCGGTCCCCCCTCGGGGACATCTCTCCTAAAGCTCCCTATCCATCGGTACCGATGTACTACGATACTTCTAATTCAATTGAAAACCCCACGTGACTCGCGACGGAGTTACGTTTATCTAGCTGAAGCAAACTCTTTTTAGCTGATACAGCACAAATAGTCGCGTTGTCACAAAAAACTAAATAAACGCACACATAAATATATTTATAAATACGATTGAGAATTTTTAAACAATAATAGGCGCTTTCCATTTACACTCAAGTGAGCTGAGTCACTCAGTTATGTGAGTACTTTAGAATACTCAGATAAGACGTCAGTTGTTCAGTCAGTAAAAGGAATTTACTTGCTTATTTTGGTGACAAAGCTATCGCATAACAATACAAGTTTATAATCTCACTTTTAATGTGAGTCTAAGGACACGGTCTCGATAATTGTGAATAAAAATTTCAATTGAATCTCATTTGCCATCAGCATCAAAAGGAACGTGCATTCAACTGAGTTATGACGTCACAAGTGAGAATTAACTGAGTTTTGATGTAAATGGAAAGCTACTAATAAGTGAAACTTATCCGATATGATTCTCAATTAGACACAAGCACTATTTCTAGTCGGACTAAATATTTGTAGCCTAATAATATTTTTTTGAATTTTGTGAATTTTTTATGCCTTTTCCAACTCAGCAAACTGCGCGTCGATTGTTTGTCAGTCTTGAAACGCAGTTCTCCGTTGGAACAGTAAATCCACATACTTTATATTAATCGATTCAACTTTTAATGCTAATAAGTATCCTTTTTAAATTACTGCAAAGAATTTATTGCGAAAAATATCACCCTAGCCATGATTCGAACCTGCACCTTCCTTCAAACCGTGGGCATCTTTACCAATTCGATCACTGAGGCATGTGGTGATATTTATCGCAACAACTGGGAAATATTAAACGGAACATCTTTGTTTCAAACAACGTAAATAAACAATAATAATTGATTTTTCGACCGATGAAAAGCACAGAAACAGGGACGGAAACTAAGACTATTTTTGGTAAAATCTGTATTACTTCATGTAATGTAGATTACACGTGTAAGATTTAATTCGTGATATCCGAATACGTATATAAAGTTATTGGAAATGAAATCTCCGCGCATTAAATTGCGAATAAATCAAAGAAATCGAATTCACCTCGATGTATTATTTAGTGTTTTCCTTCATTCTTCCTGTTCTTCCTCAATCAGAGACGATGCAATATGAATAAAACATCTCGTCTAAATTTTACAACTTTCGGAGTTGCTGATACAGAACGAAAACTGGAAAGTGTACACTTGTAACTGATTTTGAAACCCTTCATATCGATTCTCGATAGAGTTGCATTAACACCGCCCACTAGAAGTTTTATCTCGGAATCGAATACTTGAAATGATACTACGATGCAATATGATATCACATAAAGAGAGAATTGTTTGCAATAGTTACATAAAGAACACCTAATATGTAACTACGTACGTTACATTGCATAAAGGATTATCCCTCGATATATATAAATAATAAAACGAGAAAATTGCAAATAAAAAATTAAAGCTAAAATTTTAATACATATGCATTTTTTCAACAAAATATAGAATTTTTTTCACGTAACTTATTAAAACGTATCTCTATAAATAAAAATAATTAATGATTATAATATTAAATCTCCAAAACTCACATTGAGGTTTATTAAACTGTATTTTTTAGTTACATTTCAATACTAAAATATAAATTTTATAATTTTGTTAGAGATTTTTGTATTTCGCGTAGTGATGGGATTAAGTATCTTACAACTTAAGTAGGTTCGAATCTGTTAGCGTAGTTTCAAATTGTCTATGATTACTTCGAAAAATAAAAGCAATACTTCGAGTATATTCGAACCTGGACGAAATAAGTTCGAACCCTCTATGAGTACTTCGAAAAATAAAGAGTGTTACACACTTCCAAGTAGGCTCGAACCTGGATCAAATATGTTCGAACGTTTTAAGTATTTATTAGAAATTTAATATGTGAAACATAATTTGTGTGTGTGTGTGTATACACACACATATGTCTTTTTATTAAGTAGTAAATATTCGATTCTTTACGATATAGACACTACTTATAAGTACCTACATTTAAAATTCTGCACAGGCTTATTCTAAAATTCGAAACTAACTGATCAGGATTCGATTACTTCGCAAGTACAATGTATGAAATATTATTTTTTATGAATATTATTCGAATCCAAGAAAGTAAAACTTGATTATTGGATTTGACTCGGATTTTTAAGTACGTATTGAACTTGATCCCTAGTTCCGCGCTTAGTTCTGTACGGGCCAGTTTTTCAATAGTCGCTTAACTTTAATCTTAGCTTAACTCACTCTTAGTCTCTTTCTAACTATCCCTTTTAGAAAAAGATGAAGAGTGAGTTTAGCTAAACTTTAGTTTAAACGACTATTGAAAAACTGGCTCTATGTATTTTTGTATTTTCATGCATTTCTCTACGTTCATATATTTTCATATATTCTGCATTCTATATTCGCTCGCTATGTATGTATAAGCGTGTCTTTGTATTATTTCGATTTCGCCAGTCGCTTTTCAGAGTTGCGAGTGAATGGGCAAAGAAAGCTTGAAACCCCCTAGTCTAAGGAGAAAAGGAAGTTGGACAAATATGAGGACGGAGAGTTAAGTTTGAGTTGCTCGACGTTCGATAGAATAGTTCCACTTTCTTTCTTCTTTTTTCTTTTTAGATTTTATTTATCGGCCTACCACGCTCTTTCCCCCCCCCCCCCCCGCCAGCTCTTTGTTTTTTCTTTGGAAGCTTATGATTGATATTCGGAGGATTACTTCTTACTGTGCAAATTCACAAATAAACATAATTCTCGTATCTCGCATCACAGATATATCTACCGGGTTTTCTTAATATCTGCGCTTTCGGCAAGGTGGGATTACGTAAATGAAATATTCAGAGCGTCGCAGTTACGCGTTCCTTGCCCTTGCCGCACTTGAAAAGGGAGCGACAGTAAAGAATGAAGCTCGTTTCTGGTCTCGCGGGTTAGGTTGCAGAACCGAGGAGAAGAAAAACAAAGAAAACGCAAAATATTTCTCGCGGCCTTTCAGTCTGGGAATCCCAGTGCGAGCACAATCGGCAGTTGTTCTTAGATTTCTTGCCGCGGCATGAAATTCTCAGCTGGCGCAGAAATTCACGAAGGTAAAATGTGTGAATTATTAAAACGCAATTCGCAAGTTTATAAGCGGGCAAAGAGGAAGGTTAAATGAAATTTTTCTTATATTCGCGACAAGATCAACTGATCATCCGTGTTCACTGCAATACACGCAGGATTTTATTAATCTCAGCAAAATATCGTATCGATAGCTCAGAGAGAGAAATGTAACGAATTTTCTTCCAATCGCTTCAATGGTCGATTTCCTCATATCGTCCACATGAAATATTTTCTAATATTATATATTACATGTTATATTAAAAACCGAGAGAATATTAATTCTGAACGTTGATAAGTATTTTCTCGCAGACTCGAAGTAACGTTACCGAGAACGATCATTGATAGCAAGACAATGGCAGTAATATCAAATCGTTAATTAAATCGAAGGGCGGTAAAAACAAAGAGAAGGAGAATTCTGTGCTCTCTTCCAAACCGATAAATCGGCGAGATAGGCCGAAACGCTCGAGGATTATTGACTCTTCCCGGTAACTAATATGAATATAAGAATAAAAATCGCGAATTGTTGAGATTGAAAGGTACTTCACCGCTCTTAATTATCCGAGCCTGCACTATCAGTGAAGTCAGTCTTACGTTATGAAGTGGTTTCACGGAACTAATGATGAATGTACTTGGCCGACTTCCTTTGTTTCATCGCGAGATGTTCATTCGTATGAGCAAAATGAATGATATCGGAATGCTGAGCTATCTGATTGTCTCATATAAGAGTAATTTTTTAAAAATACCACGAGAAAATCGAAGATAGTAAAATGATCAATATCAATACAGTTCCACCTTCATGAAATATGTTTCTGTTCTTTAAGTACTTTTATCACTCTCGAACACGCGTACTTGAACCTAATTATATATCTAAAATTTTTTACTTCCCTCGCTTTTCCGTGCAATCGTTTTATAAAATATTGTTACATATATTTGTTGGTATAAATTATTAAATTTGTTGTTATTATTAAATTTGTAGGTAAAATTGTTAGAAGATTAAAGAAGATTAAAGAACACACAAAGGGATATACAATTTTTGTATAATTCATAACGTACCTTCGGAGTCCGATGTGTCCGACAGCGGAGGCTCATTGGCGATGTACTGGCGGCCGCTCAGCAAATTGTTCTCCACGACCGGCCGTTTGTCCTCCAGCTGCCTCCTGAAGCCACGATGGTCGTCCTGTGAAGGAGACGCGTAAATCGTGAAACAAAAATAACGAGACAAGGAGCATCGGTGTCTGGCGCAGTGCCAAGTTTTTGCTTGGCGTTCAACTCTTCGCCGAGGGGAGAGGCCTCGAGAAATTAGCCGTTTCGACTAAATTCATCTGTCTGTAGTGACAAGTAGGACGAATGATGCCAATACCATGACGTTGATGAATGTAGTCAATGATATCGTCATCGCTATCATTATTTTCGGCAGTATTATTTAAAAGCTCTATTACTATATCAATTAATTTAATAAATAAAACAGCTAATAAGAAAGCATAGACATATGTATAAAAATAAAAGTATTGCATACCAGAAAATAGAATTATTTAACACTTGATTTTTAAAGATATTAGTCATACACACACATATTAATTATAAATTAACAATGAGATATTATATTATGTAATGACAAGAAATGTAATTATCTTAAATCTTCAAACACAATAACATAACATAGTATAATAATTAATTTAAATAATAAAACATTCTCGGCGAAGATGCAATGCCGTCAAACACCGCTGCATCGCAATGCAGAGATATTAACGTGCACGTTCGTAATTACGTTTGACGAGAACGTTATGTAGCGGGGTTGAAATGTTGAAAATTAGCCCGCAGCAGTCGGCGAGAAGAACTCGAGTGGGTAAAAAGGCACTCTTACAATATTGCGCGCCCGCTAGTTAACGAGATTATCTCTCGTCGTTCGCGGAGTTAAGGATTTGCTGCTAGCAAGACGCCACGGATCTTTTCGTCGCGCGTCGAGAGACGCCCAGATGGCATGTTCACGTAAAGTTTCCTTTTTTATATCGCTACGAGAAGAAAATTCAGCGCAAGAACGAATTCGTGGAGCAAAAAAACCGTCTTTAACTGTCATCCGAGTAGAGGATTTTCTTGTTTTCACGGTTGCGATTTTTTTTGCAAATATAATTGACGGTTAGCTTTATTCGACATTTATACTTCGTAATAGTACGATAAATTAAATCGTTTCGCGTCTTGTTTTTCAAATCTCGATATTTTTCGCGTGATTTTTCTTTTTGATTTTTTAACGCGTGCTGTGTAGTGAGCGCTGTGTCACCGCTGACACAAAAAACAGTTATTTTTTGAAGAATAAAATCACATATTTCTTTAGAAGCGTGGGTCTATTCGTGCTTATACAAACTGATTGAGAAAATAATGACGTGATACATAAAACCATCTCAAAATAAACAAAGATGTAGGTTACGTTATTGTTTCCGATTTAATAATTGCATTTTTAAAGGAAATATGCAACAGCTATTCTCTCTCTCTCTCTTTCATCGTGATTTAAGCTGCTATATATCGCCATATATTTAATATTAATCGAGAATTTGCGAAAATAATCTTGAAGAAGATATAATATGTCAAAAGCACATTGCATATTGTTAAATTATATTGTTAAATAAACTGGTAAAATACTGTTTTATAAAATAGATTTCACCATATGCAAGCCATTAATCATTTTTATATTTTTCGCCGTTACTTTCTTTCTTTGCTTCCCATTTCGAAGAATGATGACGCGGCGTGCAGTGAGTGATAGAAATCTCATTGCGATTATTCTTCTTTTTTTTTTGCTCTCTCGCAATTGTACAGATTTCTCTTCTAAGGTTTTTCTATTACAAATAATAGATCACGTATGAATCATGCTTTTCTTACGAATGTATTATTAATTGCAAAGTCGGTGGAATTAAAAACTTTATAACATAAACAAATTGCAAATGGATTAATTACGAATATTTGTACTCTTATTATAAATGGTGCGCATAGAAACGCACAATGCGTGCTTAGCTGTACGGGTTAAGATGTTAATTAAGAAATTAGAACGATTTAAAGCTGTCCGTCCATCCACTTGGACAGTTAAACGTTTTCTAATTGCTTGCAGCAAGACGCCTTCCCTTATCAATGTGGTTATCATTACGAGAGGTTAATTACGAGGTACATATACAACGTGAGGCAACAATGCGCTGATGCGTATCGCAGTAATATACGAGCATCTGACACTAAGAATCTTCAGCATTTAACTGCTCCCAGCAGTTATTGCGTATCCCACCGAGGAGATAAATTATTTCAGAACAATTTTTTAATATACAATTCTCCACGGAGAAAGAATGTCCTTTGTCTGTTATTTTATACTCAGCACTAAAAAAAAACAAGTAAAAAGAGATATTCATACGATAAATAATTTAATTATTTCAGAACAATTTCATTGCAGAATTCTATGAAAAAGATAACTCTTTTTCTCATATTTCATGTAGATATTGCAAATGATAAAATTATTTTAAATTTAAATGCATTATACAATTTTACGGAGAGAGTAATCCTTCCATTTCTCATTCCCGCGCCACGGAACCAAATAAAAAGGAATTTAGACGGTAAACAATCATCCGCCTGATTCATTAATCCTAAATAAGTATCAATCGTCCAATAAATTTTTTTTCCGATGGAAACAGGCCTTCTTTTATTTATGATCCACCCACGTGGACGAATTTCGTATCAGTCGATACTATTATCCGTTAGAGAAACGAACGTTAAATATTTCACGAGCTACGAACGTCGATGGACCTCTCCGTAAACAGTCGAGGTAACGTCGCGACGAGAGGTCCGGGCTCTCCACCAAGCCGAAAGAAACACACCGGCATAAATTCCGAAGGTTGACACTCGGCCAAAGTGCCCGGCCGAAAAATAACCACCTAGCGTGACCGTCCTCGCGTGAAAAGCGAAAATTCCGCAAGGCCGAAACGAAAATACCAATCGCGCTCGCGCCGCAGACGCGCCGAGAAAAAGATAGGGCCCGACGCGAGAAACGGCCTCGTACGAAAAATGCATGCTCGAAACCGCGGAAAAGTGCCAGCAAAATCCATCAAATTCGCGCCCGCGGAATCGATACGCCTCTCGACGCCGGCCTTCCAACGTAACGTCGGCGGTTTTGATTTATCAACCATATTCGTACACGCGCGCAAACGAACGAACGAACAAACGAAATGGGCCGCGTGCAAAAGGTGCGTATACGTGAAACGTTTCGTCGTCGTGGACAGCTCGTCGCCGGGACGTGTAACGATGCAGTTTACAGAGAGGCGCGCGAGTTTACGCGACGCGGCCGGGATCGATCCGCGAGCTCGCGAACGAAATGGAATTTTCAGGACGGTTCTCGCATAAGAGGAATGGCCGTCGCGCTCGTTACACCGTCGTTGCAACAGCGACTAAATCGCGCGCGATCGGCTTTCATTTCGATTGCGTGAGCGCAGTAAACGGCCTTCTAATTACGCGTCTCTCATTTCGACTTCGATACCGAGATGGGCGCCCGGATGTGCGACAGTTCCGAGCGAATTTATTTTCCCTCCGCTATTTCGTATAGTAAAAGATTTCTAACTTTTATCCGAAAATATTGGAACAAAATGTTTATTCTACAATTGAGAATTATCGTATCCAGAACTACGTGCAAAATTAAAAATAAAACTTAATTTAGGTATACATATAACGCAATACCTAATGGGCTTTTACGTAAAATGTTGTATGCAAGACTTGAAGTATTTTAAGTATTACCTGAGAAAACATTTTAACCATGTTAAAATAGTTATCGATAAAAATGTAGATAAAATTGTTTAGCGTCATAAGCGTTGTATTATCATTGTGCCAACGTCGAATACGTGGCATTTATTCCTCTTTGATTTATTAATTGCCTAGAAATAATCTTAGTATTCCATTAAAATAATATCGTTTTCAACTGATCTCAAACTTCAAAGTAAATTGACTAATATTATTCAATCCATTCTCCGATTATTAAAATAATTCTTTGGAAACAATGTCAGTTGTAAAATTCAATAACTCCTTAAACGTTGATCGCGATATAAATTACTTATAAGTGATCACATTTATTAATATATCCGACGCCTTTCGTTAATAAGGTAACTTGTTTTATTTATAAAAAAACATATAAAAATGAAAGAGCTCTACGTTCGTAGCATCATCATAGTGAATTGAAGCAGTCGAGAAAAACACCATATCCCCAAACGTCAAACGCTAATTAAATTAACAACGTGTAATTAAAATCGCTCGAGACGAGCGTCCCAGAGTTTCGCATATGGATCCGTTTAGGATATTTACGAAATTATTTAGAATCTCGCGACGCATATGCATGAGGGCAGGATTTATTAATTACCGGCGAATCGTTTAAATTAAATCCGTATATATAATCGATTTACATTAACCGGTCTTTCCCAATACGTGACGATTGTCGCATCAAATTTCAAACCGCGGCGATAATCTCGCGACGATTTCATCGACGACAATTATAGGAATTCACTTCAATCGTATTATTTTACTAATGAAGTTGAAGAAAGAGGTATATAGTTAATGAGAAAAGTAGACGTGCGAAATGTCGACGGTGAAATTAATGGCCTTAAGGAGGCTGTAAGGATAATGCAAAATGATAGGAATGGCATGAAATTTATAACAGAAGTTTCTTTACAAATAACGGTTGCATGTGAATTTTTTCAGATTTTTTCACCAGCCCCTTTTTGCGTAAATTAATATCAAAATTCCACATTTTATAAGGGACCCTTATGAGAAATCCGATTCTCCATATATATTTTCAATAAAAACATATATTTAAAATATTAAGAAGCAAATGAATTTATGTGTAATATGTGAAGTATACTATATTGAAAGTACGTACTAAAGTTCAAGTCATTTCATTACATAGTTTATTTGCAATACTAAAGAATATAAGTCAAGATATAATATTTTTGTCATCAGAGCTGTGTGATGGAGAAAACTTGACAACGCTATTAAAAAACACGGCAAGATTCTGACATAACATGTAACCTAACATGTAACCCAAAATGTAATCGAGAGTTTTTTCTGTCAATCAATTGTAGTTCTACCAACTTCGATTTTTCATTTCTATAACTCCGTTGCCAAGTTATTATTTGTAGTAATAATAAAATTTGTTTTAAAAAATATAAATTTATATGTGACTTTTACATAAATAAACATTAATATTCTTTGGATTTTAAATGCATTTTATTCCATATTTTTTCAAAATTTTAGAATAATATTGTTTTAAATATAATTATTTTAGATTGGCAGCACTCTATATTTCCATTGTGTGACAGCGCTACCCCCTCACTGCCCACCTCAGCCTTAAAGCCTCCTTAACTGGATCTACGTGGAAGTCGGAACAAACAATTACGCTAAGAAACAATCGCTCAGAAACGATAGCCCGATGTTGCAATGTGAGAATTAAATTCCGTGCCTGATGCGAACCTGAAGGTAACGTATGTAACAGCCGGGTGTTTCTCTCGCGTCGTGTAAATCCCAAGTGAATAAAGGCGACTGTAACATTATTGCGAATCTAAATTGGCTCTTTAAAACACGAGAAATATATTTCATAGTATTTAACAAGGATAATGTATCGTGTAGAAGATATATTTGTTATTGCACTCTCTGTCATATTAAACACACGCACATACAATCAGCAATTTGATAACAACTACGTTACTTATCTCGCATGTATAGTTATGATATAAAAGATATTAAAAAATAAATTTTCTTATATATTAGAAAATTGTTATTTTTCTGTAATATAAAAACAAATTTAAGTATTAGTAGACAAAGATTTAAAAAAAAGAGAATATCTATATTTTATAATTTATTTTGGCAATTGCAATATATTTCTGCAAATTTAATTATAACAGTGTTATAAGAGAGAATGTGTGGCAAAAAGTTCTTTCTTTTTTGTTTTATTCGATAAATTCAAACATATGCAGTATTAAAATATATTCTCTCATTGACTGATTGTGAGTTGAATCAATATGATTTTTGTGCTGAATTTCAAAGCGATCATATTTACGAGAGGCGCATCTGTATGAAGGCAATCGGATGAGTATATGGTTGAGCACCTTACCCTTCCGCCTGAGTAATTAAGGATAATCGATGGCCATTTCCTGTATTCTCCGGTGTGAGTGACAAATACACATACAGATCTAGCCGCACGATAACATCAATGATCTGGTCGAGGGACATGCGGCTTATCACCTCCGTACACTCGGATACTACCTGTATCAATGGTACAGGCGCTTCTGCATGCCGGCAACATGCTTGCTCTAATCTGGATTAATCCAAACTAGTGCACCTTTATACATTATAGCACGAAGGATATTCATGCATATATGTATACAGTGACTCACGAAACTGATCAAATCGTACTATTGTTACGAATTTCTTTTCCAATTTCGTGAATAAAAATATCCTTAGCAAGAGAAAGAGAGAGAAAGAGAGAGAAGAAAGATCATAAATATTTGTTTATTTATATGTTATATTAATATTGAGAGACCGTTTTCATTGATTGCCTTCATCGAATAAATTAGTCGCAGATAATTGTGTGGTACATTTAATCGCGTACGCGCGGTTTCGTGAGTCACTGTATACCCAATTCCGGCCGCACGAAGCATATTCAATTTTTAAAAAAAATACGCAATTAACGGTATAGAAGAGAATAATAGATAATTATAAAAACAATGTACGTTAAAATAGAGTAAAACGCGACTATTTATAATAACTGTCAAAAAGTTGGTCGATTTTTTTAATGTGTCATAAAAAGGCAACGTCTCGTTAAAAAACGTTAAAAATCTCTTAAAATAAACTATATTTATGCCTAATGAGATTTAATGAACCGCCGGAAATTCATTTAATCAGCAGCGAATTTAGTTTGAAGTCTTTAGCGCACAATTGACGTAAGAGCAGCGAAGTAATTGAGACTCACGTTTCCATGAGGCGGAATACTCAAACGTGATGAGACTACGTAAATATCAGTATTCCGGATGAGCTGTCGCGTCGTGTCTCGTAGAGACAGTTGAACACTCGCCCGATAGCGTATGAGTTTATACGTAATTATATTCTATTCGTCCAATCAGCTTGCGAGGAAACTTGCAAAGCTTCTCGGAGGACGACTGTATGAAATCGATTTTAGGTAGGTATATAAGTCATATCCAAGTAACTTGGCTCGAATCCTGAAGTTTCGGGATTGATGCTATTGCCGCGAACCAAAGGATGTTAAATGGAGCATGCCCGTTTCCCGAAGATAACGAATAAAACGCTGACGAAAGTACGTCTACAGATTTTATACGGACTAACTGAGGTTCGACGAAGCGGAAGTCACAGGTAATCTATGCGCGAAACAGCATTCGACGACTTGCCTGTTGTTTTTGTAGAGCAGCCACATCGCCGCAAACGGGTCCCAGGCCGGTGAGCTCTGTGTCTTTCCTTATCACCCACTCGATGAGCTCGCGCAACGATAGTAGCAAAGCGTTCCAGTGTTCCGTGTTGCTCTCCAATCGATTTCTGCACAGAAAAAACATGCACGTTATGTACGCACAATATCTATACATACATATATTGGATTCTAAAATACATTCACTGATTGAATACCGTTCTGTGTTTTGTATTAAATATATATTTATATTATCTAGCTTATATAATATAAGAAACAAAGAATATTTAATCCATTGGAATCGCATAACGAGTCTGACTCATGATGTGTATACTTATGTCGAAATATGAAAACAAGTCGGACTCGTTATAACTTTCTGCGATGCAACGGATAGTTTTTAAAAATAACCTAGTTTAAAAATTGTTATTTATTAAAAGTTATATTAAACTGCGACATTTATATTTCTTGAAAAATACTATATTGTATGAAAAGCATATTTTTAATTTAATCCATTAATAACGTATTTATTTCCCGAATGCAAAAGCCAGAGAGCATCATTTAATGATTATAAGCGCATAATTGAACATATTTCTCAAGACATATTATGCTAAGAAACAACATCCAACAAAATCATAAAATCTGTTCGAAACATAACAAAAAAACTGAAACGCATGAGAAGGCGTGCAGTCCCGGAATGTTTCAAACGATTTCACACTCTTGTCAACTATTGATAAAAGACTTATTCTTTAAGATGCATTTATTTTTAGAAGTATTCTTAATAAATACTTCAAAATTCTCTCTTTCTCTCAGACTCGACTTTTATCATTTTTCAGTTTTATGAATAACGAAAATAAAAATAAATGCTATTCTCTGTCTTCGATGTTGAGAAAAATAAAAATAAATACGGTCTCAATGGGCTAAAACATATAAGCTCTTCTGTTAGATGTAGCAAACATCAATATATCGGGTTTTGAAACTATTTTCTTTTAAACAAAGTAACAAGAAATTGTATAAACTTGCATCAAGAAGATGAGTAATTATATGTTAAATTTTCCAATTATAATTGAAAACAGCTCAGAAGCAGCAGAACATCACATCATAATGTTGATAAAACGTAGGACGCTTCGTTGACTTTTGTAATGTTATTGATACAATTGTTTATATTCAAAGTTCACAGCGTAAGTAATAAATTCAAGGCAAAATACCGGGATATATTATATTGAAATGTTTACACAAAAAAGTTTGCAAAACGTTCTTACACATCTATCCGAGGGATGGATTACATCCTTTCAACGCGCTGATGGATATTCGCGACGGGCATAGCAGCGGCGAGAAAGACGCATAAAACGTTTGACTCGTCGTAAATGCGAGTAAAAGAAAGTACATATTTGTTGGGGACAGACAGATAAAGTCGTCGACGGGGGAGAGAATGAGGAAAAAGGATTGGTAAGGCAGAGCGGCGCGCACGAAGTGGATGAAAGGAGAGTAAATGTAAAGCCTTGATGTTGCCGGTGCCAAGTGAAACATCGGGCGATGAGTGAAAAGAGAGAAACGGCGAAGTACTGATAAAAAGAAGAAAATCAGATAGATACTTAAGATAAGTAGATCAAGACTAGAATGGAAAAGATGTGCGAAAAGTAACATGTCTCAATGTGACGGAACAAGAGAAAAAAATAATGAAAAATTCAAACTGAAAAATATGAATTGAATTCAAAAAAATGTAAATAAAATAAAAATTTCAAGAAATATGAGAGCAGAGATGAAGTGCATTTGCGAATAAGATGTGATTCGAGTAAAATGGGTAAATATGGAAAGCAAAAGAGCCCCAAGGAAATTAAAGTGGATGGGCATTCCGAACAACGATGCAGTAAGTAAACCGTGCGCGCCCGATGGGAAGCTACTGGGAGAAAGGGAGGTCAGTGGCAAAGCCGATCGCTGGCAAGAAAGAAAACGATCTCAGGCAAATTGGAAAAATACGGGAGAAGTGACGCGAACGGTGACATAAAGCACTCATGTACAACCCGATCTCGAAAGAAAACGAGCAGGATAATAAAAAGAGATGGTTCGAGTGAGAAAAAACAAAGGATTGAAGAACTCGAGACGACGAGATCAAGGGATGCGAATGAATGGAGAGCGATCCTTGATAAATGCGACCGAGAATACTTCGTTAGAATAAAGTTGAGTCTTAAAAGAAAGAAGCAACCAGGTTGGACGACGGAGTAACTTTAAGAAAAAAAACGTAAGGAGCGTGAAAGAAAGTCGGATCACAAGATATCTTAACGGAGAAGAGAAGAAAGAAGGTAAATAAAATGGCGATATTTGCGGTAGACAAAATTATCCAGGTTACACGTGGAGCGCAATGGGTAGATTAAATCGACAAAAATGAAGGCAGTATAAATATTGAAGGACGTGTGTAACACCCGCGTGTTTTGTTAATAGTAAGTAAATACTGCTGGACGTGGAAGTGCCGGAAACGTGAAATAAAATGAAAGACCGGTGGGAAATCACTAGAAGACGCAAGAGCGCGAGAGACTGGAGAAGAGACGACCTCAAGAAGAATGAGAACTCGTGACATGCACCGTTGGGAAAAAGAACGGAAGCAAAAGATGTTAGAGCGATGCAAGGACAGATATGCGGGATAAGTCAGAAGAAAAGAATTAGTCCGAGGAGATGATCTCGTAGGTATCCGAGATAATGGTCTCGCAGGTCCGTGGCACGTACGGATCACATTGTACGGCATAACATGACATGACGTAACATCTGCAGATCTTAGCAAAAGAAATGCAATAGAAGTGCCGACGAATTCTTATAACTTATCACAGTTGAAATTTGAGAAATAAGCGGTTTAAGCCTTGTTAGCCTTGTAGCCTTTATATCATATGATTTTATCATCTAAAGCAAAAATTAGAGTCGGAGAGAAAGGAAAAGTAATATTAATTATCAATTTTAAAACGTCGTGGTTATTCTCTTGTTTATAAAGAAAAAGATTATATAAAATTACTTAATTCTGTAAAATTTAAATGTAAATGATATTACAATTCTATAAAAAAAAATCTTAGGTCACACGAAAGAGAAATTATGTTATATCTTTTAAAATATGATTAAAATAGGTACTTTCAAAAAAGATCTGATATTATCGGTTTAATACGATTAACTTTGACTTATTTCGCAGAATTCCAATATAATATAATTTTTATTCTAAAAGATTTCAATTTACTTATATTTCTTCCATAATTCAGTAGAGAATTGCAGGAATGGAAATATTTATAAAAATCCTAACGTGAATAAAAAGAATTCCTGTAAATTCTGGAATTCTTTTCATACAGCAATTTTATTTTGATTTTTATAATCAGATGTAAAATATAAAAATATAAATATATAAAAAAGAATGAATCTGCAATAACGTAGAAAACAAAGATAATAAAAAAATAACGCTCGTTGAGCTGGATATTTCTTCTTATTTTATTCCTTGTTTAACTTGTCGCCCATTATCTTGTCGGAACGACTCGTACGCGGATAGAATCCAAAGTGGTCTGAGAATAAAGAAGCTCTGCGTAGAGCGAATTAAAGCGGAAGACAGAGGCCCGAGAGAGACGAGAGCGGCATAAAGAGGTAGGAAGCGCGAAGGAGGCCACAGGAACTGAATGCCGCAAGAGAAATTCTCAGATAAAGAGCGGCGGGTACGCCGGCCACTAGGACAACGAAGCACCGTCGTCGGTACCGGAGGTTCGCGGAATAGACGAAAGAGGAAGATAAAGGAGGAAGGCTGCGAAAGGAGGGCAGGAAGGATGGCGGTTGGGATTTAGATTTATATTTCGCCATTGTTGCACCGCCACCGGTGGCGGCATCCACTTACTAGGTCACATTCAACAATCCCGTCTCGTTCCCCCACGGCCTCTTTCTGAGGTCCCATGTTGTCGTCGTTGTTGTCGTCGTTCTCGTATCGCAAAGAAACAGCCTCGCGCCCGGATATATCGCGGTTATTGTAACGTCGATGAGAGTCGCGCGGAATTTCGCGTACTTTTGCGACTCGAGCGCGTGTACAGGCGCACGTATGCGTCTGTACACAGAGGCACATCCCACGTCGAACGATATTGCACTTCTCCCAGGGAGATAAGGGCGCGAGGATATTTCGCGCGATGGATGGCGGTACAGGGTTACCGGAAGAAATCGTCCTCATTGCCCCGACGAATCGTGGGAATAAACTTTTCTCGCTCTACGTGGCCGTTATATGCGGGGATTGATGGTCGCTCGAAAAATTTATTCGACTCTATGAGAGAAAAGAATTGATCTACGAGACAACTTGTATATGCTTACGTGTTTTTCAAAAAATTGGATTTTTGTAGATATAACTCGTAAACTCGATAAAAAATGAAGCAGCTTATAACTAATAGATTTGCGATATAAAATAGAATTTGATAACAAAGACGAAATAAAATACTGATAAAATAACTCTTTTGCAAGTTTCTATCGTGATATTTCTCATAATATAAAGAACGTTAAGCCTTCTTTTATCACGCTATGCTCGTCAAGATTCATATTACGTCTGGAAATAATTAATTTTAATTAATCGCGGCTCATATATGGACACCGGCAATTTATCGTCGTGTAATTGAGAAAAAACGAGGACCATGTGATTAATAGGACGTCCGACGGACCCACGTCAGTAATGGAATCTTACGGTCACGAAAGGGAATTTGGCGGAACATCTATTTTCTCGCTCGTCGTCCGGCTGCCAGAAACAGGAGAGCCTCTACTAACGGAAAGATATACTTCTCGTTCGTGCGATCGCATTTCAATTGAAATGTTCAGTAAGTGGTGCTACACTGTCGCCTTGGCGAACCAAGTTGCCCTTGCGAGCGAGCGATCTTTACGACGTGCCAGGCTGATGTAAAATAAATCACCAGGAAATTTCCTGGGCGGCTATAAAAATCTGCCGAAGAAACGTCACGTACCTTGCACCTACTCGATAAAGTCCCGATGTAGCCTCAAATAAATAAATCATGAATAACATCTTGGTACTATAAGATTTTATTGTAAAAGTTGCTCATGACAGAGGCGGTACGATTGTTTGTCGAATGGTAAAAGTCATTTAGTGCGTTAGTTACTTCCGAGCATACAAAAGTAATCGTTCTCTCCACCTCATAAAGAGAGAAAATAAAAGAGTAAATAGATCTATACTTCATAATTCGGGAACATACGTAAAAATAATAATCTATTTTAATACAATTATAAATAGATATGCGATGTAATTTTTCACAAAAAATATAAAGTGCTTTTAATGAAATCCTTTTCTCCCTTTCTCGTGTAACCGTAACAATATGCTCTCGCAAAAAAACGTTACGGTAACGAAATTCTATAGAAATAGGAAATCAATATTGCAGTTGAGGGATACAACGGTGCTGTTTTTTTTCGTTTGTTGAATAATTAAGAGTAATACGTGCACAACGGTATCGGATAAAGTTCGCGGAAAATCTGATTATGCGAATGTGAAAGCGGTGTAATTCGAACTCGTCGTCGTTTACGAGAAAAAGTAAAAAAACACACAAGATAGAATAAGGTATGTATCAGAATTGAATTGCGAGCGCAGCGAAATGCAAAACGCGCCGGCAGAGCCTCTGATTACGCGAGATCGCGAAATTTTGCTGTACATGGCCGGAGATTAAGTATAATTGAAACGACGAGACGGTTCGGCACACAAAGTGCAAACAAGTCGGCGAAATGTTGCAACCGTCGTATTGATAAACCGAGGATTTATGATAACTCGAGCTAGAAAGCAGTTCTCCACGTCGGCGACGTCGAAATTCCGAGACGCACCTTTAATCTATCTTCTTCGTTGTCGAACGCGTTTAGGAAACATCTGTGAAAACAAGTGGAAGTCGTTACGCGTTTCGAGCTTTACGTCGGATTTGGCTGGAAACCGTGGATTATTCGGCAAATAACAGAAACGATTCAGCGCGCGAGTACAGAATGGTTCGTATCCGGAAGGGGATTTGAAATAAAAGTCGGAGCAAAGATGAAATCTTTGAAAATTGCAATCTTGCGGATTGCATAGTCCTTATATTTGCTTACAATTCTGAACATCGTCTATGACATGAACTGATTGTGAGTATTTGATTATATCTATAAAATCTTTCCGTTATCTAACTCTTTTTAAATATTTTAAGAAGCAAGTTTTATAAAACATAGTAGAACAATAAAAACATTTGTTAAAATGCAAATTGTATATGAATGTTCTTGAAGAAAGATTCACTGAAATATAAATGTAGTTACAGTAGGAATAAAAAATAAGTAGTCAGTATATACTAAAATGTTATAAATTCAAAATTTACTTAATAAAGTAACACAATAGTATTAATGTAACGCATATATTTTAAAGATAACATAAAATAGATAAATAATATAATTTAAATTAACAAAAAATTGCATTTTATCTTACTGCAGTTTGATTATATAATTTGATCACTTTTCATAAATAAGTAGTCATGTGACAAAACAACCTTCAAAAATTATAATATTAACAATAACATAAATAATTTATAATTAAATAGTGTGTTGAACCTACTTTTAAATCAACTAATGTTTCTAAAACATTTTGCTCGATCTTACTCCATTCCTCAAATAAAGCCGTTCTAAATTCTTTAATCTTCTTGAATGGCCTCCTCAAAGTCCAAATCTCAATCCCATAGAGCACTTATGAGATGAATTGGATCGTAGAATAACAAAATCAAAGAGAAAGAACCTTAAAGAATTTAGACCGGCTTTATTTGAGGAATGAAGTGAGATCGAGCAAAATGTTTTAGAAACATTAGTTGATTGTATGCCGCGGCGTTTAGAAGCTGTGTTAAACCATAAACGCAAAAGTAGGTCCAACACGCTATTATAATTATAAATTATTTATATTATTGTTAATATTATAATTTTTGAAAGTTGTTTTGTCACATGACTACATATTTATGAAAAGTGATCCAATTATGTAATCAAACTGCAGTAAGATAAAATGCAATTTTTTTTGTTAATGTAAAGTACCTATATTGTTTATCTATTTTATGTTATTTTTAAAATATATGCGTTACATTATTACTATTGTGTTACTTAATTAAATAAATCTTGAATTTGTAACATTTTAGTACTGTCTACTTATTTTTGATTCCCACAGTAGTAGGTGTATTTTAAATATTGCATGTATGTATCGTATATAATATGTTATGCATTCAGTGGTTAGTGCTACAAATCTTCATCTGTTAAGCTAAAATGTTGAACATAGAAAAGTTTCTGAGAAAATGTCCTATATTCGAAAATATTGTGTCTTACCGAAATCATTGAAATTCATTGAAAGAATTTCATGAATACTGATAGTCCCCACGGAAACCTACAATGCGATTTCAACTATATTCTGTATTTATGTGACACAAGAGTCCCCGCAAAACGTTTGGAGGGATGAATTTATGAATGTAAAACAATACACTTCATATATGACAAACCATTTGATAAAAATATGTATCGTTTTATGATGTTAAATCTGCCATTCAGATTTGCGAAAAAGTCCTGCTCAGATATGTTGTTGGATTCTTTTTCACGAAATTGAGCGAGTTTCTTGCACAAAAATATTCTAGATTCCAAGTTTAATTTAATGATATGTTGTGACAGTTTCCATTATAAATTAAGCACAATCTGTTATTTAATTGTATCTTTTGTAAAAATTATATCAGCGGATGTTTAAATCAAATATATCACTCCAGACATTTATATCAATAACCTAACAATAGTAATCAATTTTTAAGAAAATTAAAAATAAATCTAAAATGGTGCGGAATAGAATAGAATGTTAACTGCTATTATTCGTACGTTTTCAAGAACAGTATTATTATTTTGCTAAAATTTATAACAAATACAAATAATTTTGTGATATAAAATTCTCTGTGTAATACGTTACACGAGCCATTAAAAAATTAAAATTGTATACATATAACTGTTCATACATTTTTGTTTGTGTTCGACATGATCAGAATATATGTACTAGCAATATATTACGTTTCATTGGAACTCATTATACCTGCAGAACTGATTAATACTGTTAAATAGATTTACTGTTTAATGGATTTATCCATATAGAATTAGTAGTTGCATAAGTGTAAATAATTCTCGTTTATGTCGGACAGTTTTAATGTCGATACATTATTAACGTGCCGATGATCAATTATAGAGGCTTCGGGTCAAAAATATATGACGGAAAACTTTTATTCGCTCAGCACGCGTCATATCTTTTTACTGTTCTATTCTGGCAAATGAGAAATGTATTAAATCTTGATAGTCAATGCAATTCCATAGGGAGTTATCAAAATTCATTGCGGCCATCGATCTCGCGATAACATCGCGCGATCGCAATCCGCCATGTGGTCGCGATAAATTAGCTGCTGTTATATATAGACTTCACGTCTAGACGAAATTATTATTGAGATAGCGACAAATTCGCTTGCAAACAGTTAGCGCAGTACCTAGTGCGATGCTTTGCACCGGTACTTTGAATAAAATATTTAATTACTCCAGAAATATTAAACGTAAAATTAATGTTGCTGTGTGAGTTAGTCGCTTATCAGTGAGTTATTACAAATACGCTTACATGCGTAATAATGGAATATTGATAGATATTAATATCTATTAACAAATACGTGTCATTCATCATTGAACAAATTCTCCTCGTTGTCAAACTGCCAATTAAATCAAACGCGCTCGGCTTGAAAATGTAAAGCTGCCAATAAAGTTAATTGTGCTCTAATTAATTTTTGATTATTGTAAATCGGCTAATTCATAAGCGCGTGTGCAATGACTACTGGTCTTTTCTTACGTTCACCTCGCATTTTTTTTACGCGGAAAATCCCGTCACTTAACGACGCGATCGTAAAACTGAAATCGACCAATTTCGCAGGGCGTGTTCGTTATCCACGTCGCCTCTGTAAAACGAGATGTACCGAGCTTCGATCTTATCTCTTCTTTATGCGCCGATAAACCCCTGATCCACCGCGTTTCGGCAAGATTCCGATTGAGATTCCTTGAAAATTCATCGTACATTGCCCGTTTCTTCTCTGCGTTAGATCCTGATATATTTGTTATCAACTTGATAACTACATTACAATTAGACATTAATCTCCACTCGATGAAGCTCTTTGATCTATTGTGCCAGTTCAGCGGCGCGGCGGCTTGTCGTCGACGTTTCCCACGGAGACTCGTCAACGGCATTGACTCGTCGCCGTCATCGTTCTTGTCGTCGCCGTCGCCGTGTCGGTTAACGTAATAAAGCGGGCAAATGGAATTGCCGCAAACGGGCGGAGCGTTATAATTCAACTCGGGGGAACAATTTACCGGTACAATCCCAATCTGAGTGAGGTCAACTCGCTACACAAAACCGGCTCAAACTTCTATGATAAACAACATCAACAACGCCGCCATTAACGTTGCGCCGCTAGCAGATCTCTCCGCGTCGCAGTTTTCGAGGTGCAACTCCGTTCGTGGACAATTGAATAGTGTAACTTGATACTAAAAATAAAGATCAATTCTCGAAATGAACAAATATACGTCCGTGCGAATCGTCATTAGTAAATGAGAAGGAATACGGTGGTCCATAATATTCAAAGATTAAATTCTAAAAACGTTCTTATGATGCTTTAAAATACATATCTATTTCACTT
Organism: Leptothorax acervorum; assembly: GCA_035220615.1. Lineage (NCBI taxonomy): Eukaryota > Metazoa > Arthropoda > Insecta > Hymenoptera > Formicidae > Leptothorax > Leptothorax acervorum. The sequence goes on from JASTWQ010000019.1 coordinate 1,459,541, forward strand.
TTGGAATAGACAGACAAAAATTTCATTTGTAAATATCGTAAATTTTCTGTGGATTAAATTGGAAGCTTTGATAATATTTCTTTTCAAATGGACAGTCATGATCTCCATGAAAATATGCGTTAATAAATTATGAAAAAAATATTTTGTTTATGAAAAAAAAAAAAATTATTAAAGACTAAACGAGAGAATTTGTTGCTAATATAATAAAAATAAATATGATAAATATGATGGACCAACTAATATTCGCTTCAAAAAAGGTCTGTAATCTTAAGCAAGTCCCCCCCCCCCCCCCCCGACCTAAATATTGTTATCAAATCTACTCTTATCGGATTGTATAGTAGTTCCGTTAGAATCAGCTACTACGATTGTATTCAGTAAGTTATGAGTTCCGTTCTATAGCAATTCCGATAAGCTTCTGGTTTAAGTGTGAGTTTACGTGTTTTACAGTTGTTTGCGTTGGTGCCGTGTATTACTTCACGTATCAATGCATTATGTATGAGATGGAAACCGTAACCCTCGCAATGTTCCGCATATTTTTCAATATTTTAGTGGACGACCCTTTCGATTATTCCGAAGATCAAAGGTATTTTTTATTGGGTCGCCTAGGACAAGTTGACAATCGTAAAGAAAGGAGACAACGTTGCCAGATTAATGTTCAACGGCATGCGATTGCTTGAGGTTTCCGAACAGAACAGCAACGCGCAAAACTGCCGTCAACACAGTTTATCGATAACGTAATAAATTCGGTATATAAAATGCGGATCGTCACGCGCAAAACCGGTGAAATTGGCGTAGTTAATTAGATCTTGCTGGCGATCCATTGCGCAATTTGATACGCGGTTGTCGTTCGTGGAAAGCGTAATATAAACTTCCGCTCGTAAAACGGATTCGCAACGAGCGTTGCCTGCGTTTGTGCAAATAACAGTATAAACGCATATTTTGTCGCGATCCTGTGTTCGAGTTACAACTTCCGCGCGCGTTTCGTATCGCAGCCGGGCAAACAGTTGAAATATTTTTGCTGATGTTTTTCATATTCACATAACCGCGCCGCAAGATTATATCTGAATATGATATGCGACGATCTCAGTATACGCATATCCGGTAAACGATAACATTTCGGGCGATGCGTTGCAAAATACAAGAGGAAAATATAGTTGCATATCATGCGTTATGACATTGATAGCTTTATACACTTCGGTTGCTTGTAAAAATATTACTACAGAATAAATTATGTAAGTTGTACAGCATTTTAAAAATAAGGTAAAGCTAATAGATGCACAAATAATCTTTATACGTTATATATTTTATTTTCCGCCGCATGTTAGCGAAACAAAATCATTATTGCATTACCATATTTTGCTAAGCAATAACACAGATGAGCATGCAAGCTGTACGAATTTTTCGAATTACATTAATCAAAAAGCTATCATTCATCTTCTGAGACCTTTCAATCTGTAATGGGAAACACACAAAATTTCGCGAGCTCTTATAATGAACTTTGCTGAAACCTCATTAGCGTGCAAACGTCCGGAATTAATATCGCACCTTAAAGAGCGTTTTCTGATTGTACAAATCGCCCGGATAGATATCAGTTACAGAACGGTCGAGAGAAGCAGGTGGTTAATCCACCTCGCGGATTTGCACGGCGGCGGCGAATCGGGGAGTCATTTGAATCGGTTTGTGGTATTTCCTAATGAGAACGCAAATACCGGAGAGAAGGCGGAATTGTTCGGGGGAGAGGGCGATGTCTGCATTTAGATCGCGGATTCCCGGGATACGCTAGAGAGGTTTCGAACTATTTTTCTCGGCATCAGGATTGAGCGATAATCACCGGCAGCGATTTCCGATCATGTATGATCGATACATCTGACGTTAACTCGTGGCGGACTAGTCACAGAGCCAGCCACAATCGTTCGTAATTTCTACAGTGTAACAATATTAGTCAGGAAAATCGTCGAACATCAAATGAATGATACTGACTATATAATTGTAAGTTGGGTCGATACAAACAGTGAGAACTAAACGTGCATTGCTGCAAGTTCCGTCAGGTCAAATCTCTCTAATTTCCTTTGACCTATGCATGATTTGATTCAAGCAGTTACCAATGAGGATGTTGTATAAAGTATACCTTTCAGTTGGTGTTTATAGAAATACGCTTCGTTCACTTTTAATTATGTTTCCGGCTCGAACACTGCATAAAAACTAATCGTTAATTATTTATCTGAATTTCGACATAAATGGTAGAACAGAAAAGGGTAAAGTCGTGAATTATTTTTCTATCTAGATTAAATACGTGTTTTTATTCGTGTGAAAAAGAATCGTCTTAGACAGGTCATGATGAATCGGGCGTCGGCGCGCTCTTTGCAGCACGTGGAGGCTTTTTGTTCTATCAAGAATCTCATTTCACGGATCCCGCTTTGAGTGCTTGCGCGGCTGGACGGAAAAGCTCTTCCTTTCGTCGTCCTTCTCCTCGTCATTTCCTCACCGCGACCGGTACAAGGTCCGGACATCGGATATCAGTCGTCTCCTTCCTAAGCCACGGTCACAACGTCGTCAACCTCGGTTGGTCCGACACAATACGGCCAGATCTGATGCTGCCTTAACGGAGGATCGTCTTAGAGAATCTTCAGCCAGCCGGAAATTAAAATTTCTGAACGGGTCAAGCCGCCGGGTCACCGGAGGACACGTTCGTTCACGCTCGATGAACACGAGACCCCCTTCTTTCCCGGCTTCGTCTCGTCCGTCCCGCGATAGGTGATCCAGCGGATCATCCATCGATCCCTGCTGCCCCCATTGGAATCCGTTTCCCCGTGGAATCGTCCGCGATTTGTATCCGTGACGATAGCTGACGATGCTGGCGGTTACGCGCACGCTTCCGGCCAATTTCCTCTTGCGGGACCAGGACATTGGCGGGAACGAGGGCGGAGAAGGTGAGCCGCGGATACGATTGTGTGTCGCACATTTGCAAGGACGTTACAAATTTGAGTCACGCTCACGCGCCCGCATGAGAGAAAGTGAAAAATGAGCGATCGCGCGAGAAATAGATGTGCAATAAAGGAAAATATAAAAGCACGAATGGGATGATGGCATCCGAATACATGAAACATGCATTTCGAAAACTCGCCTGAAAACTGACAGAAATATGAGTTTTTAAAGAAATATAGATTTTTAAATCATTTCTTTGTTAGCAATTGTTTAATTGAAATTACTACTTTCAATTACAGTCTACTTTCACTGCAGTATTCTTCAATCATACGTAGAGAAACAGATTTTCACGATAAAATATTACTATATTTGTGTATACATAAATGCAGTTATTTGCAATTTCTTACTGTTATCGCAAAGCATATTAATATAGCAGTTACTTTCACTTACTTTGAAAGTTACAAAAATGCACGAGGAAAAAAGTATCCATATAATCCTGGAAATTAAAGATTTATCGATCTCAAAATTCAACAAGAAAATGATCCCTTTATTTCTCTCGGTAGCCGCTTCTTTTCAGAATCAGAAAATCAATTTGCGCACACAGTGCGGAACAGATGTACACTACCTATATAGTAAATCAATTTACCAAATACATCGAGAAATTCGAAAATCGAGTTGCTAAAAATTATTTTACCTTCCTTAGTATGGAATACTTACAACAGTCTCTTTATTATTTCCAAACATAATTACGTAACACGAACGCGAATAATCCATCGTGAGAATAAATACGTGAGCAGAACGAGTTAGGATTTTTCAAAAGGGTGACTTTAACTGAAACAATCTCGGATAGCTGATGCGCGTATGCGTGCGAATGTGCTCGCAGCGAAATGCTATTCGATTCTCGTCGATTTTTCGAAACAACTGAACGGCCAAAAAAGCTTTCCGACAATAATCCAAGTACACTAACATCTCCGCGAGCGTAGATAAAACGGGTTCGACACGGTTCGGTCGTACCCCACCCGGATCTTTAAATCGAGATTAACGGAGAAAATCCTGCGTTCGATCGACTGCGCTTATAAACGGATGAAATCCAGCACTCATACGAATTCGCTCGTCCCGCGGGCCGTGGCACACACGCGGGATTTAGAATGGCTAAGTAAACGCTGGGTAGCATCTGGCGTGGAGGACGTAATGCCCGGCAATAAGGGTGGCCCCGAATTACGTACCAACAGGGCTCGCGCGCGCTTTCTGCCGCCCTACATAAACCAAGTGTAAGCGCTTTAACATAGGGACTCGTTAACCCTCTCGACCCTCGTAATACCGCGAATACATTCGTAATACTTAAACATTCCTAACTACAACAAGCTTAACAAAAGAAATAAGAGAAAAAATATTTTTATACTACGATATTACAGAGATAACAGCTAATGAATGCGTGTGGTTACATTGCCGGATCTCGATGGAATAAAATATCGAGTTTAAAGACAAACGGGGAGAAATAAAAATTATTTTTACGCTAGCTGCGAGAGAGTTTAAAATTCTTTTAAACCATGAGCGTACGAAAGATTTTTTAAATAAAATTTTACCTGTCACAAATATCTGTATCAATGTCGCAAAAAATGAAAGAGATATTTGAAGAAGCTCAAATATCATATTCGTGCGTGTCTAGTGATAAATGGATCCTCAAAGCGATCGTTTAACAATTTCCCCGGCTAAATTGATCCTGAGTTGTTTGCATGGCGGTATATCGAATAAAGCTCGAATTGCATTTATCGGGTGGGGCCAGCGAGTATCGACGCCAACGGTACCTTCTTGAGATTAGCATTAAGCTGCACCTTATCATACTTTAAGCTTACATTACTGCTTCGCGCCGCGATATACGCATTGAGAATACATTCCAGCAAACCGGCCGGGATCAGTAAGTTACGGTCGGCCAGAGACCGGATGCCGGAAGGAAGTTTCAGACGGTGCGACAGATTTGTTGACATCATCGTCGACGTCCTTGACGCAACGTCGGGCTCGCAAACGCTTTTGAATGCTGGAAATGCCATGCACGTTTCCAGGTTTCCACACATGTGTAGATTTTGAAACCAACAAATTTTGATAATAATAATGGTACAGCGGACAGCAGACGCGGATTAATAGGCTAATCGATTTTAATAATTAATTAATTATTACGAGTTCTTGAGCTTGTCTTTCAGCGTTATTCATCTGAATGGTTGCACTTTTCGCTCTTAATGTTCCAAATTATAATGTAGGTATAAATTTTTCACGTATATATCTAAATGTATACTTCTAAGAACTACAAAGATTACGTTCACGCACATGTATAATTCATTTCATTCGAATATAACCATTGTAATTTCTTTTATAAAACTGCAGTTTTACTATCTATAAATTATGTCCATCTTTCTTGCATTATTGTACGTGTCGCCATAGAACTTTTCAGCATCATCATCATTTCGATCATCGTCCCCCTTCGTTATTGCAGCCAGCAACTTTCCATCTTTACGTACAGTTCGTTTTTCCGTCTGCGTTCTCGCGTTCTGGTCACGAAGCATCGCTTCGAGTTTAGTAAGATATCGGCGATCCGATTTGATTCTCTCTCCCCTGCTCTCCCTCCTCTCTTTTTTTTCTCTCTCTCTCTCTCTCTCTGTTCCTTCGCATTCGACCATTCTTTCCCCCCGTTAAACGACTCCAACAAATTTCCTACGGTCGGTCGTTCGTTTCGCTATCGAACGCTGCCGTCTTCATGTTGTCGCACGCGTTACCACACGTTACGTGCGACGTCACGTAAAAATAACTTTCGATTTGCTGCAATCGAGAGAGAAAAAGGCCCGGGCGGGGCAGCGCTGAACAAGCTTGTATGTACGTGACAGTCTCCGCGACGTGTTTCGTCCGGGGAGTCAGCGTCGGCGAGCGAACGCCGATGCCGAGCGCGCACCGGGGGCCAACTGATAAGACTCACCGAGCGATTCATCACAACTCCGCGATTATCTGGCTGTCAGTTCCGGTCCGGCGATGGATCAAACGTCGTGTTCCGCGCTGTCGGTGTCGCGTCGTGTGTTTTTGCCGTCGCGGAGCTTGTCCGCTCCGTTCGCGAGATACGGGACGAATCGGACATACGGCGCGTTCGGTCGCGTAATCTGGCTTGAAATTATTCCCCTGAGATAAAGTTCCGTCAATCTTATTTATGGAAATGTCACTGATCAAATGAGAAGTTATTTTTACCCTGCTGGCCTATGCGTCATGCACGTGTCGACGTGGAGTGAAAAATATCTATTAATCTTGTATCGTATATACATGTTATCTTTAAGAATGTATATTTTTAAATTAAATACGTGCGATGTATTCTAAATCTAGTAAACAAAGAAAGCTTAACTTGTCCTTTCACTGATAAATTGAATTGGAATTCTTAGCGTAGAAAAATATTTTGCGAAAGAAATCTAAGAGAAAGGTAAATAACGAAGAATTTGAAAACTGAGTATTTGATCTATAAAAGTAACGTGGTTGAGGACAATTTTTATATATGTATATGCTCTTTAAAAAGATTGTAACTTATAATATAAGTATCATTCAGTACTCGGCAATGATTCATTCAACTTCAATTTACAAAAAAATAATTATTTATTTAAAACAGCAATTTTATGCAATTGTTAGTATATATTATTTTAAAGTTAAAGTATCACCATACTATTATCCAGTTTCTTGTAAACCTGCTGATTTACTAAGAAAATTTAGAGACTTTATATTCAAGTTTATTTTGACGATTTAATTTATAAGTAAAATGATAGTAAAATATTCGACTACACTGCGCTATAGAACACGATTTCGCGAAGTAACCTATTCGAAGGAAAGATTGAGGCTTAGGCTTCATCAGAGACTCCGAACCATTTTCAAAGGCCAAGGTAAATTGTGCACAAAAGCGTCGATGGCTTTTCGTTTTCATCCGCCTTAGTGTGCACATGCCACGTGAATACGCGCGTGAACGCATCGCTGCATCGATCTAAACATATAGTAATATTGCAGTCTCTCGAAACACCCATAATTATTCCTCCCGATTCCTGTTTCTCCGTTAACAAACGTCGCTTTGAGCCGCGTCTCAGACTTCGCAGCATCTTGCCTTCGTAATCGGACTTTGTGTGTGCGCGCGCCAGGCCGCCTCTGTGCATCTAGTTTTTCGTAGCGCGACTTTATTTGCAAATATGGCGAGCGTACTTTCATCTGGCCTTCCGGATTTTTCGCGTCGATACATCGACGCTTCGAAGCGCGATGGAATATTAATTCGTTCCGATCGAGCGCGGACGACACGTTTATGCCTCGCAGCCACTCCACTCGAATTCTTTTTCATTTTGCCCGTGTTTTTCATTGAACTGTTGAATCCCAGCGTCAGCTGGTCAGTAAATAAATTCGCAATTCCGCTGCTACCGTTGAAAAACGCAAGGGAAAAAATATTAATTGGTAGGTAACCATTTATCACCGCAGTTATAAATAAGCCGAGCGGCGCGCGGCGTGTGTGCGTAATTCAATTTTGACACTTGCATACGTGTAGCACATATCGTATGCGCATATCTAAATTTAGATTATAAAATTCATGTGGCACAGAAATTTGCTTAAATAGAAGACGAAATAGATTCCTCCCGAGTATAACTATATATCAATGAAGATTTATCGGGCTCACAGAGCACCGCCGCGCCGATTGTCAGTATAATTTCACGCGCCGTAGTTTCGGCCGCACGCAAAATTCATATCTGTGCAAACTTTCGCAGTAACGCGCGTTTGCAATTTGCTCTTTTTTTCTTCCTTTTTTTTTTTTTTGCTAGCCGCGAACAATAGGTCATTCGGAATGAACCGCGCTAGCAATTGTTACACAAGTTTACGCGACTCGAACTGCGGGGCGACGTGCGACGGGCAGTGGTGCATCGCCTACAAACACTCGCGCAGTTCGTAAACCTTTATTTGTCGTCCGGATGCTGGGTGTGCGCCGGGGAAGCACCGGTACCGCCGGATGTTGGACAAGTCCGAAAAGTCCGCGTATCCGACCGCCGGATGCTGTCGCCGTTGCTAGCAGCGTGCGTGCCGAGGTAACTAATTGCCTCCCCCCTTCGTATTGATTTTACGGCCGGTTCCGGTATCTTGCGGGAAAAAACAAAAAATATAATCCGTGCGAATGTAACGACGCGACGGCGAAAAGAGAGCCGGCCGGACGGCTTTTTTTTATCCTCGTTAATCTATGTCGGGCGTGGCGAGACGGCTGCATCGATCACGAAGTCCACTTAACGTGCATTTTGATAAGTCATTGCGATGTCTATTTCTGGCAGGACACTTTCGCAAAGAGCATATTCCTGTTGCGCGTAAAGCATCTCTGTAGAGCCATAAATTTAACGAATTCGATGTAGAGAATTTAACGAAGACTTTGTTAATGAAGATCATGATGATATCACACTGAATCACATTTTCTTAAATTATTTGATATTATGTATCTTAGATGTTACGATATGTTATTAAAACTTTGATCTGATATTACTACATATGTAATTGTATACTATATATAATATATTACTATATATAATTATTTAATTATACTATACAATTAGAAAATTAATTTTATATAAATATTAAAATTAATGTTATACGATAATAAGAAAATTAATATTATGTAGATATATTTCATCGAGATGCAAAACGTATAAATCCGTTCAGGAATTCCTGTGACAAAAAGAATTACAACTATGGTGTGCTCCATATGCAAAGGACTAGGTATCTGATGTTTGAGGGAATTATCATTTGCGGCGACAATATCTCTGCGATCGATCTGCAGTTTGTAATGAAGGGAAACTACCGTCACGCACGCTTGCCGCGCGGAGTTGAGTTAATCTGAAAAATTTTCCCACAAACAACATTGGCGGTATTCGCCGATGATTTCGTTGAGCTCAGTGCCAAAAACGATCCGCCAAATTATTGGCTTTGGCATTTGTGGCTTGATTGCGGAGTTACCTCTAAAGTGCTGCTGCGGACGATTTGGAAGAGAGAGAGAAAGGAGGGAGAGGGAAAGAGAACATGCGGAAATGAGAAAGGTCGATAGATACAGATTGACGGACAAGGAACGAAGGCTGATAGAGAGAGAGTCGGTAGGTACCGATAAATATGGTCGGCGAACGTGAACTTCTATACGTGACGCCCTCGTAGTTCGCATCCTGTACGAATATCTCTTCGGTAATCAAGCTCCTGGCCGCAATTCGGACTAATTAATGGAGACTGATTGCACGGTCTTTTATCGAAACCTTTATGCTGACTTCATACTGTCGCAAGAGACTTATTTTTCTCGCTAACGGATGCTTTGCGTTGATTAGATTAAAATAAATTTTTGCAAAAAATGCTCCTTTATGATGATCGCTTATACGAAAGAATACCTTTTATTTACTGAGATCGTAAGATATCAGGGATAATTATTTTGAATATTCTTTTCGTTGACGTTTACGCTATAAGCTTTTGTAACTAAGATTTAAGCAAAATAAATATCTTGGCTTTTAAACATATACAAAAAAAAAATTAACAGCTTAAAACGGAATTTATATTAACACTTCTTTCATCAGGCAAGCGCCTAGAGCAACGTGTAAAAACTCAATGAAGCTACAGCGATTTAATCTGCGGGCTATACTAATTTCGATCTAGGTCAGATCTCGTGTTAAGATTAAACAAAATAAAGATATCGGCTTTAAGAAATTCCGCTTTTATCCGTATCTATTCCCAATATATGTATCTATTCCTATCTTCCAATTTTTATATCACGAAATAAAATGGAAAAGCTGCAAGATCTAACATAAAAAGCAAGTCACTCTATCTACAATTCTTTGTTACTACAATTTTATGAGAAATTTCATGTTGAAATTGCAATATTTTCTTTCACGCAATCTATTCTACAGAAATAAACGAATTCTTCCCTCGAAAAAGATATTCAACGATATCTCTCTAAAAAATAAAATAAGTTTCTATAATTGTGACTTTCATATTTTTCTTTTTCAACACAGGAAAACAATGCAGTGCTTTGATTAAAATTATATCAAAGCTGAAGTTGAAGCTAAAGGTTAGATGTAAAATAGCTAATATTATTGTTGAATATTGTCGTCAGTTGAAGATGTCATAAGATACATACTTCGACGTTAGCACGTCTTAATCAGGTATTCTAATGGCAATATAGAGTTTAATAACGAGTTTGTGATGGAGAAATCAAATTGGTTACGCTAAATTCCGCGTAAATGGCTGAAATTGTTCGCGAGTTGCGCAGCGCTCTACTGACAAATCGATAGAATTTGCCTCCTACCGGCGTACATCATCAAACCACCGACTTTCTCTTCGGAAATATCCAGATACCCTTCAACAACGTGCAGTTGCATAGTTGTCTGTGCAAAGTTTACGGCGGATCTCGGAGTCGATGTTAGGGCCCAGAATTAACACACCGCTATAAAGTTTCCGCAGGGAATCCGATTACGGCCGACTACGGGTAAAGTCCCCGCAAATGGATTTGCCGTGAAAGTTTCCAAAAACGTTAATCGATCGATTGGTCGCACGGTCAATGATGACGGGCTTTTTGCGGGCTGACCTATTTATACCTTCCGGAACTGAACCGTCCAATCAGTGACGCGATCATTATTAATAACCGAACAATTTTGCATAAATATGTAATATGTATATATATTCGTTCGTTATTGAATATTACGAATAATACGGCCTAATAAAAGTGACTTATAAGAGTGGCATGCGATGTATTGGACATATTCAAAATATTTGATTAACTGTAGATATATATGTAATTAACTGAATAACAAAAATGAAAATCTGCGTTGAAAATAATATATTTCAAATTCAAATTAAAAAATGTTTAGTGTATGTAATATAAACGCATTTTTCCATAAATAATATAAACATCTGTTAAATAAGACATAAATATATCTTGTAGCTCGAAAAAATAAACCAAATTAAATTTCAAGTATGAATTTTATATAACATTTTATAGAGATCATGTTTCACCAATTCTTCTTTATGTTAGATCGTAATTTTATCAGAGCATATCTATGCAGGATTTGTCTGTCAGACCTATCGATATGCTTCAAAGTCCCAAATCCATGTAGATAAATGCTTTCTTGCGAACATTTTTCCTTCTTTCGAGGGAAAGAAGATTTTTCACCGATTGAAATGTGTCTATAGATAGCGCTGCATCGAGATCGATAAAGTAATATTTTATTGACATTTTTCCTCTTTTAATGCTCGACAATGTCCCGTTCGGATGAGCAATATAAAATAAGTAAAAATAACATTATGTTAAGCTATACAGCTTTGCTATTAGATCAATGCGCTGGGATATGGTTACCGCGGAAGTTCGATGCGCTTCCTAACAGTCCACGGTTGCATAGTCGAACAGTCGAAGAGAAGTTTACGCTACGTTTGAGGCTAAATTGGATCACGAATTCTCGAAGTTTCCACCGGAAAATCCTGTGAGGATTTCCTATGAACCGACAGTGCAAACTGAACGAACTTGCGAACAAAAACGGGGTTTAGATTCTGTACTATGCTTTTTAATTATTAAAAAATTAAGTCTTTCAAAGAGTAAATCAGAAACTCTTATTTCGCCGGTAAATAATTAACAAAAAAAAACTATTTGACCTAACTGGCTATCTTTATTAATTATAATCACGAAGTTTCGACCATGAGCTTTGGTCCTTCTCAATCTGTAACCTTTGAAGCATCCTTTTTTTAAATCACTATAAAGAATTTGGAGAAGAAAAAGGAAATATTAAAAGTAACATTAAGCTTTTATATTTATATTTACTTTAATTGATTATTTATGATTTTATTTTATTTGCGATGCTATTTTGAAGTGTAAAAATAGCTCTCAGATTGCGCGCACATTTTGTCTTCTAATATAAATTATCATATTTCCAGCAGCACGCAAGAGTGGTTCACTATACTAAATACTTAATGGACATAAATTACTTTTGTATATGTTGATTCTTTCCAATGTATGTGTATACATATCTCTTTAACCAAGCGAACAAGTCAATTTGTTGCCATAATGAAATTCTCACCTCCGTTGCAGATTTCTTTTTACGCGTATTTATTTTTATTTTCTGCACATAGCAGACATTATTATGATGCATGACTGCAACACCATCAAAGCAGAATGGTGCGCCGAGAATGCGGAAGCTCATAGTTAATCGACTATTCATCCTATACCTCTCACTAACCCCCTCCCCCACCCTCCTGTAGAAGAATGTCCGAAATTGTTTCTCGCATGTCAAAATTCGAAACTTTATAGTGTTACAGTCGGCACGGTTCGCTGTTCCGTGAATTTATGCAATGCGTACGTAAAATTTTCTTTTATTTCTTTTTAAAAAGAATTATAGAGGTGCAAGAGATCGCAGGCGCAGCATATTATGAATTTTTGCGCTTTCGCACTGAATGCGTTGTGCGTTTCAAAGTTATTCTTTTGCCGAAAAGGCTAGGCTGCTTCTCCCGGTTGGCCTTTTTCAACGTGTTGATTTACGACGCCATTTCACAAATGCAAACTCTTTTGCGATAGTATAAAGAAAAATATCTCTGTTATGAAAATCAGTTTTACTATACTTCTGCAATTTTTAATTTTATATTGATAATTTCCGAAAGAAAAAAATCGCGCATGAAAATGCATATATTTGATGATAAACGTATATAGTAAATATCTTTTGTATAAAAACTATTATTATTACACGCAAACACAGAGCAACAACGATTGCATTATAATGATATATACTCACATATATTATATTTATAAAATAATTATTATTTACACAAAATAAGTCATTCTATTTTATTAAAGTTAAATCATAAACAATATTGGTATCTTAAAAGATACTACGTATAACAATTTTCATTTATTTTTAAAATCTTTAAGTAATGAAGAATGAAAGATCAGTATAAATCTTTCATTGTTATATCGTAAAATAAGACATCATGTCTCTTATCACATTATATAATGTTTGATAGCTGTGAAATTAAAAATATTTTAGCACAGCTTGTTTTACGCAGTTTGTTTTCTTTTCTTCCAAAAATATTAGACAAAATAAATATTTTATATATATAATAATAATGTATTATAATATATATTATAATCACATATCGTATCTAATCGTGAGACGTTTATTTTTTATAGTGGTCCTTATTTTCATGAATTTCAGAAACACAATTCAGCACAATTTGCGATAATAATGTTAATAATCAAAAATTTTAGCCCTTACCTGATTGCCATGCTCTTTGCTTTCAGATGATGCCATCTCTGGTTCATTTCATCCAATCGACGTTGCAGCATAACAGCGTCATCTTGACTCGCCAGGGAACTCAATAATTTTCGTCCGGTGCCGTTCAAAGATGCGTAAACGTCTCGGTGCGTTTCTATTTCCGACTGAAGATCCTGCAACAAGCAGGAGGATGCCTCCTTAGATCCTTAAGAACGAGATTAAAGGACGCCACGGGAAAGGTGCCAGTTTCTTAAAATAATTATTATTTATTTTAAGCTATTCGTAAAATATGTATATATATTGTGTTATTTCTATAATTCCCCAAAAATAAAAAATAATTAATATAAAAATACTATATATTATAAATAATGTAAAATGATTAAAAAAACTTTTTATCATTTATCATAGCTGAAAGATTTTGCATCATTTACCCATTCGTTATTACCTGCGGAAAGAATCGAAAAATAATTTTTGATTTCCAATCTGTGACAAGAAGAACTCAAAACAACAACTTTATCAATACAAATTAATACGCTTGAAAATATAATCAAGAATTTTTTTTACTTTCTCTTAAGAATTTCTCATAAAATATATAAGTTATTTAGTGACAATTTGCGGCATATATCTGGAGAAATGTTAATTTTAAAAAATACAAAACTTCTGATTTTAGGGAATCCGATCCTTTTTATGGAAATGGGGAGCATTCGCGCGGCAGAGAGAGAGAATTCGTGGTGTTTCGTCATCGCGATGACGTGAATTGCAGTCTGCGCGTGGATAGAAATGATTTATATACGAGTTTCCATGTACAACGGTGGTATACGAGTACGTCGGCGCCGACATGCAATGCATGCGCCAATGAAAATAAATCGGCGCCGATGCGAGTGAATTAAGAAATATTCGCTGGCGTCACGGAAAGAACAATGGGATTTGTTTTATTCCTTTTAAAGCAGCTATATACATGGTTTGCAGTTACGTGCAAATCTGGCTTTACTTTATTCTACATTCCTTATCAATATAAAATTAGACAAAAAGTTTCATTAAAACTAGAACTACCAAAGATTAACCTACCTATTTCTACCAAAGGAATCAAAATGAAAACAAGAGAAAAAGATAAAACAAATTTATAAAATTAATTATCTGTATATTTCAATAAAAGAGAAATTTTCAAAAATTGTGATACTTTAAAAATAAATAATAATTATTTTGAGAAATGTCAACAGTCAAACAAGAGAGTCATTTTGACCACCTTGGTAGTTTTAATGTTAAGCCAAATTTTAGAAAAATACAGCAATTCTCTTCAGAATGTTAAAAATGATATTTGTAAAATATCATTTAATGTAAAATTGCAGAATTAGAAATAACAAATTTTTGTAATTTATAATTTGTAATTTCTAAAAGCAATTTAAACTAGCACAATTAATCACTAATTGAAAGCCAATCAATTTGTGATAATAATAAAATTATTATTATTATAAAATGATTATGTAATTAATGTTTATTGATGAAATTAATAGTTTGTTTTAATTTTGCATGGTGGATATCATTCCATTCATATTCGTGCAAATAGTATTACTCTTTATTACAGGTGCATTTTATATTTTGATATAGATAACGCCGCGTAAAGAAAAATAATAATTTATTATTATTAACAAAGAAGTTTTTAATTTTGTCACAAAGATTACATGTTATATTAATATGTAAAAAATAAAAACATTATCGTACGTGTCACACTGTCACAGTTTAATCCAGGTGTCAGAAAATATTTGAAAATAAAGAAAAATATGAAAGCAGAACGTTCTCCAGAGAAAACATGCAACAGCAACGACACTACAAAGTCCGTGAAATATCTCTCGTTTCCGTTTGCCGCGGCGTTGTCTTAATCCGAAACCGTCTGCCTGTCAACGACGGTCGCACTCCCTTTTCAAATCCCCCAGCCCCCCTCCCCGTTCCCAACCCTCTTCAATTTTTGACACGCCCGAATTGAAGGCTGCAATCTCGAGAACGATTCTGGCCCAGGACTCGATTCCCATCTGGGTCGATGATCGACGGGTCAGAGCGAGATATTTTTCAGCTGCAGTTTCCACGCGAATTGATGCCGGTGACACCCGGTGTGCATCGCGGAGACACGCGTAATGAAAAAAAGGAGGGGGAGAACGTGGCGCTCGCTTTTCTCTCGGAAAAAAAGGAGTAAATATATCGACGGGGATATCGCTCGCGCCGCTCCGAGAACCCGCTCCGGAAAATTGGGCACATCGATCAAACTGGCTCTTACCCAGCGACAGACAGACCCGTACGTCCGTCGAGCGTTCGAATTGGTAACGTTTAATTGGCGCTCTTGGTGGCAGCTTGCGCGGAAGCTAATTTCGTATAAAGCTCGATGGGGGCGCGTGGAGTTGCCCTGCACTTCGATCCTCGAAAAATCCACAGATTATGAATTACTACGTCGAGCTTGGTAAACAGTGACGGCCGGCAATAAATATTACGATGCTGAATAATATTTTTCATGTATCCTAGTCGTATTGTTCACTGCAGCGTAGTCGCGCTATTCAATAACATATGGATGTAAGAATAAAGACAATATATATAGATATATAGAAAATACAAATTAGCTAACCCACATTAATCTCAATATTTGTATGTGACGTATATGTCTAGAATTATTTATTACGATAGTGATTAATTTTATTTCTACTACGTTGGTCATAAGAGAAAGATCGTAATGCTAATTAAAGTTTATAACACATTTCTTTCGTTAAAATTAGTGCTATACATTTTTCTACTTTAATATTTATTCAATTCGGAATTTATTATGTTATTTAACAGAACAAAACAAAAATTAAAATTAAAATAATTGATAAACTTTATAAATTTTTACGATGTAATTTTATTAAGGGAAAAATTAATTCCAATAACAAGTATCTTTTTACGGACTGATAAGATTCGTTTTGCCACACTTGACAGCCAACAATTTCGCAAAGTTGTATCGATGTCGTTGTGATCTCTCAAGAATGTATCCCCGATGTCGATTAGATTTTTCGCGCTAATGGAGCTCTCCCAGGGACGCCATCGTGGCGGGCTAAGTATTAAAATGTTCAGGGATGCACTAGGGAGATGGCTCGGAAAAAAGTGCAAAGTACAAAACGTTTTTGCATTATCCGACGCTGCTCTGAAGTTCTTATCGCGGTTCACTGTGCAATTACGCAAATGCGCCTTACCGGCGACGTCGATGTGCATGGTAGCCGGGACACACAGCATATACAAGGTGTGCTAAAAGGCTTGGATTTTTAACAGTTTCCTGACAAACTTATACTGTTGAATTTTTTGTCTTATTAAAAATTTGGTCGCAGAATTTCTCGAATTTGCATCGTGAAATAAAGATCGGGAGAATTTCATTTAAAAAAAACAAAGCAATCAATTTCATTTAAATTCGTTGGAGAATCTGTGACTGAAAAAGAAATGTGTCTCTGTTATGTACAAAATGGATGAGAACCATCACCTACCTCTTTTAACTTTCAAGAACGCGTTAAGATAAGTAATTAAAATAAACAATAATATAAGTTGCGAGTATAAAATTAATAAGAAATAATAAGTTTTCTTAGAATGCGAATACGGCTTACGTGAGGTACGGAAAAAAATTATTTATTCGCGCGTATTTAAATATTAGATAAAATTGTAGTTCTACAATTAAAGAAAAAAGTCTCTTTTTTAATTTAGATATTGAACAATTAAAAAAACTATTTAAAATTATAATCGTGAAATGCTTTGTACAACTGCATTATCGAGACAAAAAGACAACGTCATTTCCGTCGAACTGATTTCCACGAGCGATCCTAGCACCGATTCGCTCACGCGTCGCACATTTTGTCACTTCGCGATTTACAATGCGATATATACGTCCGATAATGAAATCAACCAGCGACGTCACTAACGACACGCAACCGACGTGACGATAGCACGATTTCGCTTTTCGCTTTATCGACAATTTAATTAATTCGCTCGTCCCCGCTCGACCTTTACACGTCATTCATTTAATGTCGATCGGCAATTATTTTAATTTCACGATAGATTGATATTCGCTTTTGAAAAAAGAACAGACGTGACATCCGCTTTTCGACGAAGTAATACGAGGAATGCTAATTACTCCGCGATAGCATAATCTTTCTAATGAGCGGCATACTACATGGCTTATCTTTTAATTAGCAAATGAAATATTCCTGTTATTAACTCAGTTATGCGCTAAGTAAAATTTAACAAAGTTTTATTTAATATATTCAGGTAACGTATTTCTCGAGATGTCACTATTTCAATTAAATGGAAGTTACGAAAACTCACTATCGTTTATTTTCCCGTTAAATACCATTCGCGAATTTCTAACTCAAATCTAATAAGTGCCTAAATTTATGCTTAATATTCCTACCCACGTAAATGAGACGATTAAATCAATTCCAGGAGCTGTCGTGGAATATCTGAATTTAATTGGGACCGCGAAACTAAACCGTTAATCTTAATCCAATTCTCCACAAGGTTGAATGTAATATGGCGCTATGTTCTATAAAAGACAAACATCGATTTATCGTTACAATTAATACGAATTGAGAAAAGTCGTGATAAATATAACGAATTTTCATATCAATAATTCGATATCCGTGATTAAGTATCTCCATATCAAAACAGAGAAATAATCATATCATTTTCAATGGTATAAAATTTTATTATTAATTCCGTTTACGTATTGAAACATTGCGAAATTATAATCTCCAGCTTTATACGTAAAGAGGTAAAATTCAAATGAAAACCCGCAAACATTTCATGAAAAGTCACATTATTATTTCCGCGCGAGTGCCCGATATTATATTCATCAACCCATTACACCAAACTGAGATATTACCTACTGATTAACATATTGCAATTAATGTATTGCAATCGGCCATTGGTGTATCATATTATAGGTATGTAACATCTGATACATACATCTGGTATGGCACATAAAATTATATTAAGTATTAATACTAATTTGCAATTATTCCAGCGTTCCGCGATAAAACCGTGACTTGAATGTAACATTTACAAGTGATTCTTATATGTAATATCTGTTCCAATAGCTTTATGCGCTCAGAAGGGAATTACAATGTGATACTATAATGCGGACAAAATCAATTTGTAAAACACAATGCAGTTTTTCTGTTCTCACGTTGATGGAATTGCCCGTCTCGTAATTAGCGGAAAATGACCAATTCAAACTCGCGTTTGAGCGCGCGATATCGATTGCGAGAGGCGAGATAGGTTCCTCAGTTTCCTTTTCTACTGGAAAAATCAACAGAACGCAGATTAAAAGCAGACGAACCCGAGAATAATATTGCTTTGAAATGTCTGATCTGTTAATGTAGTTATATTGAATTATAGCATTATATATAATTTTTTTTTCTCTTGAAGCAAAACAAATGAGATTTTTTGCGTACCTCGCTCTTCGCGCTTGATATAACAAACCCGTAAAATATATGGAAGATTCTTTCTCTTCATCAATAGACGATAAATTAGTATCGATTGACTGCTTCCGTCGAAAACACATCCCCAGAAATAGATTTAGATTTTTGATTAAAATATTTAATTAACGATCTAAATCTTCCTGACGTCTCATTGATCGAGCGATTGGGTAGTGACTGAGTCGGAGAATTCGTCAGCGAACTCGGAACTAACTCGCGATTCTTATCTGCTCAAGCAGTTATCGGATCGTATCGACCGTGAATAGGGAAAGCTCCGGTCACGAGTGGGAGTGCGAGGTACGCCCTGGCGAAGGGTACATACCGCCCAGGAATCGGCAGGACGAGCATAATTCAAGAGGTTTCGGCTGCCGCACTGCTCAGAATTCCGTGTGACGTATTTAATGGGGAATCGGCGACGGCGGCGGCGGGGGCCTTAATCAATGTCTGCGTACTTATGCAGAAGGTGCCGGTGACGCGTGCGCACCGCCAACGGGGACTTCTAATGAGGAATTGCCAATTAGTCTCAAAACGCTGAGATTTCGCGAGCGGCGCTTTACAAATGGCCGTGTCGTTCGTTTAGCGGAGAAAAGAGCGACGATTTATTCGTATTAAGCGTACAAAAGTCCGGTAATGAGGCCCGGTCTTTTATCCTTTCCGTAGAATGGAGAAGGTAAAAGAGAATCGTATAGAATCTTCTATTTGCTCCCGGTATTTATCTCTGTAATGACTGGTTTCGTATCTCAATGAGTTAATTGAAATCGCACAGTTACATTAACTATAAAAACTAAAAAGAGATAGCAAATTTGTTAAAATATAATTTAAATTATGATTGGTTTGATGATCAATTATAAAGCATATATTTTTCTGTACACCTAGTATGATACAGATTTAAACCCATAGTTTTTCTCTTCTTGTTACGTAATTATTGCGCTATTAACCTAAAGCAATTTTCTATATCCATTGTCTCGATCTAAAAGGAAAAGCTTCGTATGATTGACTGCAATTGTTCTAGCATCATTAATAAAAGTTTTCCATCTATAATGGATGAAAAGGACATTTATATACCACACCCTATCTCTTCTGAGACAATTTTACACAGAAAAAAGTAGGATATTGATACAAGGCGCCTTATTTAATGTGCAAAATACAAAGATGTATATAAAAGAACAATGTAATGCTGATGTATTTTACAGTGATATCCGATGTCTTGTATAAAATTACTTCAAACTAAATGCGGTGTGTAAACAAAACTACTTTTCTGACCCGTTATATTTCTACGTCTATATATCGATATCTGAATATTTTTATCTCGATATCTTATACCGCACAATATTAATTCGCCGAAGAACATCTTCGACTACTGTACAAATCTTTACCTGTTCGAAGAGATGCAGTTCCGCCAGTAGTGTGTAGGATATGTAGATATACCGTGCGTCGTCGAACGTTTTTCGGGCACGTACCCCCCGAGGGTGATAACCCTGTAGGGTGGCACGCCCCCCGGGCCAGGTGCCCCCCCTGGGCGCACACCCACGGTAATCCACCGTAATTACGTACCCGAAAGTCTCCTCATCACCCCACCGTCACTCTCGGATAATTCGTCTCTGGAGAACGTTCGACAATTCTCATCTACCTATTCACTTTCGATGCCCCGAGCAACGAACATCTCGATGCACTTCGTGTCAATCCACCACTATCTTCGCTCATGTCGATTTGCATAGTTTGCAAGAACATTTTTGCTCCCGGCAGTATTATCAAGCTACTTCGAAAGTTTCACTCAAAATCCTTTTCACAATGCGCAGCGTTAGTTGATTTCACTCATGATATCACGATAAATCGCTAGAACTTTTGCGAAGTAATTTATCCTCTTCTTCATCTTCGGTAACATCGCGCTAACAATTTGTGTGTGTTTTTGTTACAAAATAAAAACAATTCCTTTTCAAGATTTATTTAATATGTCTGGAAGCGCGAAAGCATACAGACACCGAAACACATTCTGAAAAGATTATATATTATCAAAATAGGAAAAGATAATAATTTTATTTTATGCTAATGAATTAATCTCAAATTATTATCATTTTACATATTCAATCGTGATAGTTGTTGAATAATAAAGTCTCAAATATTTTTAAAGATCGTAGAACAAATAATAAATTCACATAGTGCTAGTATTTTAATTAATTAAATGCCAATGTTTTAAGATCGCGATTTAAATAAGTGGAATTCTATTACTGTAGCCAAACTCAAACACTTGAATCGTAATTAATTTCTCTCTCTCTCTCTCTCTCTCTCGCTTTATATATATAATTCCTATAAAATATATATATATATATGTATATGTTACTTTATCATCAACGCTAGTTTCGAATCGGGTAAACTTTGACATCGCTGCGAGACATTTCCTTTGTGTTGCAGCGTGGGCGTAAATTGAATCCAACGCGGTTACGTGGGGTAATGAATTTATGCAAAGCAGTTTAAATATCCGGCTAATACAATTCTATATAATTCATGGTCAGAATCGCATTAGAAGCTCTATGCAGTTCGAGCTAATTCATAACTTAATAACTCTACTATTAATTCATTACCATTCACAGAAAGCGGGATACGCTATATTTTGCCAAAAACAGGATACGCGGGATACGTATATATACATAGTAACTAGAAAATTGTGAATTCACAGGTATTGCGACATTTGAAGTAAAGAAAAGGTCTCAATACATGTAAAATAAATTTCTCGAATTTATGTTCTTACTTATTTGTCCATAGTATAATATTGTAAGTGCTTTAATTTAATTAAAATTTTATTTTGGTTCTGCAATACATCAGCGTTGTACGTATGCACTGTAAATTCACATGGTGTCTACAATTAAAGGAACTTCTTCGCTGCAAGAGGAATATGGACAGAAACAAGCGCGGCCTGGCATTTACATAAATGTTACGTATTCTGTTTTCTCCTATAGCTGATACACGCTGCAGAACCGCCTAAACCAGGAAACTTTTGGAAAAGTTTCGCGAAGCTTCAATGAATTTTAAGAGAACACAGCTTCGAGCGGCTTGCTCTAAAGTCTTTAGAAACTGCGCTGACAGCTTTAGATAAATTTCTATTCTATTGTTCGATAAAAAAAAAGGCTAACAGATTTCCAGCGTTGAACCTTAAGAAAAATGTAATCACATAGAAACCTTCAATTTAGGAAAAACGAAGTTGAGGTATAATCTGTAACGTGTTCGCAACATAATAGGTATAGTGCATGGCGGTAAATACTGTAGCTCACGCATTTTTGCGGAGCAAACAAATGAATGAAATATAGAGATACTCGTTTCCTGGAGGAAAGTGGAAATGACTGGTATTTACTTCGGATATGAGCCGCTTCCAGACAAAATCATGAGATTGTACTCTTAGACAGAAGTAGAGCAAATGCATCAGGAAATAGAAAATCTCCGGTTCCTAACATGCGATATGTACGACGAAGCAGAATAATTTATACACACTGTTATACGAGTTTTCTCGAAAGAAAATCATTTCGTTCTTTACAAAGAATCCTAGAAATAAGCGGTAGTATGTCCATATGCTTCAAATAGATCAGAAATGTTTATTTTTTCGCGCATTTATTTTCTTATAACGATATTGAACATTAATAAATAATTTAGAAAGTTTATTTTTGACACATCTTACAATTAGTATAAAAGCGTGTGCAAATAAAAAAAGTTATTGTTAATAATACCTCTCAATAAATTAAATAATCTTAAATTAGCATCATTATATAATAAAGTATTTATTACGTAATCCGTAACTATTTAAAATAGGCGATAAGAACTTCACAAATTAAATTTTAATGAGAAATTCCGTTGCTAAAATTCCTTTATTAAAGCAATTTTAACGAGAAACACAAAATTCCGTTACAATCATAAAAAATAGGTATATAAAAATTTGCCCTCGAAATATTCGATAGTGTTTAATGCATTAACAAACTTTGACTGGTTCAAAGACAAGAATATAAATTTTTTTAGGAAAAATCATCCCGAATGCTCGCGATCGTATGTGTGATAGCTGGAAGTAGTACAACTTCCATCTTATTACCGAATCAACGAAGCGTGTCCGGTTCTCGGCGACAAGTTGTAGGTGAAATGTGTCGCACACTTTATCGGATTAGAAAGCACGCTATCGAGCGCGATCGGGCTCGATCGAAATAAAATATACGGCGCGAGAGAAGAAGACGAGGAATGAATAATGCATACGGCGGGGCGAACCAGCTTGTGGTAAGTAACGAGGCGGATTTGTAAAGCAGTTCCGCGTCCAGCGGCTTAACCCCCGGCGCTTCCTCGATGAACCGAGAGTAATTTACTCGCTTCGTTTAGATCGCGACGGTAAAACGGAATTCCTGATATCCGGGTTACGATCGTGAAATTAAAATAAATGCGCTCGCGGTAGCGAATACCAGTGGCCCCCTTTTCTATTGACGTTTTCGGCCTGCGTCTTATACGCCGAGAAAAAATTGTCCCTGGTTTTATTCCGTCTCAAGGCGGATTCGTTTCAGGTGTGCGCCATTTAAAGACTCTTCGACCGTTGTCGCGTTTAGATTCAAGCACAAGGAAGATCGCGATAACGATGTCACGATGAAAATTCCGATTTCATGTAAATTAATGAAGTTGAATATATATAAATGCAAGAAATTTGAAAATGCACTTCGAGGTATCTCATTGTAATAAAAGTGTATATATAACTGAGAGAGAAATAAGTAATATTTCAATTAATTGACTCGTGTAACTTGTAGCACAAAAAATTTACATTATTTGCACAGAACGCTTTTATTATGTTCTAATAATTGCAAGAGAACGAAAACTGAGAAAAAGTGAAAGAAAAATGTATTGTAAAATTATCTGCTTGTATTATCTCTTTATTAAAGAAGAAGATAAAATACTGAACTATGTTAGTAATAATCGAAGATACCTTTTCCAAAACATCATTTTCTAGCCCGCATTTCCATACTCTTAAAAAATTTTAAATTAAAAAGAAATTCTACTTTATCAAATAAGGGGCAAGTCTCTTTTCAAGTCTTTTAATCTAGAGAAATTTTCCAAGTCATACAAAAGTACAATTTTCATCTCAAATTAATTCTCAATAAAATGCATAATAACTGAGAAACTTCGGAATAAATTTAAAAGAAATTTTCAACTTTTCTTTATTAAAGCCTTAAAGATAGAAAAGTCGAAAGATACAGATTAGTATTAAAGTAATTTCTCATTTATTTAAAAAGTATTAAATTTTTGGATTTAAAATAAGTGTGTCAGATTTTATAAATGCTTATTAAAGTATTCCAAAAAATTTAATGTCTATTGCTTAAATAAACGAGAAAATTATTAATTAAAAGGAGTAAGTTAGTAAAAAATAATATTTTGCTTTGTCGTCACGAATAAAGTTACGTAACGGTTATAATCATATAAAGATTGGAAATTTTCGTTATCTTCCCGTCGATATAGCATTGCGTTTATGGTTACGTAATTATCGATTCAGGAGAAACGTGATTTGTGTCTTGGGAAGCCTCATCGGTGGTAGCCTAAGTCTCACTTATATTGCGAATCGACGGAGTGGCCTCGGGAATCACGGTTAGCTCACGAGGGAGATACAGGGAGACGAAAATGCCGGCAGCCGTAATACACGTTGGCAATGGTAGTAGCTACTGACTGTTGCTGGAGGCTGATGGAGAAACGAGTGTACGGATCGTCGAGCGGTCGGTACCGAAACCGGAGTGGGTGCACGGAGTAGGCGAGGGTAACAGGGGGTTAAGCGGCTTGCGGACGATTAGAGAGTGCCGCAGCAGCCATCGTTACGCTCTGGCTTCATCCCCGTCGCCGATCAAAACTCAGCTACCTCGCGGAACAGTTAAATGCAAAGTACTCCCTTTACCCGCTCACTTGGCTCTCCGCTGCCGTACACTGCTCTCTTTTTATTGTGTCCTTCGGGATATCGCTAAATGCTTTCGACGAGACATCGCGCCAATGTAGACGCGTGGTTATCGATCGCAGTGCTATCGAAGACGCGGTGTGCAGAGTGTCTCGGATGTTAATCGCTTTTTAAAAGCCCATTTATTTCTCGTACGTTCGTTGAGAGACCAGCACTTATCGTACCTCTTTGCTTTCAAATATTACATAATTTGATAATTAGAGCACAAATAAAGTTTCTATCAATGTAAAATAAAGTTAGACGTTTGTATATACGGAGTATTTACTGGCAAATGCGATAACAATAATTACTTATACCTAAGGACACGTGCGCTATTTGTAAACCACGATAAAACTAGACACGTGTAATCTCCGCATCAGTCGACCCTATTACATTTTGCAATTGCAATCGCGACTTTAAAATGTTGCACGGAATCACGGCTACCGAAGGTCTGCTTCCATTTGCAGTAACTACAGATAAATATCATCGGGTCTGCCGGCCGATCGATTGTATCGGAGTTACGCTATGAACGACAAGCTGACCTTCTTTGTGAACATTGAGTTTTCATACTTGCAAAGGCTATCTCGCGAAACACGTTGGATCGAAACATGACCACATCGGATATGAAACTTCCTTTTTGAGATGATGGAACCATATTCGTCGCTAGCAAACGCTCCGAACTTTGCTATCGATTACCTACTTAAAAAAAAAAACTACAAAGATGAGTCAATCGTTCAGCAGCGTATGATCGAATGAATATTGACATGTTTCTTCAACAAAACATTTTATTTAAAAAATTTAATTTTAATTTTATAATCAATGTGCTTTAAGTTAATTTATGTCAAATTATTATATGTGGTAGAACCTCTATTTTCTAAGACAAAAATTGAAATTCAAACAATCTATTTCTCCAAATGATTAAATAATTATATTAATTATTTTAAATTTAAAAAAATGTTATTTATAAATGTTGTTATATAATGCGCCGTGAAACAAAATAAAAATTGTAACAATAATTTGTAGTTCTTTTCATTCGCTATTCTCCCAGTCTTTCTAATCTGCTTGTTCATATATTTTTCTTAACATAGCTTCTTAGCTTCTTAACATAGCATTTTAGTAGAGATGCTTTCTTTCTGCGCTTTATACTTATACTGTCTAAGGCTTGTTTTTAAAGCAATGAATATATACTATGAATATGTGCTTCAAAGCAACACGGAATGTTACGTTCTAATTAAAACAAGTTTTAACGCTGAAAGACCGGTGTTCGGACGTAGGGAAGGCATAGAAGCTTTGTTATTATTGAAGTCATTACTAAAGTTAACTATTAATTATTATTAAAAAAAATTAATTGCAAAACATTTTTTGCTTTGTAATACATAGAAGAAGTTAAGCAATATTTAGCTGAGTGAGAAGTAACGAAAAATGTTTCTAAATGTGCAAAGGATAATGATAAAAAATCTTTTTTGTTACGAGCGTCAAACACTAATTTAAAGAATATATTTTTATATAGCTTTCTCCATATGGAGTCGAAAAAACTCATAAAAGTAGTTTTCTGATTTCGCGGTAAAAAAACCGATCGTGATCGAAGAAATCGCGTAAAAGAATCAAAGTATCTACTTATACGCGTTGGACATTTATTGATACCCTCTACTGTTATGAATGTATAGTAGTTTCATACAATTTTGCATTAATACGAAGATTACTTTGTAGATATAGATGGTGCGGACATTCTGTTAAAAATGCCTTTTCGTGCCACATAGATATATTGAGTCGATTGAATATTTCGATAAAGCACGCTTTTGAGAATATAAATTCATAGAAATATCTCAGGAATGAAAAATATCTACACTTACGTACTATATGAAAACGACCGTAATTTGCATGACATAACTTGGTAAACTAAGTAAAAAAATAAATATATTCCACGGCCCAAAGTATCGATTATATCTGAAAAATTTACCGTAGCGGTGACGAATGATCGATTGCTTTCCGATACTCGCCGTATTATTCCGACATTAAGCGCGTGTATTATCGAATTATTCATACTGATGTTCACCATATACAATTCTCTGCAAGTGGCAAGTGAGAGCTATTAACAAACATTTACGCTTTACAGATCGCGTCACACGAAACGAGCGCATCATATAGCCGCGGGAGAATAATTTACTGGAAACTCGGAAATTTTTGAGTGGCTGTAAATGACGGGGGCGAAATGCTTCGCCGCTCGTAAGTGGTCGATTTTCCTCTGCTCTTTTTTCCTGCTTTTTGCTTCTAAAGATCCATTAGACTCCTCGGCAGTCGGTATCATTGGCGGTGTCCTAGTCTTTTTCTCTTTTCTTCAACTCCCTCCCTCTCTCTCTCTCTCTCTCTCTCTCTCTCTCTTTCACCTATCACAGTTTAGTGAGTACTGCCTCGATTTCGACTTTTACGATCAACGAACTGATTTTACGATTTCGTCAATTTCCCGAGCGTTTCATTGCTTGCATCGCTTGACGACGCACCCACGTCGTAAAACTAGCTTTCGAGTCACATACAAGAAATATGCAAATAATACGATTCGGTATCTGATATACTGTTTAAGCTCACACCGATGACGTCTTTAATTACAATTCAAAATGTATATATAATATTTTATATTACTTGATATATTTTAACGTTGTCTGACCTATCCTAGTTTATCGTTTTCGTAATATGTGGTTTGGATATTGATAACATTTCGTAATAGGAAGCAAAATATAAAAGAAGAATATAAAGAAAAATATAAAAATCAGACATCTTTACAGCATATACAGAATACACAAATATAAAACTCCAAGTTGTCATAAGGACTTTAAAGTGTAACAATGTCCCTTGATACTTATTCTTCTATAAACTTATTTATTTTTCAGATTTTAGCATGATTAATACCATTTAAACAAATTTTACATATCATTTTCACAAAGATCAATTAATTGAGAATAATTAACCGATAGACGGATGGGATTGCTCTGATATGCCTTTATGTTCAGCAATTCAAACAATTTCAATTCCATTAATTTTCAATAATTGTAATATTTTAAATAATTTTATGATGAATTAAATTATTTCGAAAGCCGGTTTGAAAGTTTAAATTGTACAAAGTACCTATAGACTCCACATGAAACATGTGTCAGGTAATATATCTTACGCGCACACACGCCTTTTATGCTTTCCTCGATCGCCGTTTTAACTGCTTCTCGTCGCTAGTTTAATGGCACGCGGTACTACCTGAAACGATGATAGAGCCCGGCAACTTGGATTTACGACGATAAGACCGTCGATTGGATTACGGATGCATAATCGTGCACCGTGAACGAAAACAAAGTGCAGACTGATGTACGCGTTGTTGGACTTGAAATTGAGATATCTGCACATGCGGGGGTTTGGGATGTCACGTTTTCGCCTTTTTTCGGATTATCGGCGCGCCTGGCGGATGCGTGCCAACGCGCGCCCGATTTTACAGTCCTTTTAACGTGCCGTATCCTCGAACGAGCTTTTAAAACGTCATGAATGGTAACTCGTCGATTCAATTCGCACGAATATCATAGAATTGTCGACCATAACGACACGTAGCTGTCACGAGAAGGTAGAAAAAATGACGAACAATTTCGACCAGTTGTTCTCTCTGTGATATCCGTCGCGTTAATACAACGACGCTATCACTTATATTGTGGACAATAAACTGTTGCAATTGTGCAAAGCAAGGAGCGTTTCTGCGTTGTGTAAGTTCGATATAATATTATTTATACACGAGATACTGCATCTGTAATTATTTCAAGAATGCTAGCGAAAATTTAAGTATGATATAAAATATAATTGTAATTATAAGGAGAATATTACATTTCCCATTGCAATCTTTATAAGATCATAAAGCACATCTGTTTCTAAATTATGACACGTTTCTCGGGGAGACATCGAAGATAGTAATAAATTTCACGTGCTGCAAATGTCGTTTGTTCGTTTGTGCTTAACGAGAAGTAAAGGCACGTTACATTGTTCGTTTTACAACGGCGTCGTCGGGCAGGATTAAGCGCAGAATGGAGAAATGTCTCTGGCAGATCCCACCCAAGAGAGTCGAGTTTTGAGTCCTGACGATGATTAACGGATGAATTCCCGCGGCAGTAACGGCGCGTTGTTCTTCCTCGTGAAATCGTCACGGTACGCCGACGTTAACGACGTCACGGGCATGCACGGCGGGAGCATTCGATGAATTAACGCCCCATTGATGTTCCGCAGCAACGATCTAACTCGGATCGACAATCGGGGGCTCCTCTTGTTCGACGAGCTCCTACGGTACATCGCACGCGCAGCGTTGCACAGGACGCACAGCACGGCTCGTCAAATGGCAAATGAATTTGGCCGAAGGCACATTTGCGCGAGCTACGATACACCTGGCGCATTAGGCTAATGGAATCGCATTATCATAGTTGCATTTTAAAGACATCCATCAGGTCTGCTACCTGAAACTGAATTATTCGCGAGAGCTCATGCTCTTTGTAAACTATTCCTGCAACATAGCAATGCCACTTGCTAATCGATTGCTACGCGTTATGTTAACGTTTGGCTGATCATACAGTCAGATTTGAAATATAGAATCCAACTATAACGTCAAAAGATGATATAGTGACATTTATTTCGATTTATTGGACGTTAACTTTGTCGTTTTTTCAACGTTATTCTGCTACGTAGAAATTTCTGTAAGATGTAAGAGTTAGACTGTCAGTATAATATGGCATGATAATATTCACGGTAATCTTCATGGATCACTCATAATCGAGATACTTCGAAACTTATGACTTTCCGTAATTCCACAAATAACATTGCGACTTCACTGTCACGACAATCATAATCCACGAAGGCGTCATATTTCGTTATGAGACTTTATTTCCCGAGGACAAATGGTTTCGAGGCTTCCAAGGGGTCGTACGCTGCGAGAGAGGGCGTTCACCCTACGTGCTCCGTTATTGAATCAACGACAGAAGACTCGATGACACGTCTCCCGGCGCGAATCGAAAAACAAGTTCGTTAACTCGTTCTCGTGACGAACTCGCGACGTCAGAAACAAGATCCCTGCGTAATTACCTAAACGCAACGAGACGGAATATCAAGCTAACTCTTCTGTGCGCCCATTCGTATTCGCGACATTACAAAAGAAGTTCTCTGTCCTTCTCTCTCTCTCTCCCCTCTCCACCCCTTTGTCTCTTCTAGCTACCTCGGAACGCATCACACAGAATGTCAGTATTTACCGGATTCGATGAAAAACTCGTGAAAGCGATTTACCACGTTTAATAGCTACCAAACTGCCTTTCAGCCAGACAACTTGTAAATAAATGAATATCCGCACTGTAAAATAGACCCTGATCATATTACGGTGTTCCGCTGTGCAGAATAAATAATACTTAAAATGCGCACGTTTTGCCCGGGATATCCAAAATTCAATTTGATTCCCGAACTGGGGTAAAAGCTGACAATGTCGGCCATCACGGAGGGTGTGTATGCGTATGTGCGCGTGCGATGCACTCGTGTATGTAATACATGCGCGCAGGTTGGTCGGTTTGCCACACGCAAACTACCGTGCGCGCCGTTCGCGGACGATAGTCTCTGTAAATGCGCATCAAATATGCCTTTTCGCTCGCCGTGTACCATCGCTAAAATCCCGTTGCCACCCTCCCTGGAATCATCACGACTATAGGATCGATTGTTATTGAACCGCCAGTTAGCGTAACCGATAAACTGTTTGTTGACTGGGTTAATGGAATATATAGGATGCTTCATTGTGGTATCAAAGAATACTTAAACAAATTTCGTTGATTAAATTAAATTTATAATCTATCTTTAACAGAAACTTCATGCAAGCTCTAATTTTATGGAAATATATATAATATTTTATATTTACATATACAAGAATTGAATGTATATGTTATAAACTTGATGTATATATATATTTAATAATTATACATTTTTATAATTTTATAAAAACTGATGGATATAGGTACGTGCATATATATGTGCATGTGCGTTTGTATTCAGAAATAAATAAATAGATAAATTAAATTCAAAAATGTATTGTGTAAATGTATAATAAAATCTTTGTCTCTTTTATACAATATAACTCATAATCCGTAATCTTAAGAAATTTTATCTCAATTTTATCTTGCAAAAATTTAAAGTATAAAAGGTACTTATATATTAAAAACGTTATTAAGCAAAGCTTATTCAGCTAGTAATATAATATAATGAAATCTATTTTGATATGACATCTATCGCGATCTCTTATATTCGTTAATAATTCTGACATCGAATAGATAGCAGAATACATTACTTCTTACTTAATATAATTTGTGCAAGATGTATAATTTATACCGATTATTTAATGTAGTTAGTTTATTAATGCAAACATTGGAATTTTCTATCTTTGCAACTGCAAGTTCAGCTGCGAAGTCTTCTTGTCTCGTTTGTCGATCATTTACATAAAATTATTAGATAATAAAAAAAATTAAAATGCGCTATTTTCGTATCAACATTCCTCAACATCCAAACAAATTTTAATAAATTCTTAACGCTGTCTGTGTTATCGATCAACTAAGTTTTTACAGAAAAATAATTATTAATTATAGAATATTGTCACCAAATAATACCAATTTAAAAATAAAAAATACGTAGACATACATTAATATATTCATGGTTTGATTTATTCAACTCGAAAACGAGATCGATATGAGATAGATTTCGGCATACGGCAGATAAGCGGAATTTTCGACGTATTTTATGCACAAAGCTGGTGGGGGAACCGGACCGCCAATTAGCGTCACTAAAGGATTGTTTCGTGAATTATGAAATATACTGTGTTGTCGAATATGCGCGATTAGCAGAAATTCTGGAATTAACGATGCCACCGATCCATTGTCATACATTCTTCAAATATCATTTCTTCTCATTATAGAGTCCTAATAATTAACAAACAAATATAATTCTCAATATCATAAAAATTAAAGATACATTCTTTTCACAAGAAAAAAAGAGCAAAAAAGGAAAAAACTGTAGCCTCTTTCTCTTCCAGAAAGCTTGAGAAATGATTGTGATGTACATTTCCACCTCACTTGTACAGACATCAAATAATACTTTGAAGAACTGATGAATCTTCCAAAAAGCTCGCGCAAACTTTTTTGTCTGGAGAAACACGAACGATATTTCTAAACCGTGAGACTCCGCCGTTCCCTGGCAACGTTTCCATTTCTCTTATTGAATACTTACTCCCTGCCCAGCGTCAACTTATTTCGGTACATCACCTTAATCTCCTCAACCGCGCTATCAAACCGTAAGCTGCCGATCGATAACACGACCGCGACGGCCGGAACTCCTCGTCCCCAGGATTTCGAGAAAGTCTGACAGCTTATTTTCCATGACCACCCGGAGCCTGAATATATGATACCCGTTTGTTTCCACCGGACGGATGCATCGTTTATGCGCTTTCCCGCGCACAGGAGGACGCTGTGTGTACATACCTGTACTCTACGCAAACGATGTCGTTGCCGCACGCATGCACGCATGTACAGCGAAATCGGAGATGTGTTTGTTCTGTACGGTTTCAAGAAGCGTCAGCATCATCAGCATCGTCTACCGGGCGCGCTATAACCGGCAGCGAAACTGCTCGTTTCTCGTGCATGCTTCGCCTTTCTCTCTTCCTCTCTGTCATATCGCGACGGTGTAAGTAAACCCGCTGTGAAGGTACACGCAGGGAGAGAAAGATGAACGTGTCTGGTGAAGCATGACCCGCCGGCATGAATATTTATCGCGGCCACTCAACGCTACTTCTCGACGGTTGGCTCGTAAGCACGACAAAGCTGAGGTGCACGGGGTGTACCAGAAGTCGCGCAAATTCCCCTTATGTCGCGGCTATTGGACGCTGTATCCGGCGGAAAAACGATGTTTGCTACACCGCCTGAAGCTTTGAATACCGTTCGGACCACAAACAGTGGCGAATTAAGGTGCATAAAGATCTCGGACGGTGATTTAATTTTCTGACCACCTCGATTTATAATCTTATTAAGAGCGATAAAGATTTCTAAAAGATGCATTACATATTTTTTAAATAATGTGCTTTTAACAAAGTGTCTCAAATATTCGAATATAAGTCAATTTTATATTAGTGCATTTTCTTGGTACGCTCTGTATATGCAAGCAGAGGATAAAATTGTAGTACCTAACCCGACTATATATTCGCGTATCACTCTAAAGAATCCGTAATTATATAGCCCGAGAGCGAGATAAACCGTCAAGGTTCCCAAGGATGCCCGCATGAGATTATGACAGATTTCTCAAGGGAGTTTCAAAGTTGGATCGTTTGTCCAACGTGATTTTGGAACGATTATTAAGCAAGACATCGTAATAGCTTATAGAACGATACTGGCATGTCTTGTTACCTTCGACCTCGAATCTGGCAGATGAACAATACAAATATGAAATGAACTTGTCATAATCTTGAGCGGTTAATTATACTGTGATAGTAACGCTCGCGTACCGACTTGGAAATTAACCAAATTCTGCATTATGTGCACGAAACAGACTTGTAGCATTTTAGCAATATATAAAGGATGTGATACATAGAAATATTAAGAAATCGACATTGTTTTCGTAATATTATGTAAATTTTGATAAATCAATTTAGCATTATGTAAGTTATTTTCGTAATATCATGTAAATTTAAAATAAATTATTTGGAGTGCATTCTTGAATGTATTTCCTAGATACGCAATCTTATGTGATATATTTAATTATAAAGCCGAACAAACACGTGACATTTTGTAATATGTAAAATAGCTTATGTTAAATGTGACATCAATTATGAGCGTCGATAATATATGATTATGATACTAGCGTAAATAATATATTAGAGGTATAATTTAATTACATAATTATATCGCAATTAATAATATCAACAATTATGCAAATCATGGCTAAATCTAATCTAAATCTACACTTAATCGCGGCTTACCTATCATGCTTATATAATGAAGTTAGATAATCCGAGGCAAATCTGTTGATCGTAATCCGGTTAGCACAAAGAAATAATACAAGAAATTCTCTTTATATTACGACAGGTCAGTAAATATTATTTATGAATTTTTCAGAAACCTTTTCTTTAATGCGTCACTTAAGTGATTCATTTTCATTCTTTTTTACCATTTTCTACGCACTCGAAATAATCATAAAGAAATGACAAACACGCTATTATCTGGGTTATATGCGTTTTATCACAATAACATATATTTAAAAGATTGTAAGAACCGTTAAAAATTGCATCATTATGAAGAATACGTGTATATAGAAAAAATAGACACGACGTGAACAAGATTATAATGAATAAAGAAAAACAGACGTCGCTCGTTTCGTGATCTCATAAAGTCCACCCCATTACGCCAATCATAATTTGTCATCGGTTGCGCGTTCGTGAATTCTTGGCAGCCCTAATTAACCCTCGTATATTTCACGTTAAATTAAACGTACAAACGTATAATATCAACAACAGGACGCGACGTTATGAAAGTAACAACAAACTGTCTGCAGGAAAGTGCTCCTTGCCGCGGCAGCTCGTTCATCATAGTCGCTTTCTTTCTGCGAATTCGTTCTGCGGGGCAATAACGTCAGGCTACTTTGAGACTGCCACAGCATTTTCGTACACAAGAGTGCCGTACACTTAATTAATTATCGTTCCGTACACTCATCCACCGCGCTTCATCGTCGCAAAATCTCGTACACTCGCCGTGTACAAAAAATAGAGGCGCGCTCATTCGCCCGGTAAAAGGATTAACGGAGGCATCACGCCGGTCGGTTCCGCTCTTGGGTCAGCTAAAAAGTATTTTAATTAACATGTATCCAACGCATTCGGGAAGCAATTAAACTCGCGACAGAAAATATCGCGATGTCCGCCGCTGTCCTCGCTAATTGAAATCAAATTACTCGTGCCACGTTCAATTATTCGCTTTTCTATTTTCTTCCCCCGATGACGACATCATTTATCACTATTCGTGCGACCTTTTACCGAAATATCGCATGTCAAACTAATTGTAAGATGGCTGATAAGATAAATTTTTTCTATAAAAATCTATAACATCTATAAAAAAAAAGAATATATTACGTGCTTATTTGATAGCTGCAATTTTATTGCAAGCATTTGCGGAGAAAAATAATAGGAGATTAATATATCTCATATCAAATAATACACGAACGTAAAAATAATTATTTCGTCTTTTTAATATGTTTATCATACTTATCAATTTAATCTAAATAGTTCTTCGCTCCGTTTTCTTAAATTTGTAATTAGTGGGTCGCCAATTTTTAATTGGTTTATCTACGTGGATTGCCAATGAATATATACGCGTGCCTTATCTCTTCCACTTTCGATGCAATTTGCAAAATGTGGCATGATAACTTTCCAGATGGCAACCGATATTAAGGTATTCGACTGGCGCAGCACGTGGCACATTCGCATAGAAAATAACTATCACAGCCCATGCGCCGTTGCCGTATTTCGCACGTGTTGTACGATGCGATAATCGATTCCGTCGCGATTAAAGCGCGAAAACGATTACATCGGACCAGGCTACGGCCGAAAATCAACACCGCGAATCCAATATTCGTTAATAGCTATGCAACCAGGGGTAAATAGCATAAACTTCTAATTACTGCTCAACAATTGAGAGTAATTTGCGGAAATCACTCGGAAATTATTTACAAAGCAAATCGTTGCAGCAGTATTGCGAGATCACGCGTGCCACAAAAATTTCAATCCACCAAATATAAATAGATATTTAGCAAAACTATTTCGAGCGAGATATGCTTTATTTTCATCTCCTCGTATTACTCGTTTCGAATCGCCGTCCCTCAGACGCTTCCTTTAAGCGCTTAATAAACAAGCCAAACGCGATTAAGCGGCCGTCGAATCCGCAGTGGATATTACATTATAATTTTGGAATTTCGTCCTTGGCCTATTTAATAAAGTTATGTTATTACAGCGTAATTGCCCGGCAATGTAATGTCTTCACTTTACACCTTTCATAACGTTATATACTTCCAGCGTCATCCCTGCAAACCGTCGCGGAGGGATAATCTGTGCCTTAAACGCCCAGACATTTCAATTAGCGTCCATTTCGCGCTTGAGAAATCCTGATTTCGAAACGCGCCATCGCGCGCTCGCTCAATTTAGTCAGCCGTCGTCACCTCGAAAATTTTAAATCCACAGCGATCGATGGAACAATCGGTGGCGGACCGGAGCCGTGGATGCGCGAGAACGGGGGCTGAAGCGTCTAAAATTACTTCGAAATTTTACGCGGAGAAAATATATCCCGCTGCGCGGGAAAGATTCTGCCTGGCTGCCTGGAATCCGGAAACTATGACGACGGGCAATGCGATTTTACGTAAAAACTCTCCGAAACTCATGATGTTATATCCGCAAGAACTTCATAGCGCGAATAAAATCCGCAAAAATAAAGAACGCAATTTCTAATAAATTTTTAATAAAATAATGCGCAAATAAGTAATAAGATATGCGAATAAATAATTGTGTTCAGTTTTACTACTGTCATCCACCAATCGCATTGTATCGCATTATAATCACGATAATTATTTCATATTCTTTTCAAATCACAAATTATAGAGTCAATGTTAAAATTATCCGTTATAGCTCCGAAATTATTGCAGCGCGAGTATCGGATAAGCAATCATTTCTCTCTCCGCGATCGTTTTTCCCGATATCAATTATAACGATTTATCAGCGAGGCGTTTTAAAATGACGCCGAGAATCATAAAGCAATCTTTCGAGTCACATTTATCTTCGTGTATGTGCCATAAATAATTCTCCGGAAATATACCTATATACCTACTAAAGATAATTCCTCACACTGTAGTTGTCACTATCCGACATTGATACTCGAGCCCGTCACAGGATATAAGTCAAGAAATTAGTTGAAAAGCGCGAGCACGACTTTATGTATTCTCCTGTGTTACAAACGAGATGGGGTTTCCTGACGAGACTCTCACCTCGCTTTGTTTCCTCCAAGAGAAACAAGCGGCAGTTCTGAACAAACTTGCGACGGGCATTATTAAGCGAGGTCGTCGGACCATCCATAAAAAAGCGTAATAACTCGGCTTCATGATTATATCATCAAGCGGAGTATAAGCTTTTGGTCATAAAAGTGCAATAAATTTACTATATATATCGGAAGTATAATTAAAACTTGCATGTTATCGTATAAAGTCAATTTCGGTATTTTTGGGGATTTTTCGCACAAGATAAACCGCGCGCGCGGCGGGATTGCCATTGGCAATTTGCTAAAATTGGACCAATTACGCGATCGACGTCGCAATATAATAGCGTAGCGCGCGGTATCTTTTAGACAATAGCGACAGAGTTGTGCGCATCCCAATCTCATCAAATATTAGCATGTAATGAAATTATTCAATTTGAAGGATGATTTCCAACCATCGAAGCCTGTCACAGAATGTCTGCAGAAACATGCCTATTATCGTTTGACGACGCATTGATAGGTTGAGATAATAATAGCGACATCAGATATTATTGGAGTTTTGATCGGGTATTTGGGCTTCGTGAGACACGTCGGATATATTGACGGACACGCGTAAAACGAAAAAATTCACCCCAGCACTTCTTTTGTTACAAGATATTCGCATTGACGTTTTATTTGTAATATAGAATGCTTTTGCTTGAGAGTGTGCACGAGAATATAGAATATCATTCTTTTTTCAAATCATTCAATTTTCGAATTTGTCCCGATTATAATTTTCGCGCAATTACTTTATTATGCTGTTATTGGAAACCAGGTCACTATGGTAATCCTCATTAACGATTGTGGAAATTAGTTGCAAATATGTTGATTTTATCACACAATTAATAATTGCGTTAAATATTGATACCCAAGTATCGATATCCCAAAACTGGATAGAAAATGTAAATAAATAAAATAAAATTATTATTTTGCTTTATTGTGCTTTTTATTCAATGGAAAGCAGAGAGAGTCGCGGTGTGTATCTTTACCGCGAAAATTTAATATTTAAGTCATTCTATATTTTCATGCATTAAATATTACGTTTTTATTTGATTTACTTTTATTCGTACTTTTATTTAAATAAATATCATATAAAGTAATGCAAATTATGATATTTAATTATGCATATACTAAATTATCAAGATCATTAAATTAATATCGATAACGTTGTGTTCGATATCTGGTTTCTCGCGTTCGTGTCACGACGCAATAACGTTGTCACCAACGAGGACCATTGTCGCGAGCAATTGCGATCCCTCGATACATAATTGCAATCGCACCGTTCCTGATGAGGATATCAATCTTGGGCGGAAATACTCGCATCAGACAGGTCACAGACCTCCGGGAAGATCTTAATCCTTAGTAATGACTGGATGGATGATGTGGCTTTACATTTCTCTGTGCTCTACGTCTTAAGCATCTTGTATACGAGATAGCAAGCAACATAATGCAATGTCAAACAAAAAGCAATTTATCAACATATTAACAACATTATATAAATCTTACGCAATTATTTACGATGGAAAAGCTATATTACAAAGCAAAACAAACTTATTATTTAAGCCAACATTTGATACGGAAGCAAGCGGCGAGGATAAGCAAAAAGCTAACCGAAATCCTTTTCCATTGCCCGATGCACATCCAATCATGATGATTTATGTGGCGGACCTGCCGCAATTCCTCGACGCATAATTGCAATTGCAGCATCCGTGGCGGCCGTATCAGCTCCGAGTGCAAACGGTCACATGCGCTTCGGGTGAGCAAGCCAAGCCCTACGAGAGGATCTCAATCCCTATTAACAGCCGGCTCGGATAGTCGAGCCGGAGGGAGGATTTGCCAGGGTCAGGTGGTGAAGCGGGCGCGGGAAGGGTGCCAGGGTGGTGGGTAGTGATGGAAAGGGGAGGTTGCATCCATTCCAGCACCGCAAATGATTACATTGCGGTCGTCCACTAACTGGCCGGCGGTCTTCCGGTCGCCGTATCTGTCGATCAACAGAGGGATACCGAGCGGGGTGTTGATGTCAGTGGTTGGGAGCCAGTCAACCTTGTCATCGGCCATCGTTGCCACGGCCGAACTACGGAACTTCCGTCTTTTCGCCCGTGATTTTCTTTGCGACGGGACCCGCTTGTTCTTGTGAACGAGTGCAGATATACCAACGGCGAAAATTCCCGAAGAGAAGTTTTCTGAGACTTTTCCATACACACAATACGCAATTTTCACAAAATTCATGGTGAAGTTATTTCTTGAAGAATATTCCACACATAGGCGAAATTTTCCCGAGAAAATTCAACGCTATAAAAGATTTTTGAAGTTGACAAATGTCAATGACCCTGTCGCTAAATAATTCTATATTATCTATTGTAAAGTGTTTTCTACTGTATTATTTTAATGTTCTTTTAATATAAAGAGAGTTTAATAAAAAGATATATATTCGCACATCTTTAATATACATATGTATATCTAAAAAATTCTTTTTAAATTCTCGGCAAGTTAGAGGCGATTTTAATTTACTATAATATTAAATATATTTGTTATTTCCTAATTATCATAATTAAAGAGCATTTAACGCTTTTCAAAACATTCTTTATCTTAAATCTCGATTAAATAAAGGAGGCTCCAATATCAGTTTCTGTCTGTCTTCACAATAATTTAGTCCGAAATTCAAGATTACGTGACTCTATTTGAGATATTACGTACTCACACACACACACACACACACACAGTCGCTTTTGTAGAGATATCTTTATATACAGTATAAATTTCGACTTAATCTATCAAAAGCATAGCGATTTAGCAAAATACATATCTACACTTAGCTACTATTAAAATTATATAAGTTATAAGTACATGGCAAAAAAATAGCTTATGAAGTTAACAAATATATCTTCCGCTCATTTTATAAAAAATAATAAAAAGTTTATGCTATTATAGATATGTGTGTGTATCGTTATAACTATTATATCAATCTAAAATTAATGTTCAAATCAGATGGACTATAATTGAGTTAGTGAACTGTCGAGCAAAGTCCGAGAAATCCTACGAGCAGAAATTACTTATAAATAGAACTCCATTAAAGTGCTAAATTAAATTAAAATGCCTAAATTTCTCGTAGCAAAAATAAACTAGCAGCTAAACTAATCCGGAAAAAAACATATTTAAAAAACAGTGAAACTATTATTTAATTCTATTTAAAAATTTAAGTCTTTTTTAAACACACATAGAAGTAGTTATAATTGACTGTAAAATTAATAGATAAGAAATTGATCAATAATTTTATTAAATCAATGTTATTGTAGCATATTATTTAACCCTAATTGGTCACACTGGGTCAAATAGACCCAAGCGTTTTCTTGACTTCGAAAACGACCCAGTAAACCAATGGAAATGGGCTATTTTTTTACATATGTTAAATTAATTTTTTGGAAATCAAACCTATACAGTCTTTTTAAGGAAGACTTAAAGTACAACAGGATATATTTTTTTTTTTTTAAAGGTTACCTACAATTTTTTATACACGTGCAAACACGCTGGGGTCTATTGGACCCAGTGTGACCATTACGGGATTTTTCGGAAGTGTGACCAATTAGGGTTAAATTTTAGGTAAATGTGCAGAAGTGGCGCTGCAGCAGGAATCGCGGTTTTTTTGTGACACTGAACAAAACAAGTTACAAAAACTTATACACGTAAGGTTATAAGGGGGGGGGGGGGGGCTTTAAGTTTTTATTAAGAAAAATCAATGTTTGCAACTTTCCACATGAAACGAGGTTTCGAGCCGAAAGCAACGATTCACTGCTTTAAATGACTTTCAGGGGAAGGGGGGAGGGGTGGACCTCGCTTTACAACTTACGTAGTACATGTGTGGACAGAGGAGCGCGTTCCACACGGGTCGGGGGGGGGGGGGGGGGCAAAGGGGGCCTTCGGCCTCCTCACCCGCACTCCCCCCCTCCCAACCCTGTACAGGGTGGACCTCGCTTCAACTTACAAAGCACATCTTGTAAGTTGAAGCGAGGTATTCACTGCTTTAACAAAAAAATTGTTCAATATATTAATAATTCCCTGCTTTAAATAGTACATATAACATATATGAACAATAGAAAGTCATTTAAAGCAGCGAATCGTTGCTTTTGGCACGAAAACTCGTTTCACGTGGAAAGTTGTAAACATTAATTTTTCCTAATAAAAACTTAAAGCCTCCCCCCTTTATAACCTTACGTATATATGTTTTTGTAACTTGTTTTGTTGATTATCACAAAAAAAAACGCGATTTCTGCTGCAGCGACAGTTCTGCACATTTACCAAATTTTATTAGAAGATAATAAGTATTAAGAAATCGGATCAGTAAATTATATTTCTTTACTGTAATGAATAGATTTTAATAATAAACAATTTTGAAGAATTTTTGGACCGATAACTGGATTCGTAATTTACGTGATCTTTAAAATAGAAATAAATTTCGGATGAACGTTTCCCTGTGTGAAATCCGTATCCCTTCGACAACTGCAGAAAAACAATGATAAATGTTCGCGTTGGCGTTGGTTGATGCCTTGTTTTTTTTTCTTGCCTCTTTTTGAAAAAGCAATAACGAAAAATTGCAAACGTATCAACGGTTTAGTTTCTATCTACACAGCAGATGTTTTTATATTTAAAACACTATTACAAACGCAAGATATCGAAAATGTCTCTTGATTGTTGAACCACAATGAAAAACCAGCTCCGAACCGAAAGAATTAATCGAGGGCACAATGATGCATTGGGTAAGTGAAACGCATCTGCGAGCTGTGCTTTCATTTGAAGAGCAATTTGATCTACAGGGCTGAAATTCGAAACTCCTGGGCTGAAATCTAACAGAGACGAATAATGAAAAGGCAGACAATAATGAGAGAGGCGAATGAGAGCGCGCACCATTACATCAAAATGGTTTATGCGCGGGAAAGCT
Organism: Leptothorax acervorum; assembly: GCA_035220615.1. Lineage (NCBI taxonomy): Eukaryota > Metazoa > Arthropoda > Insecta > Hymenoptera > Formicidae > Leptothorax > Leptothorax acervorum. The sequence goes on from JASTWQ010000019.1 coordinate 1,501,180, forward strand.
CTTGCATCTTGCTAATTTCATACTTTCTATGCTATTGTGAAGGCGCTTGAATGAAGTGTAAAAGATTAAGTAGAGACCGGCAAATTTATATATTTTATTATTTAAGAGCCTGATGCGGTTATAGTTTTCCGCAGGCGTGTTTCAAATTTACGCTGCAAATTTGACATCCTGTTAAGCTGGAAGATAATAGACGACTAAAACGACGCGAATTAAAGAAGCGAAACTCTTGAATGAATTACCACCTCTCCAATTATAAATTTAATGAAACGATACTTGGTGCTCATACTTATAAAAACGCATAAATACCCGTAATTGGAAACGAATACATTTCGAACGAATACATATTCAACACGTAATATTTTATCACTGAATTTTAGGTCGAAATCCTCATTAAGAATGTTCTGGCTTCGAATATTAGAGTGCTCTTAACTTATTCGTTATTTACTTCTCAATTTTATATCTTCATTAAAATGAAAATGTTTTGTAACAATAATATGTTAGAATAAAATTATTATTACATCTTCTTTTATATAATAAGACATTAACAAACATATATGTATATAGTATATATGTGCGGTATATATATAAAATATATAAAATATTACGCGCGATAAGTATGAAGTTGAGATTATGAAATGCGAGCACTCTCAAACTTTGGATATTCAATTCCATATCCCTGGATACAGACACATAAATCGTATACGTTCGCCGCCATCGCTGCCTCCACCGGCGCTACCGGATTTCTCATAAATTTCATCTTTTCGGTAGATCCAGCACAATATTCTATCGGACTGTATACGTACTCGATAAAAATATCGAAAAATGTACTTCGACCGGGACGCGCGTAATCGCCATATTTCGTTATCGACATAGCAACGTGCGGCGGGCGAGACTTGTGTCCTCGGTTATGCTGTTATTTCTAGAGAGACGTCGGTCTCGTACGAATTCTCGAGGATCTCTCGTCTCCAGGTTCAATCTAACTGGAGAGTCTGTAGATCCGCCAAGTAACGATTATCGCGTATTGCCGCTCGTATCTTCGCGCTTGGTGCACTTGCCGCTGCACTCAAGGGTGCTTCGATTCGATGGAAATTATTAATAACCTTCTCGCAGACTCAGCAGCCGCGATGTAGATGGCTAGAGAGAGAGCGAATCGTTGTTCAAAAGGGCGATAAGCCGGCCGAAGAAATGGCTGCCGGCTGATGGATCGAACATGAGAAGAGCGTTACTTGGAAACGTGAAGTGATGGATCGTCCAGCGACCGGCTATTCATAAGCAGCTGGTTACTGCGGCTGGTACCTGGCCTCGTAACTGACTCCTACATTGATACACGCCGGGAGAAAATCGACTGCAGGAACGTGAACAAGCACTTGATTAAGTGAGAAGAAAGATGATACGCTTGTTGCGGATTTGCGTGAAACAATTTCGCGGACTAAGCTCCATGTAACGCGAATCGTCTTGCTGCGAGAAAGATTGGCCAATATTTCGATATTAGAACTATATCATGTATATTTAACTTCTTCAATATAACTATTTAATACTGTATTATATTTATTTAACAACATTTATTGGTGATTAATGCATAATACACAAATATTAATATAAAACGTATCTAAAGTGTGTTTAAAAACAATAAAAATAAAAATTTCTAAACATCGTGGAAAATAGAAAATGTCAGAGAACTGTGTAATATAAGTTAGTTTCAACAAGAAATTCCGTTATAAGAAAAAAGTCATTTCAGTGCGCTTAGAGCAATTAAGGAATTAAGCGATGGAAAAGCCGCATGGATATCGACTAATTTTCTTGAATTGCACATACAAATGTCACGGCGCTTTTTGAGAAAAGCAGATTAAAACGTGCCGCGCGATATTGCAGCCCGATATAAATCAGTGGAACGCAGGTGCGATACATCGATCAACCAAAATAACGGTGGCCCTATGAGGTGTGCTGCTGCTGGCGGTGGCGGTAATCTGCGATTTGCCATGCAGCTGTACGGCCGCTTTTAGCCGCATTGTCCTTTTACGTTTTTCGATTATAATAACACGAAATAAATGTACAATCTATACAGATCATGTAATCTGATATTGTTATCATTATTAAATCAATTTACTGCAGTAAATTGATTAATAATAAACAACAGATAATAAAATAATATTCGCGAAAATTACATATTAAATAATAAATTTATAGCACTTAAACTCAAAAATTTTTTTAGTACGACAAAGCTTTATCGTACCTAATGATGACAAAGCTATTATCGTATTTTTCTAAAGCGCGCGGATTAAAAAAAATCTTTATATTATAATTTATATTATAGATATTATATTATAATTTATATTATAATTTATATCTATTTGAGATATAGTAGTATATTGCTAAATTCGTAGAGTAAAAACTTGGAATTTTCATAATGATGAGGAAGCAATTATTTTTTCTAAATCAAATTTTTAAAAATCTTTATATTATAGGTAATTTATGCCGAAATATGGTAGTATTTCCAGATTTATAAAGACAAAACTTAAGATTTTAAATGATAATTTTAATGATAATTGAAGGCCGTGAATCGCACGATATACGACGTCCCGATGCCACCGAACACGAATGAGGTCCGATAAAATCGATGAAGCCAGTCGGTACGTGTAATCGTAAAGTCATCGGCGGAAACGCGGCAGCTAATGATGCGAATCGTTTCACGAAGCCACTACGAGAGAAATATACGGCCGTTCACGTTTCGTTTCCTTCGTGCTTCTTGCCGCCATCGATTTGTGCTTCGGGACTGAAAAACGATAAGAAACTGCGAAACGACGATATGGCAGACTGGTGCGGCGTAGCGAGAAAATTAAAAGCTTGCGCTTTCATGTCTATTTCGGTTGCCCGATGTAATATTGATACCTCTTCGAAGATAATTCAATGCTTCTCCGTAAGAATAACTTTCTATCGACAGAATGCAGCAATTTGAATAAGATATATATATTTTTTAAATTAAATACCATCTATGTTGAAAATAATTGATCTCCTTGCAACCAATACTTGCGTGAAATGCTGTGTACTATCCGTATCAATTATGACAATTGATAAATTCTCATCAAGTATGTGAGAAATTACACTAAATTTTACTAATTGTAAGAAGTACAATAAACGTAACAGAATAGATTAAGCGATATTGATACGAAAAATATACAGTGATATCTGAACGAGATTAAATTTATCCAGCTTGTGTCGTTACTCGCGTAGGGAAATCGATAATATAAAGCGGACGCGGAGTTGAAATTTTACATGATAAAGCCGACAAACGAGAACGAAACTGGGACAAACTCTCTCGTAAAAGAACATAGTGGGTTTCGTGCAGGATTTACAGAAATAAATGTAGCCTTCTAAACTTTATGCTCGACGTACAAAGGATGCGAAAAAAAGTTTGCGCGGAAATAAATGAATTTCACTCATCATACTAGATCGATTTCTTTCTTTATTTTTAAAATACTCTGGGACTTTCTCTACATCATAATTGGCATTAATAATTCATTGAAAATGACGAGCGTGCAAAATTTCCCACGTAAAATCCTCAGAGCTCTCCGCAACATCGCCGAGGACCGAGAACGGTAGGAAGAAAGAACGCGCTGTGATTCGCGAGCTTTTCGGAAACGAAGTGGCTCACCCGCCAAACTTGCACTTCAGTACAACAATGTTTGCGGGAAGAGCTGGCAGTTGCCGTGCTCCCTAACCCTTTGTCTGGCCGCCGGTACAGGGGCACACGCTAAAGTGCTCACGTTAATTACCGCCGCTGGAATTTCCCGGCTCGCGAACCCGCCGAAAATTCCGAGATGGTGCAAAGCTCTTGCGGCGCGTTTCTGAGTAAAAGCGAATAGAAGCTATCGCGCGGCTTCTCATCAAACGTTCCTGTCGACAACGATAATGACAATGACACCAACGAATGACAACACGACGTCTTCCTTTTAATCCATCCTATTATGGCTGCTCTAATTTGATTCTCGTTATTTGCACATGAAGGCTATACTAGGTACGCGCGCGTCTGAAATGCGCCTATTGTTGTTCTCACATTTTGCACGAGGTACATGTTATACATGTGAGAATTGTCCCACTGCGGACACGCGGCTAAAACCGGATCCACGCCTAGTGGACGAGCGCGAACAAACGTGAATGAACAACTTGCTTCAATGAGTACTCGCGGCGCCGTTCGCGCGGTATTTGCGTTTGTTTGCTCAAAATCGGATCCGATTTGATAGTGTAATTCGCACCCACACGAATTTGTTGAATAATTGCTGATGCAATGTTGCAAGAAACACTTTCCGCGATTTACTGCGATTCAGACACGCGAGATGCGTTATCTGGCGATGTTATCATTATCGCGAGACATTTCTTTACGTTACGTGACTTATACGATGATCCGTCGCGATGTTGTCGCGGGTTACATACGTATATATTTGCGCAGGGATCGCGAAGATTCTGCGCTCCGTAAACGTGAAATCTGAAATACCACGCATACCTTGCTTACTCTACGGTGCGCGGTGGCGAGAATCAACGCTACGTGCGGACGGATATACTTTGCAAATACGTAAAACAAAGTACGAAGCTGACGGTAAAACAAATTTACACTTAACACGCTATGTGCGTGCAATTACTGATAACCTTGCGGTTCGCGCTGCACCGATATATCATGCTGTCGTCGCAAAGTATACCGCAATCTGCTTCGCAGGATAAGATCAAAATCTTATCCTGAAACATCCTTGTGCGAGAATCGCCATTTACCATCCTTCTTGAATTTCATTGAAACTTAAATTCTTCCGTTACACGAAATAAAGATTGTAATAAAATAAGTAATTTGTTCTGCGCTTAAACCTCTGATCTTCTCTTGAAAGATTTTACAAGCAGTGAAGATTGGCAAAAACGTAATAAGATAATAGCGATAATAGTATAGTTGCATCCGAAAGGATATTTAATCTCTAACTCGTTAGTGTAAATCTATTTTTCGTTAATTCCAAAATGTAGAAGATATTCGTAATATTATTAACCGACGCGTAAATTTAAAACTATGGATAAGTCTCCGTAAACAAGATTCTGTAAAAAAATAAAAATGAAAAAAAAAAGAATGTAGGTAAGATGGTTCCAACATTGCAATAATTAAGGATTTATCTTTCTTTTACATTAATTTGCACGAGCTCTTGGTTGGTACACTCACGATGCACCACTCGCTGTGCAAATAATATTGCCTTGATCTCACTGACACTTGCCGAGATTTTCTGCGCCACATACGCGCACGCAAATCTTCGCGGTTATGGCTAAAATACGATCTGTGCATTAAAAACGGGGCCGCGCGTAGTCCCCGGGAGAGAGTCCCAGACGTTATCTCGCCGCGACGCGTATACAAACATTTTCGTTTAATGCAAATGCGAAACGACCCGGCAGATATAATGAAGAAGATTACGCGGCATGTGGTCAGCATAGATAACGAAGGCACGGGCATACGTGTACATCGCTGACACGTGAACTGGCCGCGGTACCAACGGTGGTCGCACGCGTGTGGGCTATGCTAATGGCGCTCGTAATTTTATATATTATCATATTCGTCGTTACCCCGGTGCATTAAGGCCGCGAGCTTCGACGCCGGATCAATAAGAAACAAACCGGCGGGAGTAACGGAGTGCGGAGCGTGCTCTCGCAAAAAGTGCCACGCAAACACTGTCTACGTGATATATTAATGCCGGCACGAAGTATCAAGAACGCGCATACCTATATACTCACATTCGCCTGCGCCACGAAGAACACGTACAGCATGTCTCAGAAATTCCCACTTTGATTTTAGCGATGATTTCTTTATCTACCGTAATTTTTGCTTTAATATATCATAGAGGCGGGGCTTTTTGCATCACTTCTTTTTCACCAAGTTCGCCGTAAGTGGATTCACAGCTCCGCAAATAAAACGTGCTAAGATATAAATCCGCTTCCCTTCCCAGTTTTCTGGCACAAGACCAGCTCTATGACGGCCCAGTTTTTCCATGAATCCGTCCGAGATAGCCTCGTCGAAATGCGAAACTGCAAGGGAAGAAAAAAGAAAAGAGCGACGGGCCTGACATTGTAGCGACAGAAAAGTGGAATTTACTACGCGGCGAATTAATTTAAACGTTTTTCTCACGGTTAGTGATACGGATTACGATTGTATATTTTTTTCGGCAAAAAGTTATTTGCGCATTTTCTCCGTTTGGTGGTAGTTTCAAAAGAAATAAACATCGGCATATGTATCTATAAAGAAATTCACGTGACGCACCATTTATCCTGTTATGTGAACACCAACGATATTAAACTTCGAAACACTCCAACCGAACGCCGAAATTTTATCGCAAACTTTGGATAGGATCGTTAAACATCATCCATCATTTTGATAAATGCCGCTTCAGTAACAATCTCATCATGTAATTAAATCATGTCGTGCTTCTGCATTGGGCACATATTGAGAGCACGACTAGTTCATCTATGCTACATTTACAACGTTAACTAGTGATCATTGGATCATTGGATGCATTCCGTACCAGCGGAGGGATCAACTCTAAAACGGTTTTAATTCATGGAAATTAATGTACAATTTACGCAAACCTAACCAAATCACTATACAAATTATATTTAGTAATAATAAAATAACAACTAACATCTCAAAAAATATTTAACATAACACATGCAAAAGATGAATAGCATTATTTTTCTCCATGCAAAGTAATTTCATAATAAATAAATATGTAATTGCTTTTATCTCTTGCAGTTAAAATAAGTCGCTTATGACCATCAAACAAACATATACAAAAAAAAAATTAAGCAAAAAATTACATTATGTCTACATAACGTCTGCACGATTCGTCTAAATTGAGTAGCTCTTATCAAATATACAAAAGATACTAAAAGAATTAGATACATATAATATTCATCAAAAATAGCAAAAAGTGGTAATAAACAATGAGTCCAAAAATTAATTGTTTTCGTATTAAAAGAATTCTGTCACATATTGTTTCTAATAAATAGTTGAAAATAAATATACTGGAAATAAAATACTTTTTGAACCTAAGCTTAATCCCATAGTCGTTATAAGGATCCAATAAGATCTGAACTTGCGCGGTCATCTTGTGAAAGTTCAGGGGATATGGGAAATTCGCATCGCTAAAAGACCAGAGGTCAGATTAGGAACTTCGACGAGTTTGCTTATGGCGCAACTTAATGCGGCGTTACATTTACATTGCATTACAGAATATAGTGTGGACTTAATCCTATGGAAATATGACCTAAATCCGCTGTACTAACCCAAAGTCAGCCAATACTTAATACTTTTTCAACGTGTCTATACAGTTCGTTCGTGTCGATCTTCTAACGTGATTTATATCCGCGCGTCAATTTCCTCTCTGACGGATTACTGTAAAACTTACGTTCGCGTAATCAGATACGAAAAATGTTCGATCAGTGTGAAAGGATTTCCTGCATAATAAAGGGGAACGCGTACTCTATTGCCACACTTCAGACACTGTGCTTTATGATAAAGTAATGATGGATTTGTAATTAATGATCCGTCAATCATTATGCGATCAGGATGTTGGGCTCTATCCAAGCGTTTGGATGAAAATGATCTTAATCTCTCAGAAATAGAAGAGTATGAACACATTGAGTTACTCACCGAATTTATACGCGATGAATATAATAGGCGTTGGTATAACAAAATACAAAGTTTATAATTTAACGAAAAAATAATTGATTTACAATAGCACAGTCGTATATTGTATTTGCATAGAAAACTGATAAACTACTGAAATCTTTATCTTTCGATATTATTAACTTTTATAATCCGAAAATAGCTAATTTCTGAAGCCATTGCTCACTGCGAGACTCACTGCTATTTTTTGCTATTTGGATGAATATTATATGTATCTAAACATCTCCAGCATCCCTTGTATATTTGATAAAAACGCTATTCATGTGGATGACGACATTGCATTTGTTGTCGCTCGACGTGTATATTTACCGCGATCTTTTTGAAGGAAATATCTCCCCGTGAAGTTAATGTGCGTTGCTCGCATTCGCTACACAGTTTGGCATTAATAACGATCAACCGTTTTCAAATTCCTGTGATGGTCTGATCGTCGACCACATTATCGGTCGACCGTTAATGCGTTTCGGCTGGCGTCATAAATTTTCCCGGAAAATAATGCACGCCGTGCGAGAACAATGCCGGGTACAATTTACAGCAGTAGTGCGACAGAATTCTTTCCACCACGGAGTTTTTGGGATAAAATAATTCGTTGCCTGTCCCGCGCGGCTCACTAAACGATACCTATATGATGAGCGACCAGATTATTACGAATGCTTCAACGACGCGCAATTGATTCGTTGCGTACGCGTAAATCAAATCAATTAAACTTAAAGCGATCAAACAACGTACAGCGCTCAATGTTTACTTGTTTAGTGCGAATCGAAGCAGCTATATCGCAACCAGGAAATTTTCCTGGTTTCATAAGGATTAGTTGTCAACTCAGCAAATTTCATTTTGAGCTAAACACGGGTGAAATCAGCTGGTAACATCGCGTTTGCATGACCGAACTAGCGATACACGATATTCTGCGCTTCCAGTGTAAGCAACAAGAAATTTTATCCAACCTTTTTATGATATCGCTGGCAAACAATTGCAGAGCAAGGTGATAATGCACGAGAGACAACATTTTAAAGCACAAATTGTCGCAATAAAGTTAACATTTCTCATACATTACAAATGTTTTTTATACGCGTGTTAAATTTAATGTGCAGATTTATAAAATTTTCAATCAACATTTATTATCGTGTTCGAAAATATATAAATACACTTTTATATTAATTATTATTGTGTGTGCATATCAAGTTACTTCGATAATTTTTTGCGAATATCTAACGTGAATTTTTTTGTCTTTCACTGATGTGTGTGCAACAACCAAAAATAGAAAAACTGACACGGTCTGACCGATGACGTTTAGATCGGAGACACCTCATGAAGTTCTACAAACATAAATCTCAATGCGGGAATACATGTGCATATTTTCTGATATCAGCGGTGGATCTGCTGAAGTAAAATGGAAAGGAGCGAACTGTATACTTTAAATCATCAATATTTATAGCCAGAGGGATAGTTTTCATAAGTATATAATATTCATGTTACAGAACATGGTATATACATAGGTTTGCCGAGATTACCTGACTCTCATAAATAAAGAAACGTAATATTCTTTTTTATTCTTCTCTATATTTCGTTAAAAATTGGATCAATTGCTTTGCCTCGTATATTACTTTTCTTCGTTATAAATCAGAATTATACACTGTAGAATTGTGAAAACATTAATACTAATAAAAAATTTTACCGTCTAATTTAATTCGTAAACTAATCCAACATACCCTAGGAACGATCGTTCGATAGAACAAACATTACAACAATGACAATTCATAGCATTCAAGATCGATAAATTCTAAAGAACACTCGGTCGTCGTGTTGAATCTCGAAAAATCACACAAAGCTAAAGCTATTATTAAATTGAAAATCTATGAATGCAACATCAATGCGCGGAACAATACGCGCGCATATTCTCCAAGACGAAAAGCTGAAATCAACGATAAGTATTTGTTGCCTCGGGGATTTGATCAAGTCTCGACGTCGGTCGTGGCGCGGATCGTTGTTGCGGACTCGTGCTCGCTTTGAGCTTGTCGCGGGATTTCCTCGGTTTTCTAGATAAAGCATCGCCGCTTCGGGGCAAAGCTACGAGCGTAGCGCGGACAGGTATCCTGCGGGTACACAAGGTATACCACGCGTACACAGGAATTCCTTTTATACCATTGCAAGCTGGATGAGAACGTTTGATTGAGACGGATAACATTGCTCGATCACCGGCAATTTCTCGTCCAATCGAACGAAAGAGAGGAGAGCGGTAACCACTATGCCATTCGCAATGATAATACAAAGTTCCTTTGCCTCTTGTCTCTCGGATCGTTTCGCTGTTATCCGCGCTCAACTTGGAACGAAGTTGAGGAGGCTACGAGAAAGAGGAAGAGAATGAAAGGAGAAGAAGCCGTGCGCGAGATAGCTTTTAATTTATTTTGCGGCTTCGAGCTATCAAATAAATCGCAGTTTTCGCCTACCAGCCGCAATAACCGTCACGACGAGGACCGACGAGAAAAGCGTTAATGGGTTTATTTATACGTGCGAGAGCAGCCATTCGCAGTACGTTTGATTCCCGTTTAATCGACTACAAACCGGTGGCCGCTGGCCATTGCTCGTAATTACTGCGCTGGTGTTCGAACTTCGAAAGTAATCGCGCCATTTGCAGTGGGAATAGTTTTTACACATTTATCAGAGTACCTACATATAAAATAGCTACCAATGGAATTTCCCGACTGATTAGGACTCATACTTGCGTGTGTCTTACCTTGATTGCTCGAGACGTTACAAAAAAGCAAATGTACTTTTCAAATGCACTTTCTCGAAGATATAAATATTCGTATTACAAGCTAAATTGAGAAAAATGATCACCGTACTGATCTTACAACAATTTTAATGATTTAAATTTCACTGAAAACTAAAACAAAAGATAGTAGCAAAAAGATAAATTCAACTATAAGTACTTTCGTAAAAAAAAGTCAATTTTAAATCTTCAAAGAATCTATAGCCAGAAAGAATACTTCAATCTCTTCCTGTGCATTAGTGACAAACATAAATATATTTCCGAGCTTATTTATTTTTATAAATATAATAACTTAATTTTGTTAAGTTTGCTTTGATCATCGTTATTCCTACAATAAATATAAGTTAGAAAAAATGCAGAGAAATTTAGGATAAATTCATAGTTGCGACAAACATGCGGCTCTTTTGAGACGGATTTGAATTTACTGTAATCCGAATAACGACTTTGATCGAAGATCTTAACAAAATTCATCAAGAAATTGCGGACTTCAATTGATTTTTGCAACACCTATGAACATGGTGACGCATAGATAGTCTCGCAATCTCAATTCGCAACTTTTCTCTGCGCGTGATAAATACTAATAAAATTTTTCTTTATCATGTTTAAATTGTTCAACTTTCGACACGTGTATACGATAATAAAGATGATAAAATCGTCGACCATGGTGAGATATTATTGTCCGCGTTTGCGCTTTGCATAAATATTTTACTTTTCGTGCAGCGAGTGTTTCATCTATAAATTCCGCTCGGTTATTCGTCGAGTAAAATTTTGTCAAGCGCGTAAAAAAGTTTAATTTATTGAACTAATATTCGCTTAAACTAATATTAAACTTTTATTCCAATTCATATTTAATTAGGGATCTGGGAAAGAGTAGAGACGAACCTTTAGCAATATTTTAATCACAGTACATTTCGCCATTACGTTTATTCGCCATTACGTTTCCGGAGAAAAGAGATATTCTATAGTTTTATTAAATATTAAGTTATCCAGCATTTTGTGTTCCCCTGCACGTTCGAGATTCGAGCTATCTTCATTTTCTTTCTTACGCTCGCTGTCTTATTGAATGAAATTACATTTCTGCCAATTTAGAGCAGCATATTACAACTGAAAGGTAAAAGACAAAGATCTTGCGCTCAAAGTTCCTTCCTGACATAATATAATTTCATACGAGCATTAATGATTTGCATTGAAGATAAATAAGAATCTGATAAAATCAAAGCAATTTCAGTTAAACATAGCAGCATAATTTACGAATTATATTATCTATATTCGCTTTTTAATAAAATATAGTTATACTTATATATTGAAATATAAACGTATAACTATTTTTATAATATTAAAACTATAAAAAGGCTCACAGAGAAGAAATTGATAAGATTATATTTTCTTTAGAAGTAAACTCTCTTGAATATGTATTCTGTTAAAGAGTAAATAAGAAAAAAGAAAGAAACTTTAATACGGATTTAAAACTGAATCGTGTAAAACATTCGATAAAGCATCTGGATTCACCTAAAAACGTCAATCACGAAATAGAGAAACAATCGCTATCTTTAAACTATCCATCATTCTTTATCGAAAGGTTTTACAAGATATTGTACGTTTTTTTATTCACATTATTAAAGATTTAAGAGAGCTGAAGTTATACAAAATGCAAATAATATTAGAGATAAATAATGCTATAGGATCCACTTAAACAATAACTTCTTTATTACCTCCATAAAAAAAATAACATGAATAATAGTAACATTAATTTCCAAGCAAACTGTTACTATATAGTGTATTATATTGTTAATGAAGTGCTTTAATACGAGCATTATTAATATCAACGTGAAACATGGTTTGGTACTTCGATGTTAATATTAAAAGATTCGATAAAGAATATGATCAGTTTATTATATTTTATCATTTTTCCTAGTTCTCATTTTTCATTAAATTATAATAGTGCCATTCTATTTTAATGTGGAATAAAAAAGACTCAATGTAATTTTTACGTCTAGAGGTATTTCTCGTTGACGCAACCGTAAAAAGTATTTTCCTCAATTATATATCCGCAACAATATTGAGCCATACGAAATCGCAAAGCCGCATCATACAATCAAATGTTTTTGTGAGGGAAAACATTATTGCAATTGCAATATGCATGCAGACGCAAGTCACGGACGAATTCAGCGCGGACGCATAATTGCAGCTGAGCGAATACAATGGGCCGACTGTGAATTACGAGAGGCGAGAGAAGGATTGACTCCTCGCAGATTAATAACTTCCTTCCTCGGCCGAAGTTAGAGGCCTGTGACTAAATGCCGGGGAAAAGAAAGTTGGTCGTGAAACATTTACGGTGCCTCTCCCTATTGAGACGAAAAGCTTCACTTCTCTCTACAACTATGTAAAACTTTTTACTTTTACAGTTCATGAGGTTTTTGCATCAGCGGCGCGCAATAGAATAAAAATGAAACAAAATATGAAAAATTGAAAAAAATTGAAGAAATCATGTTTAAGTAATATTTCTCCTATTATATGTTTAGAATATACATGTGCGCACGTACAAAAACAATATAGCTTCCAATAAAAATTAACTAATAATGGAATTAACAATTGACAATTTTTGATCAATTTTTTAGTGGTCAATTTTTAGGTTTGATTTAAAATATATTAACCGTAAACAATTTTATTGCCAATATTATTTCGCAATCGTGATATAATATCATTATCGATAACTGTTCGATTAATATTTATTATAATGTACTATTGATATTTTGTTTTACCTACAAATGGGATAACAGTGTGTTACAAAATTAGATTAAACAAAAGAGTGAAAAACCGTCGTACTTACTTCTTATTTCGAACATACATATATCCTAATACTATGTATTGAAATTTACAATACGTGATCCTATTTAGCCGAACGATTCCACCAATGTTATTAAAATTTCAACGTGAGACACAATCTACGTCCAGCTACGTCTCCAATACATTTATTTATCACATTACGTTATTACGAGTATTGTAAGCTTATATGTATATAATGTCATTATTTAACGTAATTATTCCCAATAATATGCAATAACACGCGTACCGCATTTAGAATTCATCCTGTTCGAGCATGTATAGGTCTAATTTTGATGGAGCATATCATTAATTGTTATTTAATTTCAAATTATTTACATCACGAGTTTTGGCATTAAAAGCCAATTAAATAACGTTCGCTAAATGCGAGAAGAATAGCACCGCGCATGTTGAATTAGTCATTATTTGTTAATATTATTTACATATCGTTATTTTTCGACGGTTGTAGCTTGCAGTTTTTTATCGTGTGTAGCTAATTCGCATTACGCTAACGTAATTCAGAATCAGCAATGCAACATAAGGGGACTTCGGAGCAGCCCGGAACGGGTATGTGCCGATAACCCGACCCGAGTCGATTTAATAAGAAAGTTATCGGTTATCGAGCTCACTAAATCCGGCAGTTAGTGAGTGTCACGGGCCATATTGCCTCGTTTATCTTACATAGTCGACTGTCTACCGAGAGCTATGGATCTATTTGATATTCTAGCTGCGCGTTGCAGCCAGCCACACCGACCGATTCGCGAGTTTCGTATTGGGATACCATAAGTGTCACCCGATATTAAACGAAGACTCAGCTTCTAGGATTTTATCGCCCCGTCATTCGTTTGGCTCGTCGTTTCGGTTTGTCATTTTATCGATCGTTTTTATCGCCGCGCGGGATCTTGAGACTGTTGCGGTGCACGAGTTTATAAGGAAGAATCTTTATACCCTCTTTATATATATACCCTGAGATTTATGCTTCGACTCTTTGATATTTGATATACATGGTATACATTACGTGTATGCATAAAATAATATATGTAGATATATATATTAGTTTTGATGCTTATTCTTAATATTTAAATATAAGTAATTTTATTATCAGTCACAATTTTATCAATTTCATTATATTGGTTATATACGTTATCTTTTATAATAACTCGAAAAAAAGGTAAATTATATTGATAAGTTATGTTATATTCAAAAGATATTAGTGTACTGTGGTTTGTATATTTAATAAAAATTTTGAATTTGCGGTTGGTGCAAAATTGTTTTATCGAATTTAAAACTTTACTGTCAAATCATCCGATCAATGTGTCGACTGCGTAAAAAAATATATAAAAGGTAATATTCCTACAACAAGAGCATATAAATATATGTATGAATACACCCCTCTAACGCTATCACATATATAGTTATATCGAATATGTCAATATATCTCTATACCTCCGTACAATAAATCTATGAATCTGCCACCTAGCATTACGAGAGTGATCTATTTCCACCATTATGCTATTTTATTACCACCGTGTTGCGCAAATACATAAAATCCGTAGCGCGAAGAAAAATAGAATTGAAATTACAATTAATATATAAAAATTTAAGTGATACAGCACACGTGTAAATGTCATTGCAAGATATTTTGCATGATTCTACACCCGTGTCATATTTACGCGCAAAATTTATGAATCCATAAATTTACTTATACGCACGTATGTATAAAAAAAGTTTGCATGAAAAATGTCGTTAACTGGAACTGTGATAACGTCGAGCAAGACCAAAAAAAAACAACATTTTTTATAACAATTTTTGCAAAAGGAAGGTTTACGGTGTGTTTTATATGCAGTTTTTTTTTTTATTTCTCTATGTTATAAGTTTCTATATGTATAATCATATAAGGAAAGACTTATTGTTAAATATGTCTTTCCTATAAATTCTGTCATACGACTATCAATCTCTGCCTAATAACTTTTTAAAAAAATAAAAGAAAAAACATTGCATTCGATAAAAATAGCATCAAGACAAATATTATATCTCATAATAAACAAATATTAATATCATAAATATTATATCTCATAGAAATGGGTGGAGATATACATAGATACAACAGACAACAGACTGAAAATTACACGAAACTGTTTCTCAACATTTTATATGATGACATCCGTCAAAGCTAGGTGTCATTAAAGGCGTTTGCACCCATTGCATTTCGGGAGCAACAATCGTGGCTTTTAGGCAGTAGTACCTACGTCGACAATCCGACAGTCCTTTGTCTTGCACAAACTCATTGCGCTCTTGGAGCCGTAGTAGAATGGAATGCTAAATTGTTTCCCACTCTACGTGTATATATGCACACTGCGCTAAATCGCATAAAGTTTCGAGATATATAAATATTCAGCAAGAATGATATTGATTCAGAGAGTTAAATCTTTAATCGTAGCAACAAAACAACAATAACATTCATTCTATCTTTGGTATTTTTTGAAATGCTCTAACTTTGCGACAGAAATTTTTTCTCATAGAAAGGAGAAATACCAAACTTTAATTCTACAAAGATAACTTTCCGTAAGATGAGAAAGAGAGTACGACATAACGCAATTTAGAAATCTTGCGAGTAGGTACTTGTCGAGATTGCAGTTACCGCGGAAGGAATGCGTATTTTCATTTGAGAAAATGAAAACTATTTCTTGGCGGTACAGAAAAATCTGCCCCAGACACCGTTTTTCTGCCTCGGAACATACGCCAATACTTTTTTCCCCCGTTGCCATCTTTGAAGACGAATGGCATTTATAAAATAAAACGAGACACATCATATGTGCAATGCATCACGGAAAAATAGAAGAAAGAGAAAGAGGAATCACGCTAACAAAGGGAAAACATTTAAAAATAATAGTCGCACAACGTTGTGTTACATTAAAAATTCAAGAACTTCTTTCGTATCGCGACGAAAATACTTCATGATAGCAGATAGATTATTCAATCAGTTTAATATATCGTTTAAAACTGCTGCGTATTTTTCATTAAATAATAACTACAAATATCGAAGTACTTTAGTTTTTGAAACGTCTCAATCTTAAACTCGTATTATTACTTTGTATGACATATTTTTAGATGTTAAAATACTCTTTTATTATCGGAAACAAGAATTTCCTGTGACTGTAATGCAAAATAAGTACGCATAAATTTATATGCCGACTTGATAAATATAATGTGTAGATTGCCCGCATTGACCGCATTTGTAAAGGCTATAAATTTATAAAAGTGTACCGGATTGTAAAATGAAAAAGAACAGCTGCATCAGACGCGTAGGAACGGCGAATCCAACTGATTTATTCCCGAGTTACATTAAACTAAGGATCATAGTCAGGGTTCAGGCGAGACGTGTCCCCGAGGCACGCCGAGCAGGAATAAAAAAAATAAAAACACAGTTAATTGATTTTGGGTTGGTTCGCTCAAACCACAGTTTAATTTGTTATCATAAGGACAGTCGAAAAATTATTGCCGCCGAAAAGAAATCGAGGAAGGGAAACGTCGCTGTCTTAGGCTCGTAAAGACTCGTGCCTGGAATCGACTACTTTCGAGTTTACCAAATTATCATGCGTGAAGATAATATAATCAATCGCTTAAATCTGGAATACCAGAATTGTATAGGTATTTAAATAATTTACGGATAAATTCCAAAGTTCAATGTTCTCTACCAAAAATACATTATCAGCTCCAATCATTTATGTATGGAAATTGATAATACATTTATAGGCCAATATTGCAAATTTAATTAAATGGATATTTCCAGAATGGTAATATTATATTGTTGGAATGAATTTCTCGTTTTCGAAAATTGTTTCTTTCGGTAAATTATATTATGCAAATTATGCAATATTTCGGGATAATGTTACTTGTATCGTTAAAAAACGGTACTTGAAATATTTATAAAAGAAAATAGAAAAGGGCTTTCAAGAAAATAGCTCGCTTTTGGTCAGTAAGCGATAACAGCAGCACGGAAATTGGGAAAACAAATATCATTTTGCCAAAGGAAGGAAGAATTCGTCGGGGCCATTACAAGCAACTCACAATAACAACTTCGTGGCAGTAAAAGATCGAGGAAAAAGAAGTATACTGACAATGAGTGCTTGGGTCTTGTAAATGTACTTAGATGCTAAGCTTATAGTTTCCTAACACGCGAAGTGAGATGGATCGATCCGTCGGATTAATGGAAGATTCTTTATAGCAGGGAAGAAGAGAACAGTCCCGATATATTTACAAGCAGCTTCACATAAGGATAAGAGGAGAATAACTTAAAGTGTTATTATTAAAGTTAAAAGGCCGCGCACACGCGGATACTTCATGTTGCACGAAAATGCCGATAGCAATTTTTTAATTTAAAGTATCAGTCTAAGAATTTATTATCGAGATATTTATTATCGAGATACTTAATATTCAAAATTAAAAATTCATCGCGAACGATAGCTTCGACGTAAGTTTTCTATTAAAACTTCCTTTAAAAAAATTCCTATGCAGAATACAAGTTACGTTAATGGATTCAAATGCATTTCATTCTCGCTATCCTAAGAGCATCAAAAAGTTTTCATCTTAGCGCTGCGCGGCGCATTTACTCGATAGTTCCAGCGGCAATAACTGGTTCCTCAAGTTTCTCTGGTGGCGGTACTTAAGCACGTGACGATCGTCTTCGAAGAATCATACGTTATTACACGAGTCGCCGGCGTGGGAAGCACTTAAACTTAATCGATTATCGATGTTGCCTCTAATCCCGCTCAGACTCACGGACGTCTAAAACCGTCGCGTCTCGGTCGGGTAAGATTATACACGGCGAGATAATCGGTAGCCGCGCATGGGATGCCATTAATTAGAGCACGCGGCGCGGCGCACTTGCCTGGAATACCTTAATAGTTTGCTACATTACGTAGTTATGTACCAAGGAAAATCTACCATTCGCTTGGTATACTCTATTACTTTACTTAGTGGACCATTATTACATCATTTATCGGAGGAGATAGGATCGAAATGCCTCCATTGCTTGAAAAATCACAGTTATGCGACAGTACCTTAAAACAAATAACGTCTAGTCATAGGAAATAAATTTATTGTGCATGACTGGCAATGAGTGAACTCTTACATTTATAAAGCCCGAAAATATCTTAGGCCGGTATTCATAGTCGGATCTTATATAAAACCGTCTTAAGTATAATCTTAAGATGTTATATGAACCAATCACAATGCCGTATTAGCAGCTTAAAACATTACTTAAGGCGGTCTTAAAATAAGAACGGACTATGAATACCGGCCTTAGTTCTTCGAGATTTTTCATCGATATTTTTAACTTAACTCAAAGTAATATTTAAGAACGTTTAAAATATCTTTTTCCAAACATTTGGAAATAAAGATATATAATTTTTTATAATAGAACATGTTTAATAATTTATTTAATTATATCGTGTTGTTTCGGAAGTTATATTAATTCATTAAATATCCAAAATTATGTTACATTTGCTACATTTATACTACATTATCTACTTAAACTCTACATGTTCGAAAATTCCTACTACATCATCTTTTGCATCAATTCTTATGTTTAACTGTTTGCCCTTAATTTCATTAAAAAATGGAAATTATATTTGACATTGTATTACCTATTTATATCAAGCAATCAAAAGTACGTTTTCTGTGGAGTAATTAATTTCACGCGCTTTAAGCTCTCATTACGCGGGACTTAAATAACTTAATGATTGAATACGCGCGATTACCTAGCCAGCTTCGCTTTTTTCGCAAGTGCATTAACCTTCTCCCAAATAATAACGATGGCTCTTGATGACACATTGAGAGACGCGATACACTGCTATCATTACACGGATATAAGTTACACACATACGACTATGTTATTATTATCCATATAAATTACAACCGATTATAAATTAACCATAATAAAGCCTAACATATAAATTCTAATAATACAAAATTTCGAATATATATCAGTGTTAGTAATTAGTAATTTTTCAGTAATTATTAAAAATGTACATTTGGATAATTACGATTGTTGTTCTTAAGCTGGCTCCAGATTAACCAATCAAACGCGAACAACGATGAACAAACTTGCTTCAATAAATATAAATGGCATCGAAAATATTCGCATTGAAGCGAATTGTTCATTCGTGTTTATCCGCGTTTTACTTGATCCGGCTTAACATGTCTCATTCTACTGAATTTAATTTTCTATAAACTTAACTTTATTTTATTTTAAAACCCATGTAGAAGCGGTTTCTTTCCGATAATGTGCAGAATACTAGATATGATGTAAAACATTCAATCTATGTACCAATTTACTTGTAGTACTATATTCTAATCCAATCTTTACACGAACTACATCCAAAGTTACATTCAAACAATCTGTTGCTTTGCTGATCTGCTGAAGCTTAAATTTCATATTCAGTTACTTCCCTAGAAACCCGCTATTCGTCTCCTAGAAGTATCTTTCTATCTTTATGACAAACGATCATAACCGCCACACTATCACGCGCACTTCCTCACATTTCTCACAATATTTTTCTGGCGCGAGATCCAATAGTTGCAATAATTACGCAAAAGCATTCCTTCGAAATTGTCTTCGGAATACGCTCGATGGCCCGTCGCACTTATTCTGCGGGATGCTCTGGATAACCGCGACGACTGGTTTTACTGTAATTCACTCGCGCGGAGCTGCCATAGAATCCTGACTGGACTGCGCCGATGTCGTAGATGATGTCGTAGCCGACGCCGACGGGCCGGCGTCTCGTCGTTAACGAGAGGCATCGCCATTGTTTGCGGCCTAGTTCTGCCCGTCCGACTGATGGCTTTCTATGCCAAAGGTCCTATCTGTCGATACTGTCACGCGGTACGTGGACGCAATTTAAGTATTACCTCATTACGTCACTCTGTCCCGGACGCCTCGTTGCGGAAACTTGGGGGGACGGCTGGGGCGCAGCTAATGGACAGTTTCTCGCGAGGACGTGCTAGGGGAATCATTATGCATGCATATTATGCGAGGGTTGCGAGCGGCCTCGAGATGCGACTTGGGAATACCGCTCCGATGTGCGAGAAAAATTTAAGATAAGCAATGTTGTAGTACATGCATTCGCCATGTTCATTACACCGGAGTCTGAAACTTGATTATTAAAACACTAACAAGATATGATGATATATCATCAGAGCCCCAAGTTTTAACGTACGTTCCAAGTTTCGCCAGGGAATAGGAATTTCTTTGAGGAGTTTCTAGCGTGAGAAATATTTTCTATCGATTTTGCGCCGACGTAAACTGACTTCGCTTATGAAATCGGAAACTTTGTATTTGTACAAATTGCCTACAAATCTATTTTTTTATGCGCGCCAATTGTATAGCCTTTGTAGAGACTATACCGTCGAGGATTGCGTAAGGCTGCGGCTGTACAAGGTCAATATTTTTTCTTCGCAACAAAAAGCTGGACAAGGAAAACGGCTGGTTCAGATTATTCCCGCGTTATGGAACGTTTTCGAGAATAACTGAGAAATATGATGTAACGCCTTTATCCACTCGACTCCCCGCTCATTCTTCACCTTCCTTCACAGAATTACCTCGTGCCGCGTTACAAGCGGCATTTGTACAAAGCAGAATCGCTGTCCGCACGCATGCATTAGCTTGCGCTCTCTTATTCTCGACACAAAATTGAGTTCCACGGTGGTAATTCTTCAGCTGTCAGAAAATAGTAATACCCCAAGAACGTACGGAAGACGGAATGCTCGAAATCGAGACATTTTCGCGCTAATGGTATTCTTAAAAACGCTATTCGTCGCTTTATTTTTTAATATTTAAATAATAGATTCATATTCGTGTAAAACGCGATGAGTATTACAAAACTATTTCAAAATGTGCGTAACTGCATACAAATTATTAATACTATCTCGCGAGCTACGTTGATAGACACCAAGCAGCGAAAAAGACCGGAAACTTTCTTGATAGAAGTAACCGTTAAAGTAGCTGTCACTTGTATAATAGGCGACTCGCGGTACACTTGAGCCAGCGACTTACCGCGGCAAGAAGAAAATGAAGTTTCAACCGACGGAAACATTAATTTCAGCGGAAAGCCGAAGTGAATGGCGTATAACATCTTAATTCATTCACTCTTCCCTCGTTCATCTTCCATTTTCCCTTGTGTTTGGTTTGGCCCGGGAGTCTTACGTATGCATTAGCTTACAATGCGCTTGCTCTTAGCTAAGAAGCGAGGTTCGCCGCGACGATTTCACAGCCGGGCGGAGCTGAAGTGTTCGCGATCACCGCGACTCGAGAAGTGACTCGACCACGGTTGCCTCGGCACAGCCACGATTTTCTCGGTTCTATTTGGTCTCAAAACACTTCGGGCGGCCGCGCTCGCTCTTCTCGCATCAGCGTCGCTCTCGTTCGTTTCTCAACTATTCAATCTACCCATCTTTCTCTCTTTCTCCCTTACTCTGCCTCCAGCTTTCTCCTTTCAAAATGACAGGGATCGCGAAATGATTTACGCGCCGCTCGTACGTCTTCCTTTGTGTTTCAAATTTATGTATTCCGACGGAGAGAGAATTTTCACGTACCAAGGCTGACGACGTTCGCGGAGCAAAGTTTCTACAAAGTTTCTACAGAGTTCAATATATATATATATTTCTTTATATATTTTATATTCAATATTTTAGTTGTTTTGTATCTTATGTTCCAAAGGTATTTTAATTTACAATTATAAATTTAATTTGTAATCCACAAAGATTAGTATAACAATTACCTACTACAAAACCTTCAAAGATAAAACGTTATTTATACCAATGTTTATACCAATCTCTCTTGAAAATGTACATACTTTAATAATGTTAAAATTAATAATGTTAAAATGTACATACTTTGTTAATAATAAAGATATATATATGTATATATTTATTTATTTTCATATTTCTGTCTAGCCAATTTATTCCAAAATCATTTACGTGCTTTCAATAAGCTTTTAAGCCCTAATTTAACGCATGCTGTAGCGTTCGTGATTGTAACGCACGTTTGTGCATTTTATGTTTTCGTTGTGCAGTCGAATGCAGTTTCTATACATAATGATCAGTAATGAACTCGCGTACGATCGTTGAAACGACACGTTACGAACGCGGGTATGGCCATGTGTGAATGTTTATCACATCCAGAATTTGTATGAAAACGCATTGATAGCCAGTGCAAATAAGTGCGGCACAGAAGAATTGATCATAATACCAATTCGCAACTGTATTATATACCATTGTAATTTAACAAAATTACTCGGTAAACGAGTATTATGGGTCACCACGTATTAACGATCAATACACGCATCCACAATGCATTCGTTACGCGATAGTGAATATTGATTGGCCCGTATTAACATCGTCAGTACTTATAATAATAGATACCATCGTACATATCAATTAATTACGCGTGCAAATTGTATCTCATAATTTTACCATGCCTTATTTGCTACAGTATCTTGAAGAACATAATTAATAATAATCCATGTCCGCAAACGAATAAAATTTTTTTTCTTCTAATTTTACACGTGTCATTAAGCAAATTTTATAACGTGTGTCAATGCAAGTCAAACAGAAATTAGTTGTGTCTAGAAATAAGATGTTAATTTAATCGATATACACACACGAGAGATATTAAATTAATCAGTATAAGATCATATAGAACAAAAGTGAATATCGAGCGGTCTGAAACCGTAAAAAGAGATTCACGTAACGAATCTGGGAATATCTACTTCCGTATCCTTTTTTTATTCGGATGACCAAGTCTAAATCAATTTTTATGCAAATAAGTGCAGAGCTTCCATGCTGCGAGTTCCCGAAACTCGTCCGAGATTTTTGTTCATCGATTTACACCCGTTTATATGCGGTCATTTCTGGTGTGCGTACGTATACGTACACACACATACATAGTATAAATAAATAAAACTGCATCCGTGACTATCGCGAATTCCAGCGCGCATCTGCGTACTTTATTTTAGCAATCGGTGCGGCACAATACACGCTTGTATGCTCGAGCACACGCGTTCCCTCGCTTAAATGTGTGCAAATATCAATGAAGTTTGTCAAACAAATTGTTTATACCGGTGCCCATGTATCGCCGAAATACATTTCGCCTGACGTCGCTGACAATGTAAACTGAAAATGTTTGTAAACTGAAGACATTTTTTAATATTGAAAAATTAGATTGGCGCGATGTATTTCGAGCGGGTCTTTCTTTCTCCCTGTGCGTCATATTTTTATACTGATCGTCACTTTGTGTTTCGAAAGTTACTGGGAATATGGCTCATGCGTTACGTGCACGTTCGCGTTTGTAACAAAACGCACGATGGACAACACTGTCGATACTGTTTATTTCTACGGCGCAACAACACTGAGAGATAGGTACTCGTGTGAAGAGTATATTTTACTTGAATGCGATGAAATGCATTTGCAGCATGCGCATTTTTATTTAAAGTAAGCTGTCTGATTAACAAATAGGACGAGTGTTATGTGTTATGTTCAATGCATTACCTACATCCCTTGTTTCTTTCGCTCATTTTAGCGATATTTATTAATGGCTATTGATTCAAATGTTATAAATAAAAGCAATAATATATTGTACATAAAAAATGATTAAATTGGATTGTATAAAGACAATAGATCCAAACGATTAACGTAGATCAAGATTATATTTCACTGCGCTGTAAATTAATTATTATTGTCAAATAAAGTACTATCACGTTACATCAGCAGACTTCAAAAACTTATTTATCAATTTCAATATAAGAGTTAAAACTTTTCACGATCTTACTTATTCTACAGCAACCGCATAATTAATGGATTCGCTTGTTCAAGCAAAATGTTCCATCCTTTGTAATACCACATATCAATCTGTTGTCGAAAAGAATCCCTCCTTCACACATGTTGCGCACCATATACATATCAGAACACCGCGTATACTTCTTCGGACAAAGATAGCGTGGGCCGAGAGAAGCCCTAGTGGGCGGAAAATCCGAGCTCTTTCTGCATTCTGTGTGAAACAGCATGACCGATCCTCGAATGTGCGAAACAAACATTGTCCCATAAGCGACGGTCGTTATTTATGAGACACTGATACAAGATACAATAATTGTTTTACGATAAAGGTGATTGCCACATAAGGACCGATCTCTGTTTTGGCCTATCAAATCCAAGAGCGGTATATTCTGGAGCTAATAAGCAGGACGAGCTACTCTCCACCAGTTATCAAGATAAGCAGGTCGCTATCTGATGGAAAAAATTTAATAGCACGCAATGTGATAGACTGCGTAGGTAATGTTAATGTGTGATTTGCTTTAAAAGTATATGTTCAATACTTCGCAAAACGATATAATAAGAAATCTTAAACACGTATTTAATTTTGCATGACTTTCAAGTTAGCAAATCCGCGATAATGCGAAGAATAAAATCGTAAGGAAATTAAGAAATATTCGAATTTTTCGAATTTTAAGAAATATTGCCTAAAATCTATGAGTACCTATATCAAGCACTCTATAAATAAATGTATTGAAATATGCATTCAGGCACAATTTTATGAATCCTCTCTTCAAAGATAAACAGATACCTCTTGAAACACGAAAGAACTGTAATTTGGAAATAAAATAAGAAATGTTACGAACCTATGCAAGACTTAAAATAGATTCTACAATCTATATTGTGTAGCCCACACAGTAAATACACATTGATTGATAGGCCGAACAAAAAGAAATATAAATTAATTATCCCTATATGTATTATGAGTAAAACGCTTTTCGAGACGTTTTAAGTTGTCAATGGTTTAAGCAATACCGATTTAAACATCGTGCGATATTAATCGATATATCTCGTTCTCTCTCCTCTCTCTTATAGATTTATCATTGTTTCGTAACAGGTGTACAGACGCGTAAACGTTCGTTTCCGCGCGCGTATTTGCTAGCGTATTAAATGCTACAGTAACGTTAAATCGTTCGCGTACATCGATATATGCATAAAGGTCACCCGTGATTTACCGCGTACAGAAGTGCAGGTGCGGCACGACTATAATCTCCATAAGCGGGTAAAATTGCATAACGCCATTTGTTGCGATAAACTCGGCGACATTTCTGTCGGTTCTTTTCACGCAACGGAGACATGTGGCCTGGATTCTCCTTCAGATGACATCGGATTAAGGATATATTCCACAAATTCTGCAAATCGCTCCAAGATAACAGATTTTTTATTTACAGTTGTCAGAAGAAATGTCGGACATTTCCGGATTCTTATGAATCAAGTGCGGTATCTCGTGCATTTGATGCATTATTCGGAGAATTCTAAAATAGAACACGGCGGTGCCGAACAATGATAAACATACAATATACTATATAAGATCATGAAGGAAAACGTGAAAGAAAATATCTTAAAAGAAGCGAAAAGTATAATACGATCTATAACCGCTGTTGCAATTGGAAAAGAAAGATCGTCAACAATTGCTTCAAGCGGACGAGTGTAAAATTTATGATATATTATATACTGAATTTAATTAAACGTCTTTTCACACCTCCAGTCTATTGCCTTGATTTATGATGTTGAAAGAAAAAAGCAAAAAGTATCATTGAAATATATGAGATTTTTTTTCTTATTTTCTTAATCAACGTTTGCTTTCATTAAAAATTTTGCTAAATCTTACAATTAGTGTTAAAAGTGACTTTAACCATTTATGACGAATACGTTTATAAATATACTCGTTTTTTCTCGATCTACACGGAGTATTTATTCCACATGTGTTTTTTTATATGCGGCTGAGAATCGCGTAAATGGAGTCTGCCAGTACACAAAAATACGTAAAAGAAAAGCCCGTGTATGTTGTAAAAATATTTATTTTACATTTATTTTGCTTTATTTGCACAAAGTGCAAATTATTTACCACGTAAAAAAACCGCGTAAATTAAGGGATGAGTGTACTTAACCATGTAGTGGTCGTGCGGATGACATTAGTCACCCACGTGCACAATATGTAACTTTTTATGTATTTTAATGCTAATTTTAATTAATATAAATTTAAGTTTAATGGTTAATACATGTATTTAAATAAATAATATGCTCGATCATAACATATGTCTTTATATTTTAAATCGTCTTTTAAAAATGGATGAGAAACAGATGTCATCCATACGACTTCTAACCGCCCATTTAACAGCGTGACCACTCTAGAGTTAAACATTTTCTTCTTTTCGTTATGGATTGTAAAAAAAAGTATATTATTTTGAATTATCTGCTTGAGCGGTTGTGAAATTTAACGAATTATTTTCTACACACCTGTATCAAAACAATTCCTAGTATTTCACACAAATTTCTCGTTGAAAAGTATCTCGCATATTACTGGTGGTTATGTAACGTAATGTGATTAAGGATACTATAATGGAGATACGCGCGTTATGGCACTGTAAAACATTGTAGTCTTTCATAGCTTACGACCTCGGTTTCGACCTCGCGGTTCGTCGATCGACACGGAATGCGACGACCCCACGGAACGCAATTACGGTCGTTTACGGTTTTGTCACGGCTATTCATCCAGGAATTGCGCGTTCAACAGCTAGGAGTTGACGAGCCCCCCACGTATTCCTGCCTGCCGTGATTTCTCATGGGACTCCAATCGACGACGGGGTTTCTCTATCTCTCATTCCGAGACACTCCAACCGCATCCGCATCCGTCGTCCTCCTACGGTTCTTTCCTCCCTCTAGAGACCGTCACCGACCGCGGCAGATACAAATCAGGATCCGACTATGCACGGTTGTCGCGCCTGAGCTACGATTTAAGCGACGTGCCGTCGAATTAACCGTGATAGGGCGGGCAACGAGAAGGAGAGAGAGAGAGAGAGAGAGAGAGAGAGAGAGAGAGAGAGAGAGAAACAGCTACCAAAAAAGGAATCCTAGTATTCAATCTTCTCTCATTGTAGAGACTGCAGAGTATTCTCGCTCGTTATGTTTTGCACCGACTTTTGATAAAGATTATCATTCATAAAGCTGAATCTCGAGATGTACCCTGCCCCTATGCTTTGCAATTTCTGTCTAGTATATAATTGATTTAAATTAATCAACAGTTTATTATTTCAAAATTTTCTCTATCAGATTTTTATTAGGATAGGCGCCGCTGAATTTGCTCTGTCGCGGAAAAATTTAAATCTTTAGATGGTAAAAATGCGATTATGTTATAATAGAAAAAATGTAATGCTAATGAATAAATTAGATGTAATTTAAACTGCGTATTCATCGATAGCCAAGTTCATAAAAAATTAATTAGAAAACTAAATAGAAAAATAAATCTTATATCAAGAGACACGGTAGTGTCTCGCGCCAAGTACGCGCGGAGCGAGACAGCCGTGGCTCTATATACGCGACGCGACGAGTTGCGAGTACGTTATAATAAACACTCTAGATTCTTCTTTTCATACAAGTGACACATTTTCGTGTAATCATAATTTTATTTGTAATTACTAATTACACTACTAGCGCAAAGCTTCATTGCGTTCGATAGTACTTCACTTTATTTTCACCAACTAGCAAAACAGACTTTATGGACCCAGTTAGTTTGTTTCAAAGTGACACAAGTACCGCTGCGTCGTATAAATCCTCGCTTCTCGCGAAAGTAAGAAATTTTTCGTCTCAGGGGAACAGTCTCTCTCTCTCTCTCTCTCTTTCCATTCACTTGTCTAACTCCCTCCACTTGGTTCGTATGAAAGCCGTCGCAAATCTCCGCAGATAGAAATCAACTTCTGGTTACGGTTGTCACGCGTATAACGGATTTAATCGCTATGCTTGTCAAATTAACGGTCATGGAATTAGAGAACGAGCAAACACTAAGACCAAACGTAAAATTTTTTTCTCGTTGTCATGTACAGAATAGCTTGCTCTTAAATCTTTCAGAATAAAACTCGTAATAAAAATAGAAATCCATGTTATTTCAAACGTTTAATAATTAAAAATTTTTTTAACAGATGCCTTTTTAGAACTAAAGTTAATAATTCACTCATTTTATATATCTTTTTAACGCAATATTTAATAATTACTTTTGAAGTAAATTATTTTGATAGTCATTAAACAGTTTATTATATCTTAAGATTAAAAACTTGTGTGGAGCTTAAGTTTTAAAGCTTTCTGCAAGTTCGTTCTTGGAATTTCGCAATAATCGAGAAATCTCAGTAAGCTGGAATAACCGCGGGGGACGGGATAACCACGGTAAAGTTAAAAGGATTCAAACATTAACATAATTCTGCCTATGGAATACCTAAACAAGGTTCCACAGACCATTGTAAAATCCACCCTTAAGCTGTGAATGGCGTGCCGCGATATTGAACCTTTTCCCACACCGGCTCGCGAAAAATTCCTGTTCGCACACGCGATGTCTCTCTCGCCGTCTAAGAAACAGCGTGGAGTTAACCGGAGTATTCGCAGTTTATAGCTGATCTACAAGATTCAATCGTCAGCCAGACAGAGCTTGCAAAGCACTTTTTCCTATGCTGAGGTTTGAGTTCTCATAGTAATTCTACTTGCAATTATGTGTATACTAAAGTACCTATAGATACTAAAGCGCATCG
Organism: Leptothorax acervorum; assembly: GCA_035220615.1. Lineage (NCBI taxonomy): Eukaryota > Metazoa > Arthropoda > Insecta > Hymenoptera > Formicidae > Leptothorax > Leptothorax acervorum. Next base: position 1,530,083 of record JASTWQ010000019.1, read on the forward strand.
AATAAGTGACCTGGGCATGTATTATGGAACTTTTCGGAATGGATTCCAATCGGATCGAATTATTCCGTTTTTACTAGAAAACACAATAGAAATAGATATCTAGGAAATAACTAAACAATTCCGATCAGAATCCATTCCGAAAAGTTCCATAATATGTACACAGATTTATTAATAGCTGTGAAAACGGTGATTTAAAATGGACGCACAAAAGAATGTTGCATTAACTACTGCAAAGTCAGATATATTTCATTTTATACAGTGGAAAGAATAGCGGATAGCAGAAAAACGATAACAAATGCATAATGCGTTGTAATCTTTTCCAAGGAAAAATATCGAAATAAGTAGAAGATCGAAGGAGGCTCGAGAAGCATGGCGTTATTAAGCGAGTGCCCTGCCTCAACCTCGTCACTTTCGACTGATCGCTTTTCCGATAGTTAATGATCGATCGCGATGCGCAAGCTGTACCGGCAGTAACGAGCCATCACTGCCGGTTCTTTCGAGCGTATGGAAGCGTTCGTGTACATGGCGTGTCTGGCCCGTTTTTCCCGCCTCTAAGCGGGAATCCGGCGGCATTGTCGGAGGAACAAACGATCGTCTTCTTCCCTTGCGCGGCACATTACCGTTCTGCTCTCCTCGCAAGTAGAAGAGTTCTTTTTATTTAATGCGAAACAAACGGCCGGCAGACAGCTGACGTAGACGGACAAAGACGACGGACAACTTTACGCGACCAGCATAAAAGGGTTACAGGACTAACAAATTCGCGAGAACTATGAGTTTCCTCCTGGTCTCCCCCCTCTCTCTGAATTTCCGAGTTGCTGAGTTGTGAAATAACACAAGAAAGCGGCGACGAGACGCGGATTTATGAATTCTTTGATAATCCCTTCTTGCGCGAAAAAAATTATTTCTACGTCGGAAATTTTGTTTATGCTAGCGACTTGCAACAAATGAGATACCTAAGTTTAGCGCAGTGATGATTATTTGTTCGAAGAGTTGACACTTCTCAAGATACTTTAACTTCCAAATGAAACCTAGATTAACTTCAACTTATAGAGACGGTAGAAAGATCAGAAGAACTTCGAATAATAATAAACGCGATGAAAAAATCATGCTTTAATTTTCAGTTGACATTTAGAATTCATTTTTATTCCATCTCACGATCGTCCGTGTGATATTGGTGCAAGATAATTCTTACGATTCTATGTGTCTAATAATAAGTTAATATATTTGCATAGCTGATGACGATATCAAGATCAAATCTTGATTAAATCTTGATTAATATATAGACACAATGTCTGACGAGCTGTCCGCATGAACATCTGGCTAACGAATCAAGCGGAGCGCGATGATTATATTAATATCCGGTTAGCCCGCAAAGTAACAGCCCGAGTGCTATTATGCTTAACGTCGTCTAGACGCTCTGCGACCGAGCGTAACCACTGATGAATAATTTATACGTTCCGAGCATATATGGGGCCTGACATTTGTTGGCGGTTGCCGCGCGAGGATAGAATAGTGGCGGATTTCTCTGTAGGAAATGTGGTGCAAGATCCCATTAATAAATTATCACCTCGTGAAGAAACGATAGCGCGAACGATTGACAGCTTATGTGATTTGTTAGACAAGTAAAAATATAAAGTGTACATAATCCATAACACGCATTATTCAAAGGGTAGGACAACTTTTGTAAAAATCTAAGTATCAACTATTCATCATCCCATTGTAAGTTTCCTACCGCAGAAGAGAAACTCGTAAAACGCCGAAGGAATAATTTCGATATTGGAAAGAGATTTTAAATAAAGCATTCTCCTATGCTTCACGCAAGCGTATTCGAGTACAAGCCATTGTTCATGCGAACGTAGCTTCCTTATGTGTGCGCAGCTGTACTACTCCAATCGGCTTAGAAACTTAAATTTCCGTAGGTATATAACATCCCCGCATCCAGAAAACAGAAGATTCCGCGCATTTCGTTACCGCAGAAACACAAGCAAAACACACGCGGATGCTCGCATATGCGTGAAGCATGCGAATATTACTTCCTAAAGTATATATTTATCTACCGATGTCGATCGTGATCGAGGTATTCGGTCTACATTATCAAATATCCCCGTAGTTTACTTTCACGCATCTACCTCTGCGGAAGTTCCGCGAACATATTTACTTCCGCGAAAGTTGGCGTATATTTGTAAAGCTTGTAGGAATAAGACTGAACTACAAATATGTGTTCGAGCTTATTAGTAATTTTTTTACAGTTAGTACATTCTACCGCAACAAGTGCTGTTATTTGAGTAGCAAATAAACTATAAGCGTGCACAGTGTTGTGCAAATTCGATCCCGTATTAACACAAGTACTGTAGGATAATTAGATTGCAGTAATGTAGAAAAGGTTTTTTTCCAATTTAAAATGCAAACAATTAATCTGCAGTAAACAATGATAACTTTAATAAAATAAAATTGTAATTGATGAGTTATTCGTAATCTCTATTGTATATATGTCATGCATGTATGATCTTTATTGTATTTACAGTTATCACTGTTGCAATCCAATACAACTTCTTTTTAAATAAAATATTTAATATCTATATCAAAACATAAAATTTTCTTCGCCAGTTAATGTAATTCAATTAAAATTGGAATAAAATTCCTAGTCGAAGAAATAATTCAGAAATCCTACCGCTCGAATGTATTCTCAATATATGTCTATCTCTCAAGCACTCTCATTTAAAAAAAAAAAGAAAATAAAATATACGAGTACGCGTCGGAGTCTGCAAATATCGATCGCGCTCTTTCAGACTGCATCGTCGACATGCTTCTTCTCCGTTTTCACTATTTTTTTTTTTCCTCTCCTGCCGCCTTTACCCACTGTCTCTCCCTCATCGTGTCTCGTATTCTTTATTCGTATATCGTACGCATCACACCCGGATGAGCCAGTGGTTCGTACAATCGTTCTCTACCCCGATGTGCACGTGGTTTCCACATCAAAGAAAGCTATTTGTTAATGAGGCGTAATTATCCCGCTCACAATGGCAGACGGCAGCACGCCAGTGTAAAATCAGTTGGGGGTGTCGAGAGTAAGCGATGAGCAAGGGTGGAGTTCGGACTGCGTTTGTTCTAAAGAGAGACAGGGGGGTTCCACAGTGTCGTCATTCGATGGATTTAAGCAAACTATAATAAATTCCAAGAATTCGCAGCAGCAAAAATACATGAAACATCTTTAGATAATTAGAAAGTATAATGTGCACTTATTTTTTATTAAATTACAATTATATATAATTCTTAATAAATTATATTTTACCAAGCCTTTAGATATATGATGTTCTTATATTTATAAATAAATGCTGACTATAAAAGTTAAAAATTTTATTAAGTAAGTTGTTAAAAACGTTCTTTATGCTGCGTTTATGTTCTTATATTTCGTTTTAGCGAGAGAGCTAGTAAAAATTATATGTAAAGTAAGAATATACACTATAATACTAAATTATTCCTTATCTCATTATATTAAGTAACTTATATTACGAAAATGAATTTTGAAAATGTTATGTAAAATATTCTGCTAAATATCAGGATTATGCTAGATCTCATGGATTCACCAAACGCTTTTAAGATTTTCCAGTCACTTTTTATCTTTTGTCATAAATATAAAAAAATTCGTAAAATTACTGAGTCACTGCATTGCATCAGCAAAAAGTCCTGACTTAATACCATCTTTTTACCTGTAGGTTCTACGATGTGTCTTAAATGATCAAGCAAGGGCTAAAAAGTGAAGATAACGTTGGAAGCCGGTCAGACGGAGAGCAAGAAAGCGAGTGGAAAAAAACAAACTAGATACTTCTTGTTGGTCGATTACGCTACCCTTTTCCAAGATCTCGAACTATCTCAAACCGGATGAATTCAACTTCGAGATAATTACGACAAGCAGAGGCGATCGTATTGCGTTTCATCCGCAATTTACGTTACGTATAAGAAATGTTCCATCATAACTACGTATTGCTACACGTATAGGACTTTGAACTGGCTGGAACTCGTAGAAATCGAAATAAACGTTGCGGTTAATTGCTCGATTATGGAAGTAGATCGATTATGATCGGCGAACGAGTAACTGAACCGTTCGGAAAGCGTCGCGACGCGTCCTTTAATAACGCGAGCGTTGCTGGGTTAGTTTGGGACGCAGGTGATCATCGAGCGATAATGGTATTAATACATCATCGCACCCCCCGTGTTATGCCTCGCCGCTCCCTGATTGCACAGTAACCGCGCTTGCTATATGCGTTTTCTCACCCGAAACCGGAGCGACAAATACGAAACGTGTAAGCAAGGAGTCTAGCATTCACTATTATAAATGCTAAAACGATATTAAAATAATAATGTTTAGCATTGATATAATTACTGATGAGAGAAGTCAATTAAAATATGCTAATACGAATTCCGTAAACATAAACGCAAAAATTCATAATTATAATTCATTTTTTGTTTTCTCAATTAATGTACATATTCATCCCAACGCAAATAAATTTATATTAAATACACAATAGTAAGACTTAAATAAGTACAATATATATGATCCTTAATTCTTACATAGAAACACTTTATTCGAGATAAAATAGTTCTTTGGAATAAATGAAGAAAAAGTGGTATTTAATAACGCTTTATAAATTCGTCTGCTTGTATACAGACCACCAGTCTCTAAGGACTGTTCTGTTAGATTAATAAGCCATCGCGTTGTTGCGGGACCGGAAGAGTATCGCGATTGCTGTCCGAGAGATCGGAGATCCATAATAGGCCAGCAAAACCTGTCCCCGTTTTCCGTCGAGATCCGGTATCTTGTGGTAAGAATCAAGATTCCGTGGCTACCTCCCTGTTCCTTCTATACCTTCGCCACCGCCGTTCTTGTCTTTCTATTCACGCTGACGAGATGTGACAGCGGTGATGTGTTTGTGTATCACCGGTATTATCTATACCGCGAATCGACAACGCTTGATTATGCGCGTCCATGCGTGCTGTCAAATTGTTACCTTGTGGCCACACACGAAGTGAAGTTGCGCCCGTATCTTTAAATACGGAGCACTGATTCATGTGAACATTAATTTTATTTTCGATAAAAAATATTCGATATATGTGATTGGATATTACATAATAATCTTCTCTTCAATAGAAGATTAATTTCCAGTTCAAATAATTATTTGATATATAAAAAACTAGTTTATATGTAGATTGTCTGCTTTTTGTATCCAATATTTTGCAAATTTTCATAAATTTTTAATTGATACTGATAAAAAAACAAAGAATATAATAATATAAAAATAAATAAAATCTCTTTTCCTATAAATGTAGTAAAGTAATATTGTTATCAAAAACCTTCAATGCCTAAAATTCCCTAATTAGCATTTTTATAATTTTAAATGTTTGCACACACGCATACGCACACGCACACACGCGAACACGCGCGCGCGCGCTCACACACACACACACACAAGTTTATCTTACATCCAAAAGAATAATTGTTACAGAAATTACGTTACGCTAGTAATTAGCTCAGCTTTTTATTTAATTATATCATTATTGCGAGCCAGCACAATATATAAATCTATAGGTATAAATAAATATGGTGACTGCAATTTTTGTACATAGATGCCATTAAATTGTTATTTGCTGACACTATTCACTCTTAAATCTGAGCCGAGCGGAATTCACGACAAGGTTGACATTTCTCGGAACTCAGTTTGCTTTAAAAATTTATTCTGTTTCTATTCTAACTTTCGATTCCGCGACGTTATAGTCTTGTCGCAGATTATCTCGTACCTCGCTTTAAAATTTCTACGAACGTAATAATGTGTGACCGAAAACTTCATTGTATGTAGAAAGAATAACGTTACGAATTGCTTCTTTCACATTATAAAGTATGTATTAAGATTTGCAGAGTGCAGTGTAGAATGTAAAGTAGTCTAATTTGCGTAAGATTTTCTCAGTCTCTTTTGTGAGATATGTTAAATGTTACAATAGGCAACGTTTTCACATTAAATTATGACCGCTTTATGTTAAACTTTCATATAAAAAGTGTAAATGTATCGATTCAAACGAGCAGTTTACTCGTTTTAACGTAACTCGGATTAACGTAAGTTTCAAAATTTCAGAGCAAAACCTCGTAAAATCGCTATGCAAAGCGCATAGCGATCATTTAAGGTCGACGAAGAAGGCCACTGTGACGGACACTAATTAATTATCGGAGACGAGTTAATTTCATTAGAGTCCTCCCACTGAGTGTAATTGTTCTTGAATGATCCTCTGTCCTTACACGTTCAATCTCTTAGACGTCATCCATTAGCGTAATTCAAGTCTGAATGAACAGTAGAAGTATTAAAAAGTCCACTAAACGAACGTTCACCTAATAAATGAGACGATTTCAATAAAATTATCTGAGAATCTCGGAATTAGGAGATTGTTTCACTTTATAATAACGTAAAAAATTTAGAAGTTTTTAACATTTTACCATTATTTTCAAGTAATACATAGTGTCATAACGTATACAAAGATTATATAAATGTGAAATTTACAAAGATGTATTAAAATAAACAACATTTAATGATAAATAATTCCTTATAATTGTTTTGCGTTCAATTTTCTAATAAACAACGTCATGATTTTATATTTTTAACATATACTAACAATAAGATGTAATATTATCGGTTTTTCAATTATTCTACGACTTTGAGAAACTAGATTCTCTCCAAAAGCCAGTTCTTATTCCGACTTCATTATTGAATTTTCAAGGATGTCTGTCACTAGGGCAGAAGAACAGATATTATATTGTCGAGAAATATCACGTTTACAAGGTAGCAACAACCACATTATCCTACGAATAAATATAATGATACAATAATATTCTTTCCTAAGATACCTCCAAGTATTATTTGATAATATTCAATACCCTTCGATCGTCGACAGGATAAAAGTTTCAATATATCAAAAATACGCGACCATTTCCAAAATCATCCAATCCGTAAAATCAATTAGTTAAGTAATTAAATTTTTTCACAAAACACGGAAAAATATTGTCGAATTTTTATAAAGGTAGTTTTAATCATGAAAAAATTATAATTTTAATAGATGTAAATTTATTCTTGACAGTTTTTAATTTGCTCGAAATGATGGAAATAATGAATTTCCAATTCCACCAAATGCTGTTCAATAAATCAAAAGTAAAATTATCGCATGTTAATATCTGCTCCAACAATGTCGAGAGAAAAATTCACGAATTTTTAGTTTTTACTAAATTATATACAATATTTAACATTTAATTAATCCAATTAAAAGGCTATACGATATGTTAAAACATGTTTTAATAAAATATTTCTTATCAAGTTTAATAAAAAAAATCCATCGAAATTAATATATCTTTTATAATTTTATACAAATTACTCGATACAATTTACGTTACATATAATATTTTATAGAAATTACGTCTTTAAAAATATATCTTTTAAGTAATTACAACGCAATATTATTTATTTAGAAAAAATAGGAATAACCTAAAGATGCTAAAAATAATTTAATCGTGACTTTTCATCACATATCTGCACTTTCTATCGGTTTTAACGAAACGGAAAGTGCTAAATTAACCCCACCTATATACAAGACGAAAGTTAAATGTGATAAAGCAACCGAAACTTCATCCACTACCGTCGATCCGTGAATGATTCTATTATATGCATCGAATTCCATATCCGTCGAAATTTGCCTCCCGCGGCGACCTCGTTTGTCGTTACTATTCCGAATATATTTCATATTCCGACGAATTATACAACTTTGCAACCGCATACAAATTAAATAAGCGATGCGTTTATTATCAAATGTTTCTCCTTCTTTTCTGATAGCATAATGCAATAATGAAACTAAATTTCTCTTTTGCATAAATCCGATTTCCAAACCTAAAGTATTCTATCCATTTATATTGTTAAAGTCATATATAAATCTCATACATCAAATTAGATAAAAAAATATAAATTTGACAAGATAAATGATCGAGATCATGTGCTATCAGATTACTTTTACAGATTGTAATAGGAGAAGCCAGAAGAAAAAATGGCTCCCTTTTTTTAAATTTTTGTAGTGTCCCTAATTTAATAAAAAATTTTAACACATCTACATTTAAAGTCTGATTTATTTGTCTTCTTTTAGATTAGATTATCTTTTGCTACTTTTCTTCAATTATTCACGGCGCTATCAATAGTAAAAACAGTGTGGTGAGCTCGAGTCCGTGAGTTCGCAAGATCAAATAACTATACGAATTAGTCTTCTCCCTGGGGAAAAGGAGATAGAAATTAAACGGATGGTTAAAGAAAACAAAACGTTGGAAAGTTTGATGGTGAACATTACAGATCAATGGACGGTACCATTATGCGGTGAAGCATGCCGAAGTTTGGCTTCGACGCGATCAGTGATTGCGTGGGCGATCGTTGATTACTCCCGTCGCGCTCTCCGCGTGCAATCGGTTGCGAAACTTTAATTAAGGTCTGCACCGTGACCGAAACGACCGCGACGGGACGATAACGCGAGAGCTCTTTATATCGGCGCATGTGGGCGATCGGTTTTATAGCCTTCGAGCTTGGAAAAGAAGCCGTCAGCAGAAATAATACGTGTGAAAAAAATGATATGTCCCTAAAAAAATATTCCCCTTTCCGTTACTATAAAATGTTACGAGCAGCAATTTTGTGCCACACCTAAAGAAATGCATTTGAGAGACGATATATAGGTACACACTGAATATAGTATGCAAATAAAAATAAATAAAGTAAAACTCTAAGGTAAAAATAAGTTAAATATTAAAAATGACGTTGATTAAAATATGTTAAAGTAATAAAATTATCAATAAACAATTATCAACTTTAATAAAAGTGCCTTAATTTTTAGCTAAAGAATAACTAAAAGTGTTATACTCATGATAATTTTATACTTTAATATCTTAAATATGCATATAGTTATATATTATTCTATCAATTATATAGAAATATAAGCTAAGATTCAATGAATAATCCCTGGTATGCCTATCCTAATGTTTTAGAAGAAGTTGTGATAACATAATTTGTATAATTAGAAATTCTCTTTAAAAGTCTCTAGCTCAAATGAAATTGTAAGCGAAGAAACGAAGGATTCAACCACTAATTAAAAGTTGCACTTTGAAAGTTTAGTATTGAAGAGTTCCATCAGCACGTTCGTCTTATTTTACTATTACGGAGCGTTACTCCTGAACGTGAACTTTAGTATATTATTAGTGGCAATCAAGGTAAACCTTCCGAAAGTTCTTATGCGAGACGTCGGGAACAATCCGCCGTTGAAACGTTTCTCTAACAGTTTCTTAAGTCTTAAGGAATTGTATAATACGCCGGTATTAGCTTTCCCGGCCGCGGCGGTAGCATTTTTATTTGTTATATCAACGACTTAGATATGATAAAATGTATAGCTAATACAGCGAAATCACTTTTATCAATTCGTACATTGACGGACTCGTAGTATCAACTTGTTACGTAAAGCTAACGATGGCGCGGTTTAATTACCGGTAGTAAAATCACAACCCGACGTAACACGCTGACGATTTAATAGGCGAGCACCAGGATCTCAATAAGCTTGCAAGTGCGAATTTCAAATAGAAATATGAGTAATTCAATGTCCAGTCTTGCCTTTCTCTCTCTCCTAGTTTATGAATTGCAGTGGTGATTTACATAGATTGCACGAGACCAGAAGTTACCGATTATGGATCATGGATCACAAATTGTTGCGTGTCACACGCAATCGCGCCGATCTTGTTAAGCTTTTAAATAAAGGCTTACGTTCAGCAAGGACGATTTAGTGTAAAAATGCAATGAGCAAGACACGTAAGGTTGCAAAACGATAAATAATTTCTCTAATTGCAGAAAAGTCAACATCTTTTCATTTTTATTAACTCAAAATCAAACTGCATTATTTAAAAATAAATATATCTTCTAATAATGAATAATAATACTTTCAATCAAGTAAATGCATCAAATTTTGATTTAAATCAATCGCAGTTCATATCAAGACGGATGCAAATGGCTTAGTTCGTGTAATTAGTTAAGCGAAGCATCAACGAGATAACTTGAGCAAGAATTTCAATTTCGACTGTCAAAATGCAAAACAGTTGTTGCGTAATTCTACAACTGTGATTGCGCAATGATATTCGTGTTTAGAAAATACAGCGTATTGCGGAAGCGGAATGAGCAAACATAACGGTCAAACGAGAAACGCAAGTTAATAGTCGGAATTGTGAGTTATTTCACATTCCAATATTACACTCCAATTTATGACCCACATCAATATATTGTACGTTAAGGTATAAAATTACTTTAATTTTTCAACTATCGCGAACATGGGAAGCTTATGCGAACTTGTTGCGATCAGCAAGGGATTTACGAGCATTGAGAGAAAATCAAACAGTTCGCGTATTGGGCGGATTCCAATAATGTAAACTCGAGATTAATAAATCTGACATGCAATATGCTCGACGTATATGCGTGTATCTACAGCAATAAACGTGTAATATCGGTATTTCAAATAAATACGCAGTCACATTTCAAATCTCTCAATTCCCCGCGGTGAAGAAACACGGTGTTTTCTGTCCCTCGATACGTCACGAATAAATTGTCTAATATAAAATTTAATCTTTCCTCGACGTCGCGTTGGCGCGTCGAACATACAAATCTAATGATCTTTCATAAAAGAAACGAACACACACACACACACACACACAAAATATTGATAGTGTCACTCGTTCAATTTAACAGTTCAGGTAAACAATTTGAATTAAAAATGAATTCAGTCAACAGGGAAAATTTTTTAAAAAATCTTTCTTCGATATTCGCGGTATTAAGATTTTCGATAATTGTGCAGAGTCAAAAATATCAAATTGGAAGTGTGATCAAGAATACAATTTGCAATATTAAATCATGAATTTGGAACTGATAGAACTAAAAAGATCACATTAAAATATAAGTGTTTTAAAATAACGCTTAAAATGCAGTTTGGATCTTCTTACTTTGACGTAAATAATGTGCATTTTTAAATATAAATTTATTTTATATAAAAAAATTTTATTCTAATTTTATTGTATCTGTATTTTTAGTATATTTGCAATATAATAAAAAATTATGTAAGATTTATATAAAACATCCACACATACTCAACAACATAATGCTCATTAAATAATAAATAATACAGTTAATGTCTATAAATAAATATTATTTTGTAATAAGGCCGTCTTTATTTTCTCCAATTGTATAATCTTCTATTTTGTTCGCATAACTCCTACACTTATGCAGAATGTTCAGAGGAATCTGAGAACGAAGCATACAAGTTGTGAAATATTCTTCGCAATCTTGCCGCAAGATCGCGTGGAATATTCATAGGAGTCTACCTAAGCATGAATATTTGTGAAATATGAGTCCGGTAACTTTAATCGAAGTTGAAACGCAATTTTAAATTTAAATGTTCATCGCGGGCAATAAGGTTTACTGGTAATTATACCGCGGTGGCGCCTTTGAAGTATCAGTAAAGTAAATCTTTATCAAAAGAGAGTTAATTTAATAACACGTCAAACTCAAATAAGAAAACCCATCACGATAACATCGAATCACCATATTTAGCGCCGAAGTTTGATTTAATCTCGCATTCAAATTAGAATTGATCGTACTGACTCGCTCAAAACGTTCAATAAACCGGAGGCGCAATATAGTCATCCCAGGCTGTTATTCATGCACATTAAACTTCACGCTCAGCTCCGCTTTGAATACCGAGATCTCAACGTACGATCGGTCTATCGGCGATAAATTAAACTAAGATCGCCTTCAGAAATATAAATAGAAAATATGCTTGAAATGCTTACGGAATAAATAAAATTGAAACGCGACTATGTAAATGAGCGGTTTAATGGCTTACACTACTTCAACTGGCACGTGATAAAAAAGGAAGGTGACGTGAATAAAAAAACAACCCTCGTAGATGTTTCGTGCGGCGGCTTCGTCTCGACCGATAAGCTAAGTACGAGTGATACCGAAAGTGATATAAATTCGCTCATTCGGGAACTATGAAGGTTCTCAGAACGATACGCAGCGTTAACTTAATGAGCGTAATATCTGCCAAGCCGAATGGCGGGACGAGTCCTCTCGACCATGTGGATATCACACAGACTCGAGTAAATACTCGGCAAATAGTTGCCGATCGTTCCCAATTTTCTCGTCCACCCTATCTAGAATCCTATCGGTTGCCTCGCTCGGAGCTATTCCCTTTGGATGCATAAGCAAACACGCATGGTCCGAGCAAACAGATACACGATTTGTGTGCGAATGTCAGATTCAGGAATTTCGTATTACGAATTTGTTAATGCGCGATATCAGTATACAAATAACTAATAAATTCCAAACTTTATTTTTTTTAATTTTTACTGATTATAAGTATTACGTTATATTTGAAAACATAATTATTATTATATTATGCTTACTAATGATAAAATTGATAGGATACTTGTATATCCATATTCATTTAAATGTGTAATAAAAATAACAAAATCAATTTAAAATTGTTATAATATTTGAATAATATCTGTGATAAATTATTTTTATTGTCTTACAAAATTAAAACGTTATGATCAAAATTGATTTAATATTTCTTTTATTAAATATTTATAAAACTAATTCGTATGTGTTACCTATATGTAATTCATATTTTATTATAACTATTATACCTAAACCTTATAACAGTAAGACAAAATAATTTAATCTTATATTTTCGCGCCTGTATAATTAAAACTAATTGAATTATTATATTATAACGTGGTTGTATAATTAAATAAAAAACAGATTAAGTGTATAAGCAAATTGCTAGACATCGTAATAAACGTTGAAAGTAATTACTTTTGTTAAACAATCAGTTATTTATCCTGACAAGGAATAACACATTAAAGAAGTAAAAAAAACCTTTCGCCTTCCAGGTGATGATCAATATTTGCACTTTAACACATTCGCACATTAATCCACATGTATATCCACATATTTAGCACTCGTAACAAAACACTGTAAGAACATATATGCACGCGTTTTCCAACTGGCGCTGTTCCGCATGCTGCATATCAGTATTACAAAATCTAAACGGTCATTAAAACAATTGTTAGGGTTTAGGAACGTTTGTGAATTAAATGTCCTGCGCGAGGGGTGCAAAATCGTAGCATTCAACCGAAAGGGAAAGCTTGCCACGGACCAAGCGTCTTTCAATTTCCACCTGACGGAGTTCATGACCCAGCACTCAGCAGCGTCTCTCCCCGAAGACAGTGCAATTACTATCGAATCGTCCGCCGCAGCATCTTTCCGCGAGCACGGAGACACGTGTGTACACGCGCGCGCCGCGCCGGCGAGAACTCGAGAACACTTTACTCCGACGACCGTGCTCTCGAATTCGACCACCATCAAGTTCCCTCGGCTCTTTCCCGTCCGTACGTTCTTTCGTGACACTCGGACGTTTCTATTGGCACTCGAACACCTCGAGAGCAGTCCCTTAGTCTAGTCTTCTCTTTTCCGCTCGACTGTGCCGGGCGCGACTCCGTCTCGTCGATCCCAAAGCCACGCTTCAACCTTTGATGACATTAAAAGCGAGGACATCGAAAAGGCACCGTAAAACTCCTTCCACTGATTCCGCACAGCGACAGTTCTCGCGCCAGAAACGTTACGATCACGCGTGAGGGAATATTATAATTCACTATCACTCATCATTATAAAGTTCCCTCTTGAGTTACGTCATCTCGTTTCGTTTTCCCTCGAGACGAAGAATGCGAACATGCGACAAGATTTATTATGTCTGTTATACGCAGCAAATATTGTTATCAAATCGCGATTGATACTATAAATACATACTACAGTAAGTTAAACGTCAGATTAGATTTACGTCTTTTTATCTTTCGTAATGTTCTCCGCGTATTTCACCAAAATTAGAGACAAACTTTATACAATTTTATCGAAATAAGAAAACTTTAAATCAACATTATATCTTTAATATCTTTCTTTTCTTGCCAGAAGATAAATGCAATATTTATTTTGACGAAATAAAAAGGATCATAAAACGATTCGATATCTCATTTCCGCTTCTGCAATGCGAAGCTACATCTATTTTTATAACGTACCAAAAATATAGGAAGAGAAAGAAGCTATTCTGGTATCGTATCAATTAAAACGATATGCACCAATGAGGTTATTTTTAACTTGAATAGTGCCATACGTTTGCTCTCGAGATCTCAAATAATCAGCTCATCTTCATCATGAAACTGTCAGCTTCGAGCCAGTCCGGCAGTCAACAATTCTAGATATTGAATTCGTGGCGCTCGGATTTCCGAAATATAGCACATGGTCACAAAGGCAGCGGGAGTTCTCTTCGTGCACCAGCTATCAGCCGGATCTTAAGATATTCCTCTCGTCATCCTCCGCACGCAGGTCCATCTTCTTTGCTTCCGATATCATCTTCGCGGAGGCAGCCGGCCATATTCCAGATGTACGTAAAGAATCACGGTGTTCCGCGGAAGATCAAAGACACGTGGCGCTCACAAGAAACATTCCGTATCTCATATGGGGTTGCTGCCCTCGTCCCTTCTTCCCGCGAACCTTTTCGACGATCGGATTTTCTCTCGACCTTGCTTTCATCTCGCGCGCGCGGAGAGCGAGCAATCGCGGTTATCTTCGAATTCTTACGTCTTTGACGCGTCGCGTCGTGACGGCGCGGCGGCGCGCGAGCAAACGTTTCGAACTATCGCGGGACGCGAGATCGACCCTGTGGAGGGGCGCGGGACGGATCGATCGGATGGATCGACGAGAGGATACCGGCGCGGCGATCTATCACGCGAGAACGCAAGGCATGAGTGCGGAACGCTGTGGTGTGTACGCGGCACTGTCGTCTGTACCCTCAACTCTGTAGGTACTCCGCATCCGCACTCCGTTGCCGTGGCGGTCGGTCGTGTGCCACTGTGTGTGCGACTTCGTGCACGTGCACCCACACAACCACGTGACACGTGGGCGTGTTGCGGCACAAGGGGGAACAGGCTGAACTGGTAGGGACGGGGAGAAGGATCGGAACGGGCATATAGAGAGCGCGGAAGTAAGACAGAAGCGGAGGGAGACAGCCAGACAGGGAGAGAGAGACAGAAGAAAAAGGACAGGAGTGTGGAGGTTGCGCGAAGAGGAGAGACAGACAGCGTGTATATATGTTTACGCGAGATAGAGAGAAACAGCGAGAGAGAATGCTATGTACTGGGCGACAGGAAACAAGAGCGAGCGATGAGGATGAGGATGCGGCATAGAAGACAGGAGGAGGTGGAAGGGAGAGACGTGGTGAGCAGGGGTGAGAACAGGAGTGGGCTAGATTATGGAAAAGACGACCCTGACAAGTGGAATATCAGGCAATTTCGCGGATACAGAGGAGGGCGTTTCATCGTTACCTCCAAACGTAGATTAACGATAACAATTAGATAGGTTGGATATTGATTAATGTAAATTAGCTGTCTCTGCCCTGCTCCGTATAAATTGCGTGCATGCTTCTAGCGTTCGAACGAAAAACGATTCATTTATATCAATTCGTTTGATTTCTAACAAATGGGTGACCTAACTCACTACGCGAGTTTAAAAGCGAGAGCGAAAATTATACTGTTGTCAAAAATTACTTAAGGAACAGATATATTAAAGTTATAAGGCAAATTTTACATTGTAAAATTTACTCATTATTTACGTCTTATCACAAAAAAAAATATTCTAAAGATTTATAAAAACATATCGTGATAATTTATATGTGCAAGAGAGAGAATGGAAATGTTTCAAATAATCAAGATAATGGCGATCGCCTGTTGCGTAATATAATTAGTATCGCGCTACCACACAATCGGTGCAACAAAATTTACAATGTAAAACTTGGACGCATATGGCGCATTCATGTCATTTTATGTTTTAGAACAGGACTCTGCTAAGCGATTATGACTTTTTTTATGACGCTTAAATTTCAGTAGACAATTGATTGTAGGCAAACGTATATACGATATGTGTACATACAAGGACAATAAAGCGAATGCTGCAGAGACTAGAATGTGGGTGACGTCTACGTTGTATCCAGTATATAAATCGGTATTCAAAGGTACTAATCTCATAAATGTTACCTTTGAGAGTCATACAGCCGTGTATGGAAATAACGTTATTTATAGATAAACGATAGGAACTATAGTATTAACATACATACCTACAGCAAGATAGTGTAAAATAATATTAAGACAACTGTCAATAATAACATATAAAATTATGTTTAAAGCACTGGATGGTCACACAATATATTTAAACGACACATAGTATCCTCTATATAATTAATTAAAAATATAAATTAAGTAATACTTTTCAATTTCTAACATAAATATTTTTTGGAAAAGAATTTTTTCATAATAAAAGATATATTACATAAACTTGTAAGTAAAACAATATAACAGCATAATGATAGCATAATTATTGTGTGAAAGAGAGAGAGAGAGAGAGAGAGAGAGAGAGAGAGAGAGAGAGAGAGAGAGAGAGAGCTGGTTTCCTCTCCACAACTATAAGAAAAAAAGTAACAAATATATTATCATCACACATTGCTGTTCATGTGTATAATACGTTTAGTCCCTTTCTCTTAATAGTTTCAGCAATATGCTTTGT
The DNA here is from genome assembly GCA_035220615.1 of Leptothorax acervorum. Taxonomy (NCBI): domain Eukaryota; kingdom Metazoa; phylum Arthropoda; class Insecta; order Hymenoptera; family Formicidae; genus Leptothorax; species Leptothorax acervorum. The sequence continues at coordinate 1,546,798 of JASTWQ010000019.1, forward strand.
TTGCACGCTCGCTCTACTCCTCTATGTTCTTAACTGCAGCTTCTAATAATTTCGTAACGCATACAATGTAGACATATGCGATTATCGCCTTTTTTCAAAAATTAATATTAATTAGTTTTATTTAATAATTGAAAAAGTGAAGAAAGTATATATTATTGCGTTAAATCATTCATTTCAATTAGATATATTTATATTTTAAAAAGTTTTTAATTGATAATCTCTCCATTATCTTTTTTTAATAAAATCCAACATGTCTAATAAAAAAATGATTTTTTTTAAGATTATATTTGAAACACTTATAAGATCCGCGTTTATACGATACAAATAGGAAAATATAGTTCATACTAGAAAAGAAAAATTAATGATGGAGGATGTAGACAAGAAGAGAGTCCCTTTTTCAACATTATGCAGTAACAAGGATTACGTTCCATAACCGAGAATTAACATCAAACCCTTGTCTTCCTCCTTACACGTATTTTGCTTTGCCTTCCATATACTTTATATAATAGCAGTAACTCCTCCGTACTACATTTATCGTGATAATATATAAGAATATACGTATATCTATCTATATGTATATATAGATAGTACTTATATTATATATATATATATGTATATGTATATCTATCTATATGTATATATGTATGTCGTTAAAATTAAATATTCCAATATTGCTATTATCAGTAAGACGAAAAAAGAAAGAAATTATGAGTTGAGAAAATTATTAGAAAAGTATACATTAAAACAATAGATAGAAAATTTTGTATCACAGAATTGAATATATCGACTTCGGTGAACATTTCTATCGAAGAATTGAAGCACAAAGCAGAAATCGTGAAGAAGACGATATAGGTACGAACAGTGCGCGCGTAAATACGTATACGAATGAGCAGTGGTACGGAAAACGAGAGGAGGAAGAAATAAATCGACCCTGAAGCGATGGCGCCTCGTGTACATAAGTCGACCTCGAAATCAAGAGAAGGAGAGTGAACTCCCCGCCATTCTCTGTCGCCCTTTCACAGTTTCTACCTTGGCCCGATACCTGCCTGATCCGCATAGGTTTCCTCCTCGACCTCTATCAGATCAGCTGCCACAATTTTTCTCGGCGGATACTTTTTCGCGTACGCGTATGGATCTTACACGGGTGGTCGATCCATGCTGTGGTCCATAGCCAACCGATCGAATTACGTAACCACATCGGTCGATAGGAGATCAGGAGATCAGTGAAGCGTTTCATAATAGTTACATAACGGTACCCTCTTCCTCCCTCTTCTCTCTTTTTCTTTGCTCTTTCTGTTTTATGTTCTGTTTTATATACACATAAGCAAACTGATTTTTATATTCGAATTTTAAGACTTGAGGATTTCCAGTTCTCAATTGCCGAATGGTATGGTACCACAGAAAACTTTATAGAAATAAAGTAAGCTCTACTATATTTATATCTATATTTATCGACCTTTTCAATTAGGTATTATATAGAAAAGTAGAAGAGATTGATTTCTTACATATTGTGTAGAGAAGAAACTTGTCCCTTTTAACATAGCCATGTTTGACTATGCCCAAGAATTACGAGCTCCAAGTCATATGTTAATTTCTTGAAGAAACATAGAGAAAAACCGCCGTGAACGAGAGAGCTTGACGTAAGAAAGTTTCGCGACTGACCTTTAATCCAACAAATCGATACTCTTATACGATTGATATAGATGGTAATACTCGAAATAGCTCACGGCAGCAGTGTTATCGAAATAGCGCGCATATGTAGGGCCTGTTTCGAAGGAGGCGATAGATTCGTTGCTGCTCAATTAGAATGTTATCGGAACGAGTGTTCGTGGTAACGCGGCGAGAGATATCTTAATTAAAATGGATCAGCCAGACTTTAATAAGAAGAGAGTATAAAAGTGAGTATACTTATATGAGAATAAATACTTACATAAAAAGGAAAGTTTAAGTGTATCTCAATTACATCAAATAGATAATATAAAGCACCGTAACTTTTTCAAAATTAATTTAAACAAAATTTCTATCTTATCCTCCGTCTGTCTTTTTTTCTTTCCGGTAGATTAATCAGTAGGCAAAATGTAAGATTAGGGCTACGTTAAGTACAGAAACAGCAAAATCCCAAAAAGTATAAATAATCGGAATTTCTAAGTTACGACTTCGGAGACCGCAGAGATTTTAATGTTAAAGCGCGCAGAGTGCTTCTGCAACGATCTTCGTCTTGTCGCATCTCTCGCCCACCTTTTACTGGCTTATGTATACGTAACTGCAATTAGGAAAACCGCAACAAAAATGCAAATATGTAAAGTAATAACAAGCGTAGGTGCAAGCGCAGGATATAGTTTTCGCGGAAGCGGAATCGGCGAAGTGCTCTTCGTTGTACCTGACCCTTACAACACCGACCAGACTAGGGGCAAAAAAATTCAGTAGGAACTCAGAGGTCGGAAAAGATTCCCCGGAATAATGACTGCTTCGTGCAGAGATTTATTTTTTCACGCTGTCTTCTATCTGGTATTTTTTTGCGACATTGCCGGTCTTTTCTCGTATTCTCCTCTCGTTTTCTCGCGAAACTTTGGGTTATTAACGGTCATCGCACCTTATTCAGATCACAATTCTGAGACAAAAAGGAAAAAAACCCAAATCCTGGCAAATATTTCAAAGAAATGTGTTTTTCCTTAAATCTACCTCGCGGAGAATAATTCATACATCTTAATTTTTTTACTTTCTTAGCTAGAAAATTGTAATCGCTATAAAGTGCCTTTAAAATTAAAAATTTGAAAAATTAAAATATCTCTTTGTTGATTAATCTTTGTGGGTAGTGTTAAATAATATAGAAACTGTAATGAAGCTTAAAGAGATAAATTCAATAATTTTCTCCTATGTTATTACATGCACATTATGGAATGTGAAAATGTGCGTCGTATATTATGAACGAAAGTAGTATACGTAAAATGCATTACGAGATACCCGGGAATATGTTAACCATGAAAAGTTCCGGTGCTCAGTCATTTACGAACTCTTGAAAGCAAAAGTTTCGGGGTTGTTAAATGAATTTATCCCAACAGTTATATTTCCCGTTTCATCGTAACTCGGCCGGAATTTTCGCTGTTCACGTTGGACATGTGCATTCACTCAGAATCAGAATAATATTTTATTATGTTTAAATTTTGAATTTCGCTCCTATTTCTATAGTTATGTAGCAATTACAGTTTTGGATGTATCATGTTGCTTGAAGAGATTTTTCGCTCTCTATTTCTCGAATTCGTTTACAGCATAATGTTCCGGAGTTTAAGAGCTCCATAAAAAAAAAAAATAAATTGCATGCAATCTGCGCTCGTGATTTTAACAAATATTCAATGTTAAATGTTGTCATTACCCTAGTAGCACAATACATTGGCAACATGTTGGCTGAATATTGTTTGTATTGGGAATGTCTTGGCCAATATTTTTCAATGCAAAGCTAATTGGTTAGGTATTAATAAAATGCAAGTGCACTGCTAAAATATTAGCTCAAAAAGAACCTACTTTTTTGGATATACATATATAATTGTTAGCCAAGCTGCAATAAAGTTGTGCTACTAGGATACAGTTTAGACTTCCTCGCAATTTCGCGTAATCGCGCAAAAAGGACGGTCATCGAAGAAATGAGAATCAAAACAATTTGTCCGGCGTGGCAAAAAATTAAGCTGGAGTTAGTAGCAATCTAAAAAAAAGATCGATCTTTACCGCGTAATTTGCAAAATATCTCGTGCCCCAGATAATCCTTGAGAACACGGCGGATTAGACGTAAATCGCAGAACGTGCAAAGTTGGGCAACGTGAAATTTACTCGCGGAATAAAATCACGATCGGAAATTTATCGTCAACGCGGGAAAGTTTGCAGCGGCATCGCTCGCGGTTCGTTTCGCACGTCCACGTTGCATCATGTCGCGTCGAGCGAAAATATAGTTTTGCGACGATTCGACGAGACGGGGGAACGCGCGATGAGACACGACCGCAGCGCGTCCGTTTCCGCCAGGAACGAGTCTCGGCCGCGGCGCACAATAGCAACCGCGGTGAGCAGTAAGGCTCCCTGAAAACTTCGTAATGTGCGGTGCCGTGATGTACTGCGGGTGTAACGCCGGGTGTAACCCGAAACGCCGGTCGAGTCGTAAAAGATGAGCGCGACATTTACGAGGCCGCCGCGGATTCAACGCGCGCGCGCGCGTCGTTGGTAACTCTAAACGATCTAAAGATCTCTTCGCGAATAGAGAAGAGCCATCTGGGTCCCAGGTCCCAGCCCGACGGCGTTTCTTCCCTCTAAGGGCCGGTTGTTCCAACCTGCTTGGTAAACTAACTAATAGTTAAATTATATAGGTATATATCTTTGTTTTTCCTTCAAATTAGACAAAGATAGACATATTATTTAACCATTAGTTAGTTTACCAAGAGGTTTTGGAACAACCGGCCCTATTTACGCACACAAGACACTCGGTCTATTCGTGTGACCCATAGGTATGTACGTTAAATCCATTGCCTCGACATTAAAATAAATAAAAAAATAACTCACCGGCCAATGCGCAACAGTGCAGTTGTAACACTGCGTTGACCTGTAACATGATAAATATTTTTACATTAAAGCAGTGTCCAAGAATAGTCAATATTTCAAGTAAATAATTATTCCGCCCGCGTTAAATTTTTAAAACGTCATTTTAACAAATACCTGATTTTAAAATGCTAATGCAATAAGAAACGATCGCGGCGGCCGCAAGCGACTGCTGCATATTTCCGCATTAATTCGTTCGCACAATTAATCCGCGAAAAATCGTGCAAGTAATATTACAACACTGTGCGAATAAGGGAGACGTATGAGACGTTCGCGACGTAATATCTCTTCTCGCATATACCGCGGAGATCGAACTCCGACGAAATCGCGCCGGAGTTAACCTCAAACGGTGTTGTATGTACGAGTAACGAGTATCCATGTTATGGACGAGTCAAGTCGCGCTTGAGAAAGTGGCGGAATCCGCCACAGGACAGCAAAACAATAAATGAATAACAATAATTACTCACCCTACAGTCACTCCGCCGTCACCCGCTGCCAGGCCCCCACCTCCTCTGCTCGGTCCTCCTTCGTTGTCGCATCTCCGTCGGCGCACTCACTCACGACCGTTCACGCGCGATGATGGTTACTTATAATCGCGCGACACTTTGCACGGCACTCCCGGTGTTTTAATCTCGCGACGCGGCGCGTACTTTATTACACGGCGATGGAAGAATTTCGGCGGACTAGCTACGAACGAAAAGCTACGCGCTCGACCGCACCGGCTCGACGCCCACGGCCCGTGACGTCATGCAGCCTGCGCGCAGACGCGACGAGGGAGTCCAAGATGGCGGCGAGAATAATCGCGGCAATCGCGCGGTCAACTTCACTCGATCGCCAGATGCGACTGTCTCGATTCTCGATCGAGGGCGCTACACTTGCATTTTTTGCACTTTGCACAACGTGTATAATGTCGAGATTACTTTTTACGTATCGCGACATAAGCGATGTAAGAGGAATAAATGTATGAATTAATTAGGTCAAAGAGAAATATCCGCGGAACATGGCAAAACCGAAAAAAAATACGATCGCTGCTTTGCTGATTGCGAGAATTGTGACTTTGATTAACTGCAATTAAATCATCGATCGATTTATGAACATTGTGTCTATTATCCACGATCGCCAAATATCAATATCGTGGGTAATAGACAGAATGTTCATAAATCAATGATTTAATTGCAGTTAACCAAAGTCGCAATTCTCGCAATCAGTAAAGCAGCGATCGTATTTTTTTTTTTCGGTTTTGGCATGTTCCGCGGATATTTCTCTCTTTCACCTTAATTCATACATTTATTCCTCTTACATCGCTTATGTCGCGATACGTAAAAGTAATCTCGACATTATATTCGTTCAAAGTGCAAAAAGTACAAGTGTAGCGTCCAAGCGTCCTCGCGACAGTCGCACCTTGATGCGAGTGAAGTTGACCGCGCGCGGCGCGATTATATATTTTCTCTCCGCCATGTTGGACTCGCTCGTCGCGTCTACCTGCGTGACGTCACGAGCCGCGGGCGTCGAGCGGATCGTATAGTTTTTCGTTCGTAGCTTTTCCCGCCGAAATTCTTCCGTCGTCGTGTAATAAAGTACGCGTCGCGTCGCGAGATTACTGCCGGCAGTGCCGTGCAAAGTGTCGCGCGATTATAAGCGACGATTATCGCGCGTGAACGTGAGTGAGTGAGTTCGCCGATGGAGATGCGACAACGAAGGAGGACCGAGCAGAGGAGGGGGCCTGGAAGGCAGCGGGTGACGGCGGAGTGACTGTAGGGTGAGTAATTATTGTTATTCATTTATTGTTTTGCTGTCTTGTGGCAGATTCCGCCACTTTCTCAAGCGCGACTTGATTCGCCCATAACGTGATACTCATTTCTCGTATAATACACTGTTCAAGGTATTTAACTCCGGCGAAATTTCACCGGAGTTCGATCTCCGCAGGCATATGCGAGAAGAGATAATTACGTTGCGAACGTCTCATACGTCTCCCTTATATTCGCACAGTTGTAATGTTACTTGCACGATTTTTCGCGGATCAATTGTGCGAACGAATTAATGCGGAAATATGCAGCCGCTTGCGGCGGTTGCGATGTTTCTTGCATTAGCATTTAAAATCAGATATCTGTTAAAATGACGTTTTAAAAATTTAACGGGCGCGAGAATTATTTACTTGAAGTATTGATTATTCTTGGACACTGATTTAATGTATAAAATGTTTATATGTTACAGGTCAACGCAGTGTTACAACTGCACTGTTGCGCATCGGCCGGTGAGTTATTTTTTTTTTATTTCAATGTCAAGGCAATGGATTTAACGTATGCGTCACACGAATAGTAAGACCGAGTGTCTTGCGTGCGTAAATAGAGGGAAGAAACGCCGTTAGGCCGGGACCCAGATCGGGCTTCTCGATGCTTGCGATAGCCGCGGCCGGGGTGATCGTTGCTGTTCGCTTCAGAGTGGCATGATCACGAGGCAAAGTGAACTCACTTGTACCTGCGGCCTCGCTTCGCAAGCCCGGTTACGGATCGAGGTGGAAACGTTAATCTTACGACGAACAGACGGATAACGTAACGATCGCCGCTAGAACATCCTGTGAACTTCTACAGCCGCGGTCGATTCGTTACACGGGAATGAACGCGTGCAGCATTTAACGTGCGCTTAAATGTTAAACGATACTGATGTTTTCGACACTTGGAAAGTGCAGCGCGTTACGAAAACGATCGAGCGAATGTTTACGCACTAATATTTTAATTCGGAAAAATTGTAATCTTTTTAAATGACTAATATATGAATTCTCCGCGTGTTGCAAATAAAGCGGCTTGAAAATAATTGAAATTCCCGATAACGATAAATTAGTTTTATAGTTACTTACTCTCTAGAGTAGAATCAGTGTATTTCATTGAAAACACTGTCACATCAATTATAAGTAGATTCAGTGGTATATACCTACTTATCACTGCAAGTGTTTTCAATGAAATACACTGATTCTACTTCAGAGAGTATATCATCTTCGATTAATACAATTGTTATTATCAAAACGGAATAGCATTCTTAGTGTTATTTTTCTCGAAAAAGATTCTACAAAGATCCGTAGAATATCAATGTATTGCATAACTCAAGTAAAGTAAACGCAAGTACACAAGACATGATGGAAATGTTGCCGAGGTCGTGGATCCTCAATGATGAGAAACAAAATAACTAAGCGATTTAGATTCCGCGAGGGCAATCCAGAGACTGTTACTCCAAAACGATAAGTTAGATGTGATGGAAGTTGCCATTATCCAAAGTAAATATATGTTACACTGTAGCAATAACATGGCCACGAACTGTGAGGATTCGGAAGACCACTTGAATAAATATTACACACCCGCGTTTACGTAGCATCGACATTCTGTTTCCCGAGGCTATCTCCGTTAATATCGCAACGATGATTCAATTAATACTAATTTTTTAACAAGAAATAAAATATATCACGGATATAAGATTATATATTAGATATTTTGTTATATACAGATAATCACAATTATTTTTGATCAAATTTTGCGTTATTTCCTTAGACCAACGTTCATTGTAGGTATATTAATACAAAGTGAAAAATTTATTGCGTAGAGTTCATATTCATTGTTCATATGAGATTAGCGTGTTATTTAATATTATTCAAAAAATATTATTGTAGAAGACTTGATGGTAGAATATTATATTCTTATCATTATTTAAACGGGGATTCGAACGATATTTTAAAAAGGCAAAGCTCAAGCTCTACAAATGAAAATTATCACGCATTTTTTAAACTTTTTAAAAATTAACTTTTTAAAAAAGTAAATGAAAGGTGCCAGCTGTATCAGTTCAACGCAAAAAAACTATTGTATAGAACATTTCTTAATACTTTAACAATTTTTTAAATTGTATAGCTAGAAAACGTAAACAAATTATAGAAATGTTATGTTGTAGAAAAATAAATTTCATAACGTTAAAAATAATAATTTTAAGTAAAAAAATATTTAATATCAAAACATGATAATGAAAGAATTATGTAGTATCTACCACCTATAGATTTTTGTTTTAGTTGACGCAATTTTGTGTATAATATTATTACTTTATTTAGGTTAAAACAGATTTAAACAATAAGATTGTAATATATTTCTCACGTTAATATTTTCTGCTTAAAATTATTTTCTAAAAATCTATTTTTACATAACAAAATTCCTAATAACATTTTAAAGTTTTTTTTAGCTACTTATATAATTTTTATCTTTCTGTTAAAAAAAATAGCGTGTTTAATTGATGCGTGTAGGTATACACTTGTTAGATGATAACACGTGCCATTAAAATGTGGCACTAGTTACGACTAATGGTAAAGTCATTCGCATGCAATACAATAATTCTCCCCGACAATAAGCATAAAGTGGATATTTAAGGAGACTGAAATGTGTTATAAAGCTTAAGTTCTTGCGACGGCAGCCAATAATAATAATTAAAATATCAATGTGAAGACAAACGTTCTGTTTCTTGCTATGCTTTTCGCAACAGTGCTCATTGCATTCTCAACGCCGCGGCCGTTACCATCGAAGATAAATTATATTTAATTTAATATTCAAAACAAAAAATGTTACAATAATTGTCCTAACTCACAATCAATCTTATATATATATAAACATTAGTGCAATATCTCGTTCACGCAATAACAAATATTTTAAGGATAATATATAATAAAAACGTTAATTGATTGAATGTTTCTAATTGCAAAGATAATTAAGAAACTTTTTGCAAGCAAACAAGAAAGCGATATAAAGAATATTTTAAAGAATTAAATGATAATATATGATGAAATATGCGCGCGCGTATATAATTTATTCGATATTTTTATCATTTTTAGAACCCTGCAACGGAGTATCCGATAAAAGGTAAATGCAAATTTAATCTGAGAAAAATGCGCTAATCGAAACGAAGTCTGCCATATTAAAATTTAATTTATACACTAGAATCTCTTTATAAGCTTCTCTCTCAATTCATATTTTAGATGCTTGGTAAAAGAATGCTCGCCCTGTAAGAAAATTGTAAAATGGATTCCACAGGATCATGACAAGCCTTTCTCATCGTGTTGCGCGTGAGCAGTTTGTGGTTAAACAAAAAAAAATTCACAAACCATTCGAATTATACCTTTAAAAATATTTCATAACTGTACAAAATTTTTAATTTTATGCATTAAATAAATAGTACTATTTTTGTGCAAATTTTTATTTTAATAAGTTTATATATATATATATGTAGGTAAGTTTTTTTTCTTTTATCTCTTCATTAAACTGTCAAAATTGTCGATGGTTTATAAACTTATCGACAAGAATACTTCGAATGATACTATTTGTATTATTATAAGATTATAACGCTTCAATAAACGTGGCAATATATGCCATAGTATTTCGATATTTCGAATGATTAATAAAGCTATACATAATCATAGGTTTTACTTACATTGACGCAGCGCGGATAATCAATAATGTTTAACTCACCTGAAACAACAAAACATCATGTATTAATTATAACGTGTCACATCAAACATAACTTTATATTTATTCTTCATTTACAAATATGAATTATTAAATTATTGGTAAAGCATTTTCACGAGTATTATGAAACAATCGCTTTGCTAAATACATCCAAATATAAAGTCATTAACACCAATATATTAAAAGATGATTTTAAAAAACCCCAAACAGGCATGAATATCAGTTTGGCAAAATTCAATTAAGCGAAATCACTTTTTGATTGCCATTTCTTAGAGAAATAGACTGATTTTTTTAAATAAATAGGTCATTGTATTGAATTATAGATTCATTTTTCACTTGGCATTGAAAAAAACGCGTATATCTTTCATGGCTGGTACTCGATAGCGAGTTTCCGGGCTTTTATCTCTTTCGATAATTTCGACGAGATTGACTCTTTCATTCCGAAATTATTTTACAGCTACAAAAAATATTTATTTATATCTTTGTGCTTATTGACAAATGAACTATTTATACAAATATTTCGATATTTTAAAAACGTTTAAGAACTTTTTTTTACGTATTATCATACTTTTATTGCAACTATTATAATAACGTTTATAACTTCTAATAATAACTTTACTTTGTAAAGATATTATGCACAATAAAAACCTTTTTTTTTTTATACTTTTGCTCAGTAAGTCCACTTGAAATATTTCAAGGAAGATATAATTTTGCAAAATTATTTTTAATCTTATTGTATTTATAACAATATCGATTAAGCGTACTAACCTTAATTGATTAAGTGTACTAAAACCTTGATCAGATCAGCTGTTACCGAAAAACGATAATCTTAAGATCTCTTGAACTGTGCAAGACGACTTGCGTATAGATGCACGATCTCTGACTTGCCGTTGCTATTTTATTAAAATTTTTAAATACATTTTAACGTATATGCTATCTATACAAAGCTAAAGTCTTTATAGCTATCTATAGAAAACTAAAAGGAACTAATATACAGTATTCACAAATATGAAAATATAAATAGCAATAATATTTTATTTTATAACTGTAAATACGTAAGTATATATAATATATAACCACAGTGAAAATCAAAGGTTAATTCCGGCTTTTCCTTTTATTCGCAATCGTCGTTCACCTTGCGTCCGGTGTGTACTAACGCTGTGCAACGTAACAAATCAAAAAAAGAAAAGAAGAATAAGGGATCGATGCACTTATCCAATGTCGGACGACAATGTCGCATCATTGACAACAATGGGGCGAAAAGAAGACAAAAAGAGACTACTTTCCCGAAGACTCAAATCGGCTAATCGAGATTACACGAGAATATCTCTATCAACACATTCCTCCCCTAAGATTCTTAATAGCGGAATAATCTTACAATTAGATGGAAAGGTTTTCTTTTCTAACTCGAGCCCAAAAATGTGTGACAGACATCAATACATCAATACTTCCTGCTTATTGAGTCGATATACTCGTCACGAAACCCTCGAATGTATTTCAATATAATTAACGAGTGAACGCCTACAGCATTAGTTCGTATTGTTCGCCAATTTTGTTTTTCTATTTTTTATTTAATTGCGTAATCGACTATTAATTATGTTTAATAATTAATTATAATAATCAACTAATTAATTATTTAATTATATAAATCAATTTTCATTCGAGTTAAATATATTCTCTGCATTTGCTGATTAAATCAAGAATTCGTAAATAGAAGCGACGCCGACGGTGTAACATCATTATTCTTATATCTATATAGTCTGACATTTTCATAAGTCGTATATGGTCATTTATTAACAGCTAGCTAATCGTAATAAATATTACCAATTTTTTCTTTTCACGTTGACCGATTACGTACAATAATAATGATACAGTTGACTGTGTACTGGTTTTGCTAATCAAACAAGATTTTTATATGTGATGAAAAAAGAAAGACACATAAATGACTGTTACATGAGAAATCAACTCCTCTTCTCTCCATTTAAGTGAATGGAAGGTTTTCCCATAATAAAAAAAAATTTTGCATAAACGATCAGTAAGATTTTGTACCTTTCTCGCATATTTCGATTTTTACTTTATAATGGTTTGTTGCAATTAATTGATATAGCCAACTAAAAATGATTAAATTTAAATTTTTATCATATATTACATATATTGTGTCGTTTATTGCTACCAAGAAACCAAGAAAGAGCGCACGATACGTTTATAATTAAAGTTCCAAAGGTGGCACAAATTCTCAAAGAAGCCTTTATGCGAGCTTTATTAAGGACAGGATGGATATCGCGTTGTCATATGCACGGGACAATGCGACTCTTCGCTTTTAACGCTTCTTGATTTCTCTTTTTGTCAACCCTGCGCGAGAATGTAACAAAGAATTATGGTCTCCGTCGCAACGGATAAGAATAAGGATCATAGCGAAGGAGAAGAGATGAGACTGAGTCAACGGCGAAAGTCTCTGATTAAAATCACGATAAGATGGCACAAATGCGCTTAGCGCGAAACCGAGGAATATACGACGTGAATATTTTTAATAAAGTAATCGTCGGGTGCGGGTTAAATATTTGAGATTGTCTCGTCTTCTTTTTCCTCAAAGAGCGCTATGACTCTTTGTATCTCGACTTTTATAATCTCAATGTGAAAATCAGTCGAATAAAGATAAAAAAACATTCAAATTTGTTGAGCAACTAATTATATTGACAGCAAGGTGTAAACAAAATGCGGGTAATATAATAAATTTGTTATTAATTATATATTAATAATACATGATATTAATGCTTCACGTTTTGTCGAGAATTATACGACTCTTGGCCGCCTCAAAGTTCTTTGTTATAAGTTTTATATGTACTATATATTGTATACTATATATTGTATAATTGAATTGTATATTATATTGTATAATTGAAATGACTAAAATATCTTTACAAATGTAACAAAAACAAATTCGTATTTTTTTCGTTTTTAGTATGACAAAATATGATATGAATAGAGGCGATACTTGGTGTGAACTCATAACCAGAAAAATTTTCGTATGCAATCCGCTTTTCTGGCATAATACCGATATTTTATATAACTGTAAAATTTCGTAATTGTCAGAATTAATGAAACCAGATGTGCTTCAACGTTATTGATTTACCTTCAATATTATTATACATATTAGTTTGATATACTGAAATTGAAATAATCACCCACATGCCTATCCTTATTTACTACAAATCGTGCATTCAGAAAAAGTATACTTATACATATATAATATTCGATAGATTTGGACAAGTGTTTCGCAGGAAATTTCTCGAATTAATTAATTGAAAGACATTACTGAATAATTTTCTTGTTTGCTTGCTCATGATAGATTGAGCTTCTACACGTCACGTCATAGTTGTACCCAACACAAATTTAATTAAAGGTAGGGCAATGATCTGTTTTATTCTGAAGCGAAATAAATAGCCGATCAAATTTAATTAATCGGGTTTAATTAAAATACAAAAAATATTGTTTAAAATAAAGTAGATGGCACACGATATAATAATGCATTCTGTACTATAACAAAATTATTCTGCACAAAACTAGCCACAAATGAAGGAGACGATAAATATGACAGATTGTATTCATATGGACGGTAGTTTAATCTCAATAGCGTGCATTAATGTAAAACGAATCTAATTTAACAAATTTGAACACAAGTCACAAAATTTAGAATCGCTCATAAATCCTACATAATACGAGTAAATAAAATATACAATTTTGTAGATAAATACTGTCCAACTTGAATGTTATTTATAACATGTTTTATAAACTCAACCCGC